>UESW01005013.1:116352-258498 GCA_900491605.1 Calamus simplicifolius | reverse complement strand
ATTCAGGTCAGCCGAAGGTGTAAGTTGTCACTGTGTTTTGGTCCTCATTTCGAGACAACTATTGAGGCGGATGTTGTTCCAATGGATGCTACTCACATCATACTGGGGCGTCCGTGGCAGTTTGATAACAGGGCAGTGTACAATGGGTACACCCACAGTTATATGCTGCGTCCAGATGGGAGGAAAGTTATTTTGAAAGCCGCTTCAGGAAGTGAGTGGACAGAATACAGTAATTTGTTTACCAAGCACAGAATTCGATGCGAGTTTGGATGGAGAGGATGTTTGTTTTGCTTTGGTGAGCAAGTCAGGAGACTTCGGCGTGGAAGAGGAGCAAAGGCCAAATATGATTCCTGAGGAGTTGGTGTCTATCTTGGAGGAATTCCGAGATGTTGTATCAAAGGAGCTACCGGCTGGATTACCACCTCTCCGAGATATTCAGCACGGCATTGACCTTATTCCGGGCTCAGTGTTGCCGAATAAGGCTCATTATCGGATGACACCGCAACAGCATGAGGAATTGAGGAGGCAGGTCCAAGAACTTTTGGACAAGGGGTTCGTACGGGAGAGCATTAGCCCGTGCGCGGTGCCAGCCCTTTTGGTACCGAAGAAGGATGGTACGTGGCGCATGTGTGTCGACAGCCGCGCGGTTAACAAAATTACTGTGAAGTACAGGTTCCCGATACCGAGGTTGGACGACATGCTTGATCAGTTGAGTGGTGCTAAGGTCTTCACGAAGATTGATTTGAAGAGTGGGTACCATCAGATAAGGATGAAGCCTGGAGACGAATGGAAGACAGCCTTCAAGACTAAGGAAGGGCTGTATGAATGGTTGGTAATGCCATTCGGGTTGTCAAACGCGCCGAGCACGTTCATGCGCGTAATGAACCAGGTTTTACGTCCATTTCTTAGCTCATTTGTGGTTGTCTACTTTGATGATATTTTGATATACAGCAGGACAGCCGAAGAGCATGTGGGCCATGTGGCACAGGTTTTGTCAGTGTTACGTGAGAACCAGTTAGTTGCTAACCCAGAGAAGTGCATTTGGATGGTTGGGAGACTAATTTTTCTGGGGTACGTTGTGACTGGAGAGGGGATTCTCCCAGATAGGAATAAGGTGCATGCAATTGTGGAATGGCCAGTACCTTCAACCTTGACAGAATTGAGATCCTTTTTGGGTCTTGCAGGGTTTTATCGCAGGTTTGTCAAGGGGTATAGTGAGCTGGCTGCACCTTTAACGGAATTGTTGAAGGGAGCCAGATTCGGGTGGAATGATGCCGCACAGGAGGCATTTGATGGGCTGAAAGTCAGATTGACCGAAGCTCCTTTATTGGTTCTTCCTGATTTTGATAGAGTTTTTGAGGTGGATTGTGATGCTTCGAAGACTGGAATTGGGGCAGTGCTTAACCAGGAAGGAAGACCAGTCGCATACTTCAGTGAGAAGCTGGGAGGAGCTAAACTGGCTTACTCGGTTTATGATCTGGAATTGTACGCCATTGTGAGATCCTTGCAGCATTGGCGCCACTACTTGATTCAGCGGGAGTTTGTACTGTATTCAGACCATCAGGCGCTGAAGTTTTTACAGGGTCAGCATAAACTGAGTTCAAGGCATGCGAAGTGGGTGAGTGCCTTGCAGGAATACACTTTCAGCATCAAGCACAAGTCTGGTACGTTGAATAGAGTGGCTGATGCTTTGAGTAGGCGGAGCTTGTTGATTGGCGCTATGCATGTGTACACTCTCGGCTTTGAGAGTGTAAGGGAGGACATTCGTGTGGATGAGCACTTCAAGGGATTTTGGCCAAATTGAGGCGGGGGAGCGAACTGATTTCGTTCTCCATGATGGATATTTGTTTCGAGGTAACTGCTTATGTGTTCCTGATACGTCTCTTCGTGTGTTGATCATCCAGGAACTGCATAACCAGGGTCACTTCGGAAGGGATAAAACAGCCTGGTTGATTCGGCAGCGGTTTTATTGGCCTGGTCTTGACCGAGATGTCAAGGCTTTTGTGAAGAGGTGCAGGTTGTGTCAAGAGTCGAAGGGGACAGACACGAACCAAGGTATGTACACGCCTTTACCTATCCCAGAGGCACCATGGCGAGATGTTTCTATGGACTTTGTTGTAGGATTGCCGCGGACAGCAAGGGGACTGGATTCGATTATGGTGATTGTGGATCGGTTCAGTAAGGTGGCGTGTTTCTTGCCATGCAAAACCACTTTTGATGCGTCAAAGGTTGCTGACTTATATTTTGCTTCAGTGGTTCGGCATTTTGGTATACCGGCATCCATAGTGTCAGACAGGGACAGCAAGTTTATGGGACACTTCTGGCGAGAGCTGTGGAAGAAGTTGGGCACAAAGTTGAAATTCAGCAGTCCTTATCATCCTCAGACGGATGGACAGACTGAAGTTGTCAACCGTAGCTTGGGTAATCTGTTGCGGGCAAATGTGCATGAATTCAGGAGCTGGGATTTGTGTTTGCCGAAGATTGAGTTTGAGTTCAACTCTTCAGTGAACCGTTCTACAGGGTTTGCTCCGTTTCAGATACTGTTTGGGTTCTTGCCAAGAGGTCCTTTGGATGTTCTGCCAGTTGAGACGCCAGAGAAGGTGAGTCAGAAGGTCGAAGATAGAGTGTCTGACTTGCAGGAGATACATGCGACTGTTAGAGCCAAATTGGAGCAGACTTACGCCAAATACAAGGCGAAAGCTGATCAGCAGCGTCGGCAACAGTCCTTTGAAGTGGGCGATTTGGTATGGGTTTACTTACCGAGGGAGCGGTATCCACAGGGAGCTTTAACGAAGCTCAAGCCGAAGAAGATAGGTCCATGCCAGGTATTGGAGAAATTTGGTGACAATGCCTATCGGGTTGAGTTACCAGATGATGTCTTCATTTCGGATGTGTTCAACATTCGGCATCTGACCCCTTATGCAGGAGAGAATTCGAGCTTGAGGTCAAGCTTTTCAGAGGAAGGGGAGAGTGATGAGGACATCAGTTCAGACCAGAGTTCGGGTCAGTCGAACCAGTCCTTGGATGTTCCTGTACCAGCAACCCAGAGTCAGCAGGCCACGTCAGGGAAGCCACGCCAGGTAGTCTACGAAGGTCCAAGAGGTTGCAGAACAAACGGGCTTGAAATTCCATGTTTGGCCGAGTGTACGGAATTGACCCGACTTCGTTTTGACACTTTGGGTCAATCGAATCGGTCAGCTACTATATCGAACTGGGCCCAAACTTGGCTGGTCACATGGAAACGGACTGCTGATTCAAAGTCATGGCCTTTGGCGATGAGCTGCTGTGGATTTTGGCCATCCGGGCTCGTCTGATAGGAGTTTTGGGCCTGTTTTCGTTTTTAATGGCATAGTTGTAATTTTTAACTAAACTTATGATGTTAGGGTTTTATCTCTTTTATTTAGGTTGGTTTTGGGCGGCCGTCAGAGGCAGAGAAGAAAGACGCTATTTTAGATTTCCTTTTTTTTCTTCTCTTGAATGGAGATGAATGTTTTCTTTTTTTCTGATTCAAAACAATTGAATTGAAAATTCAATTGCTCTTCCTTTAAATTTCGGATTGTGAGTGATCAAAATTCAAAATTTTTCCCTTTTCTTGTCAAGATTCGAACCAAACCTGGACGAATTCTTTTCTCGCGGATTAGATCGTTCTTGAGTTGCAGGCGTTTTGAATATCGCCCTGCATCAGAGGTGCAGATCTCCTTTATATTGGGATGATATGGAGAGAGAAAATTGCTAGGCCCTAAGCTGATTCAGCAGACAGTAGATAAGATGCATTTGATCAGGGAGCCTCTTCATATAGCTCAGAGCAGGCATAAGAGCTATGCTGATGTAAGAAGAAGGGAATTTGAATTTCAGGTTGGGGATCATGTTTTCTTAAGGGTATCACCAACCAAAGATGTGATGAGATTTGGGATTAGAGGAAAGCTGAGTCCACGTTATATTGGACCTTTTGAGATCTTGAGCAGAGTCGGAGAGGTTGCTTACAGTCTGGCACTGCCTCCGATTCTATCTGGGGTACACAATGTTTTTCATGTCTCTATATTGAGGAAGTATATCTTTGACCCCAGCCATGTCATAGCGTATGAGCCTATACAGTTGAGGAAAGATTTATTATATGAGGAGCATCCTGTGCGTATTGTGGACCGCAAAGATCAGGTTCTGAGATGGCGTATCATTCCATATGTCAAGTTACAATGGAGTAATCATTCTGAGAGGGAGGCTACTTGGGAACTTGAGGAGGAAATGAAAAAGAAGTATCCATAACTATTTATATCCTAATATAGTTAATGATATAGCTACGACTATTGACTTTTGAATAAAGACTTAGTTGATTGTGTAACAAAATTGAAATTTTAATTTTCTCTAATAAAAGTTATCAATTTCAAGGCTGAAATTTTTATAATGAGGGGAGAATGTAATCCCCGGGATCCACAAGCAACAAACAAGAAGATTTGGATAAGATCTTTATGGGAGTTAGTTATGGATAAGTTGGCCTTTATCCAAAATTACCGATGGAGCTTTTTGGATGAAGTTTTCAGGCGTTAAACCAGCTGCAACTAGGAGTCCTTCATTAGCCTATCCAACGCCCATCAAAGGATAAGATTTACAAGAGTTTGGGTGGTGCATTAAAGGAGGCGGTGCATGAGGATAAGATAAGAACGGATGAAGCTTTGGATAAGGCAACGACTGCACTATAAATAAGAGGGCAGAGGTCTTTGGAAAGAGCATTGAATGGAGAGGAATCAAGGAGAATCCAATCCAACCAGCCATCAAATTGAAGGCATCTTCTATTCTCCACCTTGGGCGAGAAGGAGGAGAAAGAGAAGAGATGACCGGAGCTGGAGCCGTTGAAGAGCTTCCTACGGGCGATCATCTACGGGTTACGGTGAGTGATCTTATAACCTGAGGCAAGGTGAGGGAGAGATCGGTATGAGATTTCTTGCAGTGCTATGGCACAGATTCATCTTGTCTTCTTCTTGGGATTGTTATTAATCAAAGAGGTTGGGGTATAGTTTACCCTGTACATCTTGTGTTGGGCTGCCTTGATTTGGGCCTTGTTGGGCCGATATGTGAGCCATTTTTGAGCCACTTTTTGGGCCCTGTAGTGGGCCGAGAATGGCAAAGTAAATATATGGCCCAAATCATGATTGAATCTAGTTTCTTGGAATATTTTTAAATCCCCATTTGGATAAATATATTGAGAGATATTCGAGCCCAAAGTCAGGCCCGTGAAGTGGTATGGTAGAGTTTTAAGAATCATTTTATTATTCAGATTTTAAAAATTTAATAATGTAAAATGATATTGTAGGTACCCAGGTGTCCAAATAGCTAGGTAATCAATTGGAATTTGCATACTGAGGTAAGTAAGCCAAGTATTATAATTTTATAAATTATTTAATTTATAAATTATGAACTTACCGTTAAATGTAATTATGTTAATCTTGCAAAATTATGTTGTTACTATCGAGATGATAATATGCAATTATGATAATGACAGTAAAAATTTATGTGTCACCGCGGTTCTCATATGATAGATTATGATATGAGATTATGATATGACAGATTATGATGTAGCATAATACTAGTACCAGGACCCTTCCTCTTAGGGGATATTTAATAGTGATACACAAGATGAGTGCTGTAGGGCCATGGGACATAAAGAAAAATAATGACAGTATAAATGTTTGGTTTACATTGCATATTCTAGTCTTTATTATTTAATTAAGCTTCCAAATTATTTTGATCTGATGACATGAATATGCTATAGCATGATAAATGTAATTTGAAATTGTATTAGGCTTACTTATTGAGTGTGAGCTCATAGAATTTTCACAATATTTTTCAGAGCCTCAGGAATGAAGAAGGATATTTGGGATAGACGGAGCTTCTATTAAATAAACTTAGTTCCATTATATTGATATAGTTCAGTATTGTTTGTGTGTAGGCAGGTAGCCTAAGACTGATAATTATGGTTTGTAATAAATCATGGATTTGAATTTTTGCTTTATATTGATTTATGTGATGAAGTTCGAGATGCCTTGCATGCCTGACATGCGGTGGATTGTCACCCTAGCTCGGGTTTTGGGACTGGGGCGTGACAGTGTCCATGCGACGGCCCACTTTAACGCCAGAGGTGAGGAAAGGGTTCTTCTTGCCATCGACGTCGATGGGGAGGCACTTGCCGGTCATGCTCAATTCATCAACTTGCAGAGAGTGGCCTTGGAAGAAGAGGTCGTCGGCGGGGACTATTGAGATAATGCAGAATTGAGGTGTCCCATGTTCTTTTACTTTATAGTTGAATAACGCAAAGTCCCACGTTCTTCTATTTGTAGTTGTTGAAATGCCAAGTCACTCTAAGTGTCCCATATTTTATTTTTAATTTATATGTCCATTGGTTTTATCTGTTTGTGGGTTTTATCTTTTCAGTTTATCTATATGTGGGCTAGTTAGTTTTGCACATTATTAGATAGTGGGTAACGTGCCTTTAATTTCTTGCTGCACAATATTTCCTTTCATCTCTATTTAAACCTTTATAAATGATATCATTCTAGAGAGAACAAGTTTATCCTTTCATTTTTGCCTTCTTCCAAATTTATCCTTAATAATTTTATTTTTCTTCTCAACTTTTTAACCATCATTGAAGAAGCCCCTAGCTACTTTAAAAATCTTTAGTCCCATTTTTATCAAGTGGTATCAGAGCCAATGGCATTCAATGGCAATACCATCAACCCGGTGATCCCAATATTCAAAGGAGAAGGCTACGATTTCTGGAGCAAGA
Source organism: Calamus simplicifolius (assembly GCA_900491605.1). Taxonomy (NCBI): domain Eukaryota; kingdom Viridiplantae; phylum Streptophyta; class Magnoliopsida; order Arecales; family Arecaceae; genus Calamus; species Calamus simplicifolius. The sequence continues at coordinate 251,720 of UESW01005013.1, read as the reverse complement.
AGATGAAGACTCTTTTTATCGCACAAAATTTATGAGAATTGGTGGAGGAAGGCCTATCAGAGGAAGGAGCATTAAAGTCAGATAACATAAAAAAGGATGCCAAAGCTCTCTTCTTCATTCAACAGGCCATTGGTGATGCAATTTTTCCTTAAATTTCAGCAGCTACAACCTCCAAAGATGCTTGGGATTTGTTGCAAGAAGAATATAAGGTAATATTAAGGTATTAACTATCAAACTCCAAACTCTTTATCGAAAATTTGAGACATTGAGAATGAAAGATGATGATTCTTTAGATCAATTTTTTCCAAAAGTTCTAGAAATTGTTAATCAAATGATAATTTATGGTGAAGATCTATCTGATCAAAGAGTTGTTGAAAAATATTACGAAGTTTGTCAGTTAAATATGATCATATTGTAGCTGCTATAAAAGAATCTAAGGATCTAACCAAACTTTCAGTTAGTGCATTACTTGGCTCTCTTCAGTCATATGATGATAGATTAAAAAGGTCCAATGAAAGTACAGTAAAAAAAGCCTTTCATTCTAAGGTGAATGCTTCAAAGGAAAGCATTAATCAACATTGTATACTAAGAAATAGAGAAGGTTCTTTTCGAGGCAGAAGAGGTGGAGGACGTCTTGGTAAAGTTTATCAGAATCACAATGAAGGTAACGACCAAGGTGAAAATTTTAAACCTTTTCAATGTAATTATTGCAAAAGATATGGTCATATTGAAAGGTTTTGTTGGATAAAGAAAAGTAATGAAAAGGGTGAAATCTTTAAGCCTCTTCATTGTCATTTTTGCAAAAAGTATGGCCATATTGAGCATTTTTGTAGATTGAAAGAAAAATATGCAAATTTTGCAGAAGAATATGAAAAGGGATCGAATGAAAATTTATTTCTTGCATGCTTTACTAAAAAGAATGTCCTAAAGAAGTTTGGTACATTGATAGTGGATGCAACAATCATATGACAGGTCATGCAGAGATCTTTTCTTATTTGGATAAATCTGTTACTATGAAGGTAAAAATGGGTGATGGTAATGTTCGAGAAGCTCACGGGAAAGGTACTGTAAAACTTGATTTCTATGGCTTGAAATCAATTGAAAATATTTTATATGTTCTTGACTTAAAGTCTAATTTGTTCCTGACTTAAAGTCTAATTTGTTGAGTGTTGGGCAATTTTTGATGGAAGGTTATTCACTTGTTTTTAAATATTTAAGATGCCGTGTTTACAACAATACTAAGAGTTCACTTATTATTGAGATACCTATGATTGAAAACAAAATATTCTCTCTAAGTCTTGATCATGCCTTGAATGTCTCATTAGCAAATGATAATGTGTTATGGCATCATTGATATGGACATCTGGGTTATCACAATTTCGAGCTTTTATCAAAAAGGAATATGGTGTATGGGTTGCCTAGAATTATGAAGAATGATCATATATGTGAGAGTTGTGTACTTCAAAAGCATCATAGGGATGTTTTTCCAAAAAGAAAGGCTTGGCGGGCCTCAAAACCACTTGAACTGGTGCATACAGATTTATCTGGACCAATGCAATCTCCATCCTTAGACAATACAAGTATTTTATTATTTTTGTTGATAATTTTAGCATAATCACATGGGTATATTTTGTTAAAGAAAAGTCAGATAGCTTTTCTATATTCAAAAGGTTTAAATGCTTTGTTGAAAAGAATAGTGGCGTGCATTAAAGGTATTGTGAACCGATAGGGGTGAAGAATACTCTCAAAAGAATTCATTCTTTTTTATGAAGATAATGGCATTCACAGGCAATTGACTGCAAGCTTTACACCACAATAAAATGGAGTAGCAGAATGAAAGATTAGAAGTCTTGTTGAGATGGAAAAAAGCATGATTAAAGCAAAAGGGCTTTCTAATAATTTTGGGCCGAAGTAGCTTACATACTCAATCGTAGCCCAACATCTTTACTTCAAGGCATAACATTGGCATGGATGAAAACCAAAGGTAACTCATTTCAGAGTATTTGGGTGTCTTGCTTATATTCACATTCTATCTCAGAAAAGAAAAAAATTAGATGATAATAGCATGAAATGCATCTTTTTTGGTTATAGCATTGAAAGAAAGGCTTATCGTTTTTATAATCCTATAACTCAAAGGCTTGTTGTTAGCCAGGATGTAATATTTAATGAGCAGAATGTATGGAATTGGAATGAATTATAGAATATAATAATAGGTGGAGTTCAAGCTGAAGAGACATCAATGGCCTTGATGATGAAAGTGAAGATTTAATTGGTCCAAATCAATCTTCACCAAGGACTACACCTATGCAGTCTACACCTATGAGTTCTACTTATTCATCATCTTCTGAATCTCCTCCAAGAAAGATAAAATCGTTGATTGATATATATGAAAGATGTCAGTTTACTTCTGTTGATGAACCAAGTTGTTTTGAAGAAACAATAAAGCACAAAGAATGGTGCAAAGCTATGGATGATAAAATTTCAATATTAATAAAAAATAGTACTTAGGAGCTCATGGATCTACCACCTAACCATGAAGCTATTAATTTAAAATGGATATACAAAATCAAATACAAAGCAGATGGATCAATCTAAAAATTTAAAGCAAGGATTGTTGCAAAGGGCGGCTATATGCAGCAAGAAGATATTGATTTTGCAGAAACTTATACTCCGGTAGCTAGATTTGATACAATTAGAACAATTTTATCTATAGCTGCTCATTATCAATGGAATGTTTTTCAACTTGATGTCAAATCAGTCTTTTGAATGGTTTTTTGGATGAAGAAGTATACGTGCAGCAACCACAGGGCTATGAAGTTGTTAATGAAGAAAAGAGGGTGTATCGATTGTGAAAGTCACTTTATGAACTTAAGCAGGCACGAAAGTCACTTTATGAACTTAAGCAGGCACCTAAAGCATGGTATGAAAGGATTGATTAGTACTTTGTACAGAATGGCTTTTAAAGGAGCAAAAGCGAGCCCACCTAATATGTCAAGTCAAAAGGTACAAATATTCTTATGGTTTGTTTATATGTTGATGACTTGATATATACCGGCAGTAGTGATGAACTAATTGCAGAATTTAAAAATAGTATGATTAGAAACTTTGAGATGCCAGATCTTGGCTTGATGAATTACTTTCTTGGTTTGAAAATAAAACAATTTGATGATGAAATTTTTGTCTCCCAAGAGAAGTATGTAAAATATCTTATTTAGAAATTTGCAATGTCTGATTGCAAGCCAATGAAGACTCCAATGAACATTAGTGAGAAATTTAGCCAAAATGATGGAGAAGAACAGATTGATGCACATATGTACAAGAGTTTAATTGGAAGTTTGCTATATCTCACAAATACTCGTTCAGATATTATGTATGCAACAAGTTTGCTATCAAGGTTCATGCAAAGTCCAAGCAAAATCCATCTTGTGGCAACGAAAAGAGTGTTAAGATACTTAAAAGGAACTATTACCTATTGTATTTCATACACTAATGCTAACAAATTAACTTTGTATGGTTTTTCTGATAGTGATTGGGCAGGTTCAGTTGATGATCGAAAAAGCACTTCTGGTTACATCTTCACTCTTGGATCTAGAGCAATATTTTGGAGTTCAAAGAAACAAAGTACTATAACACTATCATCATCTGAAGCTGAGTACGTAGCCGTTACTGCTATAGCTTGTCACGCTATCTGGTTGTGAAGAGTATTGGAGGATTAAAAACTATCACAAAAGTATCCAACTACGATCTATTGTGATAATCAATCAACAATTGCAATGACAGAATCCAGTATTTCATCAGCGTACAAAGCACATTGAACTTCACCATCATTTTGTTCGTAAACTAGTGACTAATGGAAGTATTGAACTGGAATCTTGCAACACCAAAGAATAATTAGCAGATATCCTCACAAAAGCATTTCCATTGTAAAGATTTTTATATTTAAGAGAAAAATTGGGAGTATCTGCATTAAGGGGAGTGTTGAGATAATGCAGAATTGAGGTGTTCCATATTCTCCTACTTTGTAGTTGAATAACGCAAAGTCCCACGTTCTTCTACTTTGTAGTTGTTGAAAGACTCTACGTGTCCCATATTTTATTTTTAAAGAACAATATGAGATATTTTCATAGAAGCATTTCCATTGGAAAGCTTTTTATATTTAAGAGAAAAATTGGGAGTATCTGCATTAAGGGGGTGCATTAAGGGGGAGTGTTGAGATAATGCCGAATTGAGGTGTCCCATGTTCTCCTTCTTTGTAATTGAATAATGCAAAGTCCCACGTTCTTCTACTTCGTAGTTGTTGAAAGACTCTACGTATCCCATGTTTTATTTTTAGTTTATATGTACATGGGTTTTATCTGTTCGTGGGTTTTATCTTTTCAGTTTATCTGTACGTGGGCAAGTTAGTTTCACATGTTATTAGATAGTGGGTAACGTGCCTTTAATTTCTTCCTGCATGATATTTCCTTTAATCTCTATTTAAACCTTTGTAAACGACATCATTCTAGATAATGCAGAGAACAAGTTTGTCTTTTCATTTTTTTCCTTCTCCCAAATTTATCCTTAACAATTTTATTTTCCTTCTCAACTTTTTAACCATTGTTGAAGAAGCCCCTAGCTACTTTAAAAATCTTTAGTCCTATTTTTATTAGGGACTTGGTCACTGATCTTGAGAAAGATGACATCCCCCACGACGATGTTGAAGATGGAAACATCCTACGGCCGGCCATCTCTGATGACGTTGGCGTGGATGTTGCTGCACTCGTTGGCGAGCTTGTCAAAGCGCTTCATCTGGCGGCAGAGATGACGGCGACCAAGAAGATGGCAAGGAAGATGCTGGCGCCATCGTACATGTTCGACAAAATAACATGCATGAGAAAACCTCCTTTCGACCTTTTTTCCCTTTTTAAAGAAAAAAACAAAGGGCCGAGACCCACTCTACATTCGACACCAAGGAAAAGCCTTCCTGCCCTCTGGTGCTGCATCGATTGCACAAATTAATCATACATGCATGTTAGCGCATGTATGATGATTCAATAAACTTTATCATGTATTGCATGCACATTAACACCTATTCGCATGATTGATAGGCGCTTGCTGCACTAAAAGATGATGTCATAAATTTTTTTTCCTATTATTTGATATTAAGAAAAAATTTTGCTATATCGTCTTTCAATGCAGCAAAGCAAACGCAAATCATGCTTGTGTTGTTGTTCTTTTGAACAAATATTAATGTTAAATTGGTTCAACATTCAACATCAAAGGGTTTACCCTTCAATTATAAAGAGGAAGATTCAAATATAGAAAATCTAAGTTAATAAAAGAAATTTAAATTCATTATTATTGCAAAGATATACAATTATATAATTAAAAATAATAATTGGTAACATGTTATCAATTAACATTAAGCTTCAATAGGTTAGATGAAGCATGTGTTTGGTATCCGATTAACAATAGAAGTAAAAAATTTTAGAAATAATATTTTTTTTGTACACCTTAAAGATGCAAAAGTTTTATAATTAATTTTGTTTGAATAAAAGAGATGTAATTGACAACCGTATTTAAAATAAGTTAATATAAAAATAAGAAAACTATTAATATCTTGTTAATAATATTAAATGCAAAAAATGAGATAGGAGAGCGTGGTAGAATGATTTAATATTTTGTCTAATGTTTTAGCCTTTATTTTTTTGTAATTTTTTTTCTTTAATCACGTTATTCTATCCATCTCTAGATTAAGAGACAAAATTTCCCCCGGAAGCAGCAAAAAAAAAACCTATACTGATGTGGCTGATCCAACGTCGTTAGAGAACCGTGAAGGAAACTAACGGAGCCCCGCTTCGGCCTCCAAGGTCCCTTCGGCCTCGAGGTCCCTTCGGACATGGGCCACAATGACAGCATCCAGATTTGGCAACTCGGCCTTCCCCTCGTCCACCATCTTTTCTCTCTCCTCCGTATGGAGCTAGCTTCTGTTCGGCCTCTAGCTGCCGAGCTTCCCTCGGCCTCATACCGCCTCGGCCCCGGTCGGCCTCGGCCCTCGGCCTCCAGCTCCGTCGGCCTCGATCTCTGGATGGCCCCTAGTCGGCCTCAGTCCCCAGTCGGCCTCGGTCTCCAGACGGCCTCGACCCCAGTCGACCTCGATCTCCAGACGACCTTAGCCCGAGTCAGCCTCGGCCCCAGTCAGCCTCAGCCTCCAGACGGCCTCGGCCCCCCAATTGGCCTCGGCCTCCAGATGGCCTCGGCCCCAGTCGGCCTCGCCCGCTATCACCCCAGTCGGCCTCGGCCCCTAGTCGGCCTCGCCCCGACACCATCCCGATCGGCCTTGGTCTCCAGTCGGCCTCGCCCCGGCATCACCCCAGTCAGCCTCGCCCCAGCATCATCCCAGTCGGCCTCGGCCTCGCCCCCCAGTCGGCCTCGGCCTTGCCCCCTAAGTCGGCCTCGCCCCAGCATCATCCCAGTCGGCCTCGCCCCGACACCATCCCGGTCGGCCTCGCCCCGGCACCATCCAAGTCGGCCCTAGTCAGCCTCGGCCCCCAGTCGGCCTCGCCCCGGCATCATCCAAGTCGGCCTCGGCCTCGGCTCTTCCACTCGGCCTCAACACTTGGCTGCCCCCTCGGCCTCGGCACTTGACTGCCAGCTGCCTCGAGCCACCTGACATAGCCACATGGCCCACCAACCGTCTATGGAGACCACGTGGTCCACTATCTCCTGCAACAACCATCCAAGCCAAGCACGTGGGGGACATGTCTGGCAAGCACCGTAACGGTTGGGCATGCCCTACAGTAGCCTACAACAGCTGTCCAAACCAAAATAGCACCTGTCAACCAACTGCAGAGACCTACTCTGACGGGACATGCCTGCAACCTGACATGGCACATGGAGGTAAGCTCCACTGTTGCTGCCATCAATTAATGCTCTGACAAGCGATCATGCCCCAAGACTGACAGGCTCTAAGCATTTATAAAATGTGTAAGAGGGACCCCGACCAGGTAACCACTACAACACTCCTAAACGCTCATTCTTGCTCAGAGAGAGCTCTTTTTTGATCCCTCTCTCTCTCTTCTTCTTTCGAGCTTCCTCAAGCTCACGGTTGTTGCCTAGAGTACTGACTTGAGCGTCAGAGGGTCTCCACCGGAGTCTCCGGCCCCCGTGACTTGTTTGTAGGCCCACAGGTGTAAGAAGCTCACCGGAGGATCTCAGGCTCGCTGGAGGAGGCGACCGGATGCTCGCCGATGTTTGAGGGTGGTGATTTAGCGTCAACAGATTGGCGCGCCAAGAAGGAGAGGGTCAGCGATGCTGGTTTGCAGATACTCATCCCTTTTTCATCAAAATGGCGGATCGTGAAGATGGTGACGACAAGAATCCAGGAAGCTTTCACCACTATCTTAGGCCATTCAGGCGAAGCATCATGCCGCCCTCACTCTTTGCTGCTCAAGCCATCCACCATCCATCCGATGAGAGATTTACCCAGCGGAAGACTCACCACCGTCATATTTATGAGGCTCATCAGCAAAGAGCCCCTCTAAGCCCACCTCCAAATTTCATGACAAAAGAAGACCCAAAGTCAACTCACAGTCAAGAGAAACAGACTCTCCAACTTACAGTTGATGGGCATCCGCTTCCGGGCTCTGCATTGGAAGAGGACCACTGGATGCCAATCAAGGGAAGCGTGAAGATGTCAACACAAGGCACCGCAAAGAGAGGAAGCAGTCGGCCTCGGCCCCAGTCGGCCTCGGTCCCAACCGGCCTCTGCTCTAGTCGGTGACTTAAAGCTCAGAGAGCCATCACTCGCCGCCCAAGCAGCCTTCTCTCCTACGGAAGCGACACAGAGGAAGGCCCAAATAAGGGCAGTGGCACCTCCACTCGAATCGACTTGATTTCCTGCGGGGCAGACCACCAACGGATGAAAGTGCTCAAGTCCGCAGAAGGAAAACATGGGTGCCGCAAGAGCTAAGTATGCTGCACTTAAGACAATATTTCTTTCGTTGATACATAAAAATGTCATGCAGGGAAGACCGACTCTGCATCGGCACTCAAGCCCAACTCCGATCGGCACTCAAAGCCTGATGTACCATCAGCACCAAAGACCGGTGTACCATTGGATCTAGAAAGCCCAATGTACCATCGGCACCGAAGACTGGTGTACCACCGGATGCAAAAAGCTTAATGTACCATCAGCACCGAAGATCGGTGTACCACCAGATCCAAAAAGCCCGAGTCCAGCAGGGACGGCTTTGGTCGGCCCAAGCATTGCCACTCCAAGCCCGAGTCCAGCAGGGATGGCCTCGGCCGGCCCCAAGCGTCGGTACTCTAAGCCCGAGTCCAGCAGGGTTGGCCTCGGCCGACCCCAAGCGTCGGCACTCTAAGCCCGATGTACCATCAGCACTTAAGCCCGAGGCTAGCTCGGCACCAAAGGCCAAAGACTGACTCCAACATCGACAGCAAAGATCGTTGGTGCAAAGAAAAAGGCACCTGACAACTCTCAACTCTCAGGTCACCCTCCGGGGTTAAAAAGGTACCTGACGACTCCCAACTCTCAGGTCACCTTCCGGGATTAAAGGCTCCCGAGCATGGTCCCATCCTAGCGACTCTCGGGTCACCCTTCGGGGTTCAAAAGGCTCTCGACGGCCTCAACTTTACCTCAGCGGCTTTATCACAGCCTCAACGACTTCATTTCAGCCTCAGCGGCTTCAACTCCGTATCAGTGGCCAACAGACAATCGGGTAATACCTTTGTTTAAATTATACACTTGCAACATATTGTTGGTTACTTTCAGCCATTAAGAAGCCCCAAGACAACTCACAGCTGGGAGAAGCCAACTCCCTAGCTCACAGTTGACATGCATCCGCTCCCAAGCTCCTTCGGAAGCTGTCAAGCCCCCATCGGCCATGCAAGTTGCCGAGATCCCCTCGGCCTCAGTCTCAGACTTCTCCCTCGGCCTCGGCTCCAGTAAGCCTCAGCCCCGGTCAGCCTCGGCTCCAGTCAGCATCGGCTCCGGTCGGCCTCGGCCCCAGTTAGCCTCTGTTCCTCAACGACCTAAGTCAGCTTCAGCCTCGGCCAGCTTCAGTGCTTGGCCATCTCGGCCTCAGCCCCAGTCGGACTCGAGCTTCTGCCTCGACCTCGGCTCCAGTCGGCCTTGGCCCCAGTCGGCCTCGGCTCTAGTCGGTCTCGCTCCGACACTCCCTTGGCCTCCAGCTCCCGAGCTCCCCTTGGCTCCCTTCAGCCTCGGCGTCGGCCTCGAGCAAGTTGTCGAGATCCCCTCGGCTTCATACAGCCTCAGCTTCAGCACTCAAGCCCGACTCCGGTCGGCACTCAAAACCCGATGTACCATCGGTACTAAAGCCCAAGGCCAGCTCGGCACCAAAGGCCAAAAACTGACTTCGATGTCAACACCAAACATGATGCAAAAGCAAACATCTACGAAAAAGCTAAATACACTACAAGAAAAAGTTTCTTTTCATTAGTATTTAAATGCATTCTGAGAAAACCAACCATTCAAAAGGCTCTTGACGGTCCTGTGATCAAAAGGTCACCCCCGGGCCGGCCGTGAAACCCCATGGTAGTTCAAGACCTATGGTTCCAGCGACCTCGAGTCACCCCTCAGGCCTGCCATGAAACCCCCGAGGCGGTTATAGAGTAGCTCAACAGTTTGGCAGCTAACGGATACCACTCGGCCTGACTAGCATACGCCCCGAGTCGGTTCAAATTCCTAACAGCCCGTACCCGCTCGAGTCACCTCCCAGACCAGTACACAGACTCTCGAGGCAATTTTATTTCAGCCCCTGGGCTCTATTTCTACTTTGGCAATTTTATTTCAGCCTCAATGGCTTATCTCTGCCTCTGCGGCATCATTGCAGCCTCAACGGCTCCATCTGCCTCAGCGGCATCATTGCAGCTTCAACGGCTCAGTCTTTGCCTCAGCGGCATCATTGCGGCCTCATCGACTCTCTCTCTGCCTCAGCAGCATATCGATGGGCACCCACATCCAAACTTCATGTCAAGAGTTGAAGACCCAAAGTCAGGTGGGGATCAGCCACTTGGAAGGTGACGCCCCTTTCACCTTGCTGGGGTGGGCCCGCTTCATCTTAGGGGTGAGGGGGCATCTGATGTGGCTGATCCAACGCCGTTAGAGAACCGTGAAGGAAACTGATGGAGCCCCGCTTCAGCCTCCGAGGTCCCCTCGGCCTCCGAGGTCCCTTCGGACATGGGCCACAATGATAGCATCAAGACTTGGCAACTTAGCCTTCCTCCCGTCCGCCACCTTTTCTCTCTCCTCCGCATGGAGCCAGCTTCTGTTTGGCCTCCAACTGTCGAGCTTCCCTTGGCCTCGTACTGCCTCGGCCCTCGTCGGCCTCGGCCCTCGGCCTCGCTTCTACCTTGGCCTCCAGCTCCGTTGGCCTCGGTCTATGGACGGCCTCGGCCCCAGTCGGCCTCAGTCTCCAGACAGCCTCAGCCCGGGTTGGCCTTGGTCTCTAGACGGCCTCGGCCCCAATCGGCCTCGGCTTCGGCCCCTAGTCGGCCTCGGTCTCCAGTCGGCCTCGGCCCCAGTCGGCCTCGATTTCCAGATGGCCTCGGCCCCCTAGTCGGCCTCAGTCTCCAGATGGCCTCGGCCCCAGTTGGCCTCAATCTCCAGTCGGCCTCACCCCAGCATCACCCAGTCAGCCTCGACCCCTCGTCGGCCTCGCCCCGGCACCATCCCGGTCAGCCTCGCCTCGACACCATCCCAGTCGGCCTCGGCCTCGGCCCCTAATCGACCTCGGTGTCCAGTCGGCCTTGCCCCGGTATCACCCCAGTCGGCCTCGCCCCAGCACCATCCCAGTCGGCCTCGGTCTCCAGTCGGCCTCACCCTGGCATCACCCTAGTCGGCCCCGGCATCATCTCAGTCGGCCTCGCCCCGGCATCATCCTAGTCGGCCTCGCCCTGGTACCATCCTGGTCGGCCTCGCCCCGGCACCATCCAAGTCGGCCTCGGCCTCGGCTCTTCAACTTGGCCTCGGCACTCGGCTGCCCCCCTCGAGCCACCTAACATAGCCACGTGGCCCACCAACCGTCTGTGGCAACCATGTGGTCCACTATCTCCTGCAACAATCGTCCAAGCCAAGCACGTGGGGGACACGTCTGGCAAGCGCCGTAACGGTCGGCTACACCCTGTAGCAGCCTGCGATAGTTGTCCAAACCAAAATAGCACCTATCAACCAGCTGCAGCCACCTACTCTGACGGAACATGACCTGTAGCCTGACATGGCACATGGAGGTAAGCTCCACTGTTGCTGCCATCAATTAATGCTCTGACAAGCGATCATGCCCGAAGACAGATAGCCCTAAGCATCTATAAAATGAGCTCTTCTCCGAGCCCTCTCTCTCTTCTTCTTTCTTTCGAGCTTCCTCAAGCTCACGACTATTGCCAAGAGCACTGACTTGAGCGTCGAAGGGTCCCCGCCGGAATCTTCAGTCCCCGGGACTTGTTTGTAGCCCCACATGTGCAAAAAGTTCGCCGAAGGATCCCGGGCTTGCTGGAGGAGGCGACCGGATGCTCGCCGAAGGATCCCGAGCTTGCTGGAGGAGGCGACCGGACGCTCGCCGACGTTCGAGGGCGGTGATTTGGCATCAACATATACTAAAAAATGATATAAGTAAATTTTCATCCGTTTAACTTATACAAAGACAACTTGAGTTACAATTTTAACCACTTTCAAACTACTTTTTTTTATTTTTGATAAGGGTTGAAGTTTTGTAAATTTTTTAACATTACCAGCCATCTTGGATACCATTCTCTTTGATTCCAAATCAAAGCGAGACCACAGCGCAAACAATGAGGACTCCGGTCGGCACTCAAAACCCGATGTACCATCGGTACTCAAGCCCAAGGATAGCTCGGCACCAAAGGCCAAAAACTGACTCTGATGTCAACACCAAACACGATGCAAAGGCAAACAACTACGAAAAAGCTAAGTACACTACAAGAAAAAGTTTCTTTTCATTAGTATCTAAATGCATTATGGGAAAACCAACCATTCAAAAGGCTCTCGACGGTCCTATGATCAAAAGGTCACCCCCGGGCCGGTCGTGAAACCCAAATGGCAGTTCAAGACCTATGGTTCCAGCGACCTCGAGTCACCCCTCAGGCCGGCCATGAAACCCCCGAGGCAGTTCTAGAGTAGCTTGACGGTTTGGCGGCTAACGGATACCACTCGGCCTGGCTAGCATATGCCCTGAGTCTGTTCAAATTCCTAACAGCTCGTACCCGCTCGAGTCACCTCCCGGACCAACACACAGACTCTCGAGGCAATTTTATTTCAGCCCCCGGGCTCTATTTCTACTTCGGCAATTCTATTTCAGCCTCAATGGCTTATCTCTGCCTCTGCGGCATCATTGCATCCTCAACGGCTCCCTCTACCTTAGCGGCATCATTGCAGCTTCAACGGCTCAGTCTTTGCCTCAGTGGCATCATTGCTGATAGAGATATAGACTAAAAGATATGCTTTATGTTATGTCTTTACATTTTAATGAGAATTCATTTTGAGCAATGTGTGCCATTTACTATATATGTGCATGTGTCTAGTATTTACAAAGAGTATTTGATCTAGTGTGTAGAGTACGGCTTACATACAGAAGACTAGATCATCGATTCTTTTAGAATACAAGTTTATTGTTCATAGTTTTAGATGGAATTGGACACACCATCAGTAGAACTATAGCATAAATTTTTAGTAGGTCTGTCTTGACTACGGGGAATGGTTTATTCTAACTATTTGTGCTAGTACACTTTGTGTGTATTGAACAGGACTGTTAATTATATTATACTAACTTTATAAAATAATTTAAAACTCATGAATATTATGATTACTTATGCTCTTAATCCGAATTCTATTTCTAGACACGTGTATGTAGTGATTATTGCTTTGATTACACATAGAGTGAGATTCTAGATGAGTCAATAAACTCAGTGGGTTGGGCAATCACATTATATATATGGTGAATATTAATAGTTGAAGGAATCCACGTCCTGTTAATTTGGATTGATGATATCCCCTTGAGAAAGCTTATAAGTTTTGATTGTATCAAATCTTGCAAGTGGATTTGAATCCGATACATCAAATAAGTTAAGTGGATAAGTCTTAAGGATAATAAAAGCCAATTAAATTATATTGTCAGTAATTAAATTTAATTGGTGGATATCTGTAATCTTAACGTGGGGAGATAATAAGTATTTAATATTAAAGGCTCAAAATATAAATTTGAATATGATTAGGAGTACAATTATAATTCTTTAGTGGAATAAATTGTGATTTACGTAATTGAATCCTAACCCGGGGTAAGATTGGGAGATTTAATTACGTGGGAAGTCCTTTTCATATTTTCCTATTGGTCCCTGTTGTAGCCCTATAAATACCCTCTCAGTTGGTTGCTAGGGTTAAGGTTTTGAGAACGTTTTTGAGGAAAAAGAAAAACAAGAAACCCTAGGTCGGCCGAGAGATCCCACCATCTTGTAAGAGAAGGAAGGTATTTTCGGGAATACGGCGGAAGGCTAAAAGGTTGAGGTCGAGCAATCGAATCAAAGTGTTCTAAAGTTAAAATATGAAGGTATGATCTTATACTCATAGATTAGATTGGTAAAAGTTTTTTGTATTACTCATATACGCTATAGCCGTGATCTTAGGGGTATTCCGCGCTCCCCAACAATTGCGGCCTCATCGGCTCTCTCTCTGCCTCAGCAGCATATCGATGGGTACCCACATCCAAACTTCATGTCAAGAGTTAAAGACACAAAGTCAGGTGGGGATCAGCCACTTGGGAGGTGACGCCCCTTTCGCCTTGCTGGGGTGGGCCCGCTTCATCTTAGGGATGAGAGGGCATCTGATGTGGCTGATCCAATGCTGTTAGAGAACCGTGAAGGAAACTGATGGAGCCTCGCTTTGGCCTCCGAGGTCCCCTCGGCCTCCGAGGTCCCATCGGACATGGGCCACAATGACAACATCCGGACTTGGCAACTCAGCCTTCTCCCCGTCCACCACCTTTTCTCTCTCCTTCGCATGGAGCCAGCTTCTGTTCGGCCTCCAACTGTCGAGCTTCCCTCGGCCTTGTACTGCCTCGGCCCTGGTCGGCCTCGGCCCTCGGCCTCGCTTCTACCTCGGCCTCCAGCTCCGTCGGCCTCGGTCTCTGGACGGCCTCGGCCCCCAGTCGGCCTCAGTCTCCAGACAGCCTCAGCCCAGGTCGGCCTTGGTCTCCAGATGGCCTCGGCCCCAATCGGCCTCGGCTTCCGCCCCTAGTCGACCTCGGTCTTCAGTCGGCCTCTGCCCCAGTCGGCCTCGGCCCCCTAGTCGGCCTCGATCTCCAGACGCCCTCGGCCCCAGTCGGCCTCGGTCTCCAATCGGCCTCGCCCCAGCATCACCCAGTCGGCCTCGACCCCCCGTCGGCCTCACCCCGGCACCATCCCGGTCGGCCTTGCCCCGACACCATCCCAATCGGCCTCAGCCTCGGCCCCCAGTCAGCCTCGGTCTCCAGTCGGCCTCACCCCGGCATCACCCCAGTCGGCCTTGTCTCGGCATCACCCCAGTCGGCCTTCCCTCGGCATCACCCCAGTCGGCCTCGCCCCGGCACCATCCCAGTCGGCCTCGGTCTCTAGTCGGCCTCACCCTGGCATCACCCTAGTTGGCCCCGACATCATCTCAGTCGGCCTCGCCCCGGCATCATCCCAGTCGGCCTCGCCCCGGCACCATCCCAGTCGGCCTCGCCCCGGCATCATCCAAGTTGGCCTCGGCCTCGGCTCTTCAACTTGGCCTCGACACTCGGCTGCCCCCCTCGAGTTGCCTAACACAGCCACGTGGCCCACCAACAGTCTGTAGCGACCACGTGGTCCACTATCTCCTGCAACAACCGTCCAAGCCAAGCACGTGGGGGACACGTCTGGAAAGCGCCTTAACGGTCGGCCATACCCTGCAGGAACCTGCGATAGCTGTCCAAACCAAAATAGCACCTATCAACCAGCTGCAGCCACCTTCTCTGACGGAACATGGCCTGTAGCCTGACATGGCACATGGAGGTAAGCTCCACTGTTGCTGCCATCAATTAATGCTCTGATAAGCGATCATGCCCGAAGACTGATAGGCTCTAAGCATCTATAAAATGAGCTCTTCTCCGAGCCCTCTCTCTCTTCTTCTTTCTTTCGAGCTTCCTCAAGCTCACGGCTGTTGCCAAGAGCACTGACTTGAGCATCGCAGGGTCCCCACTGGAATCTCTGGTCCCCGGAACTTGTTTGCAGACCCACATGTGCAAAAAGCTCACTGAAGGATTCTAGGCTTGCTGGAGGAGGCGACCGGACGCTCGCCAAAGGATACCGGGCTTGTTGGAGGAGGCAACCAGATGCTCGCCGACGTTCGAGGGCGGTGATTTGGCGTCAACATATACTAAAAAATGATATAAGTAAATTTTCATATGTTTAACTTATACAAAGACAACTTGAGTTACAATTTTAACCACTTTCAAACTACTTTTTTTAATTTTTGATCAGTTTCACAAATAATTTGTTAAAAATTAAGGTTATGTTTATATGATTTTAAGTTAATTATGACAGTTGTATCTCAAAAATCATAATTATGTAAATCATATTAATTTATAATAAATAAATATAAAAATATTGTTATAATATGTTGGTGTGTGTGCAGCTTGAAGCGAGGTGAAGCTGCAGCCGGATATTAAAAGCGCTATTGAAAGCTGCTGCCAACTTAATTTTTTGTAGCGTAGAATTAATTCCTTGCTAATAAACCTTTTTCTAACCATCACTTGTTTTCTCTTTCAAGACTCAAGAGGCTGTTCATCTACCAAAAATTAAAGGACATGCATCCAAACGTATCCTATAAGTGTAAACCGAAAAAATAAAAAGGGTTGAAGTTTTGTAAATTTTTCAACATTACCAGCCATCTCGGATACCATTCTATTTGATTCCAAATCCAAGCAAGACCATAAGAGGAAGAGGTCATTAAGCGCTTCGTACACGAACAGGAAGAATCCCTTCGGCTTTGGGTACGTATTCGTACGTATTCGAGCCAAACACCTCTCTTCACCGTATTCGTACGTATTCGAGCCAAACACCTCTCTTCGCCGTATTCGTACGTATTCGAGCCAAACACCTCTCTTCGCCGAAGATCATCGGTGCTGCCTACAATCCCAGCCTCTTTATCAGAAGCCAAGTTATCTCCTCCTTATTCGTCATCGAGCTTTTTCTTGGCAAGGGAGTAGAATGCGCGGCATGAGTAGATGGCCGTGCGTCATCTTTTGCGCGGCAATGTGGTGCGGCGCCCCGAGGCGAAAAAGAGTGCTGCGAAGTTCATATCGTTGAGAAAAGGAGGAGAAAGAAAGAAAGACCAGAAGGTAGAACTTCCTTGCAAACGCGTAGAGGAAGCAGCAACGAGGAAGGTTCATTTGGTCGTTATGCCTTATGAGATTAAATCGACGAACGAATCAAGTATTTGATCAAATCTTCTGGTGATGGAGGTAGATCCGAAAGCAAAGGAAATATATCTTAAGTAAAAGGAAAGATATAGGCCCGGCCCAAATGGCGGCCTTCCGTAATTACCTCTTCCAAATTCTAATGCGGAAAGAAGGATATCTACGAAGAGGAAAGTATAGTAATTGAAATAGCAAATCTAAAAAAAAAAGTTACCACAAATTAATGAGAGTTTTTAGCAATTTTCAGAATTGAATAGAAAGTTATGATAGCTTCTAAACTATTACCAATGGCAGTTACAATCAACATATTATAAATATAAAAAAAATAATATTTTGAAGAGCCCAAATCAAAAAATTAATTCAGACACTTTAGAAAATCTCTTTATACCATAGAAGTAGCTTATACTCAATTTGTAATTTAACTATGTATATCTTGCTCCTATGTCAAGCAAAAATGAGAATTGAATAAATCTAGCCTTTTGATTATTTAATTATTTTGTAAGAATTAATTTTTGATACAACCATCTATTTTTGCCTTTAAAGAGTCTAGATAAAAAATTAATCCAAGAACTTTAAATCATCTCCTTGAACAATAGAGTAGAAATGGCTTGTAATATAGTCTGTTACTTATCTATTTGTATTTTGCTCCTATATCAACGAGGCGTAAAAATCGAGTCAATCCAATTATCTAATTATATTCATATTATTTTGTAAATGATAAATTTTTTATACCCTCTTCTATTCTTGCCCTAAACATAGAGGAATATAACCATAATAATAATAATTCTATCAAATAACACCATGAATTTCAGATTCATCTGTCTCAACTTAATATATAAAATTTTTATTTACAAGATAAAATTATTTTTTAAAGAAAAAAAGATATTTTGCAACTAAATATAGCCTTAGCCGTGAAGAACGGTGAGTGATGGAGCGAGGGGAAGTTCTCAGTGCTCTGCGATGAGTTGAGATGCGGATGGGAGGCGTTACGCCACCAGCCCCTTCGCCGAAAAATGTGGCTGAAAACGGGTCCCCGTCGTGCGCATGACATGAGACCTTCGCTTTTTTTTGTTGGTTCTTTTGAGCAATCGAAAGAAAAATCCAATTACGTATCAGAATTATTTATTAATCCCGCGTTGGAAGAGGTAATTACGGCAGGCCGCCATTTGGGCCGGGCTTCACACCAAATATATTTCCTTTTTTTTATATCTTTCTTTATACTTAAGATATATTTCCTTTTGCTTTCGCATTGACCTCTATCACCGAAAGATTTAATCAAATTCTCGATCCGTTCGTTGAATTAATCTCGTAACTGTCAAATGAACTTCCTCATTGCTCCTCGTATATGAAGGGAACGATCCTTCCTTTTGGTAGACCTACTTTCTAATCTCTCCTTCTCGAAGTTCTACCTTCTAGTCTTCTAGTCTTTCTTTCTCCTCCTTTTCTCAACGATATGGACTTCGCCGCACTCTTCTTCACCCGGGGCGCCCGCACTACACGCAAAAGATGGCGCACGGACATAACCGTCATCTACTCATGCCGTCCATTCTACTCCCTTGCCAAGAAAAAGCTCGATGCCGTCCCCGTAGCCCCTCCTACATCGCCCTCGACGTCCGCGAGTCTACGACGCCGCTTGCTCTCTCGTATTCGACGTCGACGCCAAAGTGTTATCGGCCGTCATCAAGGAGAAGGAGCCACCGCCTCGATGGAGTTGAGAATAAAGAGGCTGGGATTGTGGGCAGTACCAATGATCTTCGGCAAAAAGAGGAGGTGTTTGGCTCGAATACATACCCGAAGCCGAAGCCCAAGGGATTCTTCCGATTCATGTATGAAGACTTCTTCCTCTTCATCCTCATTGTTTGCGCTGTGGTCTCGCTTGGATTTGCAATCAAAGAGAATGGTATCCGAGATGGCTAATAATGTTGAAAAATTTACAAAACTTCAACCCTTTTATTTTTTTATGGTAATGTTGAAAAATTTACAAAACTTCAACCCTTTTTAGGTTTACACTTACATGATACATTTGGATGCATTTGGATGCATCGCCTTTAATTTTTGGTGAACAGCCTTTTCAGTCTTAAAAGAGAAAAAACGTAACGGTCAAACTATATGGAAAAAGTTTACTGGCAAGGAATTAATTCTACATTATTGGAAGTTACGCTTCCAACAATTAAGCTGGTAGTAGCTTTCAACAGCGCTTTTAATATCCGACTCCAGCTTCAAGCTGCATATATATAGCTTGAAGCTGGAGTATATTTTACATAACAATATATTTTATTTTTTTATAATACAAAATAAATATTTTTATATTTATTTATTATAAATAATATGATTTACATAATTATGATTTTTGAGATACAACTATCATAATTAACTTAAAATCATATAAACATAACGTTTTTAGTAAATTATTTGTGAAACTGATTAAAAATAAAAATAAGATAGTTTGAAATTGGTTAAAATTGTAACACAAGTTGTCTTTGTATAAGTTAAAGGGATGAAAATTTACTTTTGTCATTTTCAGTATAGGGTTTTTTATTTTTATTTTTTGCTTCAAGGGGAAATTTTCTCTTAAACTGCTGTTGTGCGACTGAGACTGCTTTAAGATTCGGGCTGAGAGTTCTTCCCCGATCTTCTATGACTGTAGCTGTTGATCGTCCCTGTTTTCTTTCCCGGAGATGGCTAGTTCTTCCACCCATCCTCCGGTCGGCTCTAATGCCCCGAAGAGTGCCGGAATGCCTTGGAGCCATGCTCGCTCTGGCCGTTACGAGTGGGTTTCCCCTTCTCCCTCTCCGGTTGTTGTGGCAGAGTTGGAGAGGCTGTTTTTGGACATCATCCAAGTTCCGATGAAGTCCTTGGAGGAGGAGATCGGCAAGTGGAAGGACCATGCGATCTTCGCTCGTAACCTGGCGCATTGGGTTCCTCCGAAGGTGCTGGTGCACGAGCTTCATCGTGCCGGCGTCTCGGGGAAGATAGAAGTTGTGGCCCTGGCGCATTGTCACTATCTGCTTCGGTTTGAAGATGCACAGGCCACAGAATTTGTCCTTCTCAGACCGTGGGTTGTTAATGGCCAACCAATTGTTGTGGTGGAATGGCAGCAGGAGTTTGTTCCAGCGGAAAGCATGCTTCTTCAGGCGCTTCTCTGGATCCGTCTGCCGCTTCTCCCCATTGAATTCTGGTCGGATGATGCCCTCTCTTCAATCCTCTCTACTACTGGGAAGTACATGTTCTCCGATGATTCGACCAGGGATCGGAGACGCAGCGGATTCGATCGTGCTTGCGTCAGTGTTGACCTGAGCAAGCCTCTTCACCCCGGTGCTTGGATTAGAGGCTCTGGTAATCCGTTCTGGTAGCAGTTTTCGTACGAGCATCTTGACGGAATTTGTAGCTCCTGTGGTTCCTTGCATGTCTCCGGGGACTACGGATCGGGGCCGGCTTCCTCATCTTCTTCGGGCTTCCGGTTTGGGCCTTGGATGGCAGCTTTGAGGCGGAGGAAGACACATATGGTGCAGCAGTCTGATCCCTTGCGATCCTCTGTTTCGGGTAAGTCTGCACCTTCTTCCCCTAATTTTATGGATGAATGGCAACTTCCTAAGAAATTGCACGGATGCATCTTAGCAGGGGTCGAAGGGTCTGTGTGCCTTCCCCTCCTCTGGGGTATCCTAGGTTCCCTCTTCTTCTTCCCCTAGGCCTGTCTCTGTGACTGAAGGGCCTACGTGCCGGTTATCCTCCTTTGTGCCGGTTGTGGAGGGCGACTTGCCTTTGGTGCCGAGAGAGTTGTCTAGGGCTAGGGTCAGGCAGTCTACGTTGGAGATGGCTAGTTCAGGCCCCTTTATTCCTCTCTCCCTGACTGGGAATCTAGCATGCCGGTTTGAAGACAGCGTGCCAGTTGGTGAGGAGGGGGGATCCCAGGAGCTGGAGATTGGATCTTTGGTCTCAGTTCCTGTGGTGTCTGTGAACCCTGGGAATTTAGTCAATAACCCTTTTATGCCTGGAAGCCCGACTAATTGGACTGGTCACCCTAAGTCTAGTGGGGTTGGTCTGTTGGGCCCATCGAAGAGGGCACGGCCGGTGGAGCCTGTGTCGCAGCGGGTTGTATCCAAGGCATCCAAAGCCAAAGGGAAAGCGCCTCTCCGAGGAAAAGATATTGAGAAGTGTTCTTTTACATTTTCGGCACCGCCTGAGTCCCCTAGGGGCACGGAGGGTCTGGCCGAGATGAGGGTGCATAAATCCTATTGCAAGGACAGTCTGGTCCAAGGACCTATATATGCTACGATCATCCCAGTCGGTTTAGGTGGTCGGATTAGACCATGACGTGGCAGTCGCCCGTCTTAAGGATGCCATTCTGAAGGATGGTATCGCTGAGGCTATGGACTCCTCTCGGGGGGATGAGTATTGTGATCAGGGAGCTGAGGGTCCTTGGTTGTCTAATGTTCATATTGTGGAGCAGGTGTCTGGGGACACGGCTGGGGTCCCCCTCTCTCCAAACTCTAAATGAAGATCCTGGTTTGGAATGTGCGAGGGGCACTGAAACCCTTATTTTGGTCTTCTTTTAGGAGGCTTCACCAGCTTCAAACTTTTGATATCTGTATTCTATCGAAAACTTGGTTGTCTGAGGATAGTCTTACCTGCTTCGGAGATAGATCTCTAGACTGTGTGAATCTTATGCTATTGAGTCAGTTGATCTTTCTGAAGGCATTTTGGTGTTATGGAGACTGGATAAAGTCCGTGTGGATGCCTTCCACGGGTGTGGCCAGCAGGTGGCTTTGGTCATCTCGAGGGATCCTCTGCTCCCTAGTTACTTTCAGGGGTTTATGCTAGTATTGATTTTAGGGCTCGTCGTGCGCTCTGGGATGAGATCCTCTCGCTTCTTGGCCAGGGTTTTTCCTCCCTCATTGTTGGTGATTTTAATTGTATTGTGGGGGCCTCTGAGAAGAGAGGGGGTAGATAGGTTGTTGGGTCTCGGACATTGTGGAGTTCAGGAATTTCATTTCCTCGGTAGGTCTTTTGGATTTGAGCTTTGCTGGCTCCCAGTTCACTTGGTGCAATAACCGCCAGGGGTCTGCCAGAGTCTGGGAGAGACTGGATAGGGCTTTGGCTTCTGCCAACTGGCTTCAGCTATTTCCGTCTGCCACTGTCACTCATCTGCCCAGAATTTGCTCTGATCATTGTCCTATCCTTATTTCGACTGATCCCAGTGGCTACGATTGGTGCCACGTATCTCTAGCCACGAGGGAGTTTTATTTTTCTGAGTTTTAGGTAAACTTATTAAATACAATTTATCACTGATATAAAATTTCTTAATCTTAATAAATTCTGAAACTAACTATTTATTTTAATGCAGAGAAAGTTTACGTGGGACCCTGCCAGCCATGATGCCATTAGGGCAGCATGGGAGGCTCTGACGAGACGCCGATACTCCGACATGCTTCATCGTTGGAGGTCATCGGGTCAGCGTCTTGTGCATGTGCCAGAGAGTATTTGGCACGAGTGGCAGCTGGCCTGGCAGTCCGATGGCTGGCGCAGGAGGTCTGCATCAGCCAACACGAACCGCTGATCCGAGAAGGGCGGTCCTGGCACGGGTCTCTCTCGCCATACTTCGGGCTCCATTTCGATTCAGGAGCACAAACGGTGTATGGTAATAAAACATAAATATTTTAATTACTAATTTAGTTATTTATAAATATTTGTATTAATATCAATTTTTTTATTGTTATAGTCTGAGCAGGAGGCCGAAGATCTTGGTGAGTTTCGTCTATTCAGAGCGACACACACCAGGAGGGACGGTTCCTGGGTCGACATGCGATCACGGGAGGTTGCGGTAAGAAATTAGCTTTATGTAGTATCTGTTTAATTTCTAAGATTTTATTTTGAGAAATTTATTAACTCATTTATTGTTGATTTTATAATTCAAGACACGAGTCGAGGAGCTTCACTCCCAAGCATCGCAGGTCGACTCCACTGATGGGGAGATGCCCGTCGAACTCTCAGCAGAGGAGAGTCAGCATGTGTTTTTGGAGGCTGTTGGTGCCCAGCTGCGAGACCGCATGGTCTATGGTCTGGGCACTAGAGCTTCTGCATATTTTTTCCATCATGCCTCCAGCTCGCGATTTTCTGGTGATATTTCTTCCGAGCGTTTAGACGACATTCGGAGATCTATTGCGGAGGAGGTTCGGCAGGAGGTCGAGCACGAGTTCGAGCAGCGTATGTGAGGCCGGGATCAGGAGCTTGTAGACATGCGAGATCAGATACGTCATTTGCAGGATATGGTTAGCCGCTTGTCGCAGGGTCTCTAGCCTCCACGTGATCGCTCAGATTCTTGATGTATTTTTTTTTCTTTTTTTATGTTGTACATGAAAACTTCAAAATTTTAATATATGAATTATTTTTGGAAATTGATTATTGTTTGGATGAATATGAGTGAAGAATGTTTCTATCAATATTTAAATGTAACGAAATTGTATTAACCATTTTAATTTTTAATATTTTATATTTTTAAAAAAAATTAATTTGCGACGCATTAGCGACTGAAATTGCA
This sequence comes from Calamus simplicifolius, assembly GCA_900491605.1. NCBI lineage: Eukaryota > Viridiplantae > Streptophyta > Magnoliopsida > Arecales > Arecaceae > Calamus > Calamus simplicifolius. Next base: position 228,737 of record UESW01005013.1, on the reverse strand, counting down.
TCGCTAATATTTTCAAAATATTATTATTAAATAATGCGACGCAATGACCTGGCGTCTCAATAATTTAAAAAAAATTTAATAGCAACTCATTAGCGACTCAAATGTGTCGCTATTATATCTAAAATATTTTTCATAAATATTGCGATGCAATGACCTTGCGTCATAATATTTTAAAAAAAATTTTCTTTGCGACGCATTAGCGACTCAAATTGCATCGCTATTATATCAAAAATATTATTATTAATTATTATGATGCAACTAAATGCGTCGCAATATTGCGACGCAATTGAATGTGTCGCAATATTTAATAATAAATTTAAATATTAAAAATTAGTTTTAAATTTAGCGACGCATTCAATTGCGTCGCAATATTGCGATGCATTGTTGCGTCGCAGAGAGTCGCAATATTGCGATGCAATTGCGACAAATGGATATTACGACGGACATCTGAGCGACGTCGTCATTGCGTCGCAATAGCATGTTTAGCGACGCAATTGCGATGCATTTAGGCGTCACAATATTTTTTTCCCCTTGTAGTGTAGCAAGACTTTTTCTCAATATCAAATAATAAAAAAAAGGCTTATTGCATTGCCTCTCGGTGAAGCAAGTGCATATTGATTATGTTGATTGACTGTTCATACTAATGCGCATGCAATATGCAATAAGACTCATTGAATTATTGCACATGCGCTGATATGCATGATCAATTTATGCGATCGAGTGGGCTATGGCCCTTTGTTTTTTATTTTGAAAAATGGAAAGAAAGGTCGAAAGGAGGTTTTCTCATGCATGTTATTTTGTCGAACAGGTACAAAGGCGCCAGCATCTTCCTTGTCGTCTTCTTGGTCGCCATCGTCTCCGCCATTAGCAACTTCTGTCAGATGAAGCGCTTCGACAAGCTCGCCAGCGAGTGCAGCAACATCCATGCAAACGTCATCAGAGACGGCCGTATTGGATTTTTAATCCAATATTAGGCTTATATATGAAATAATTATGTGTTGCGGACTGTCAAATAAGGTTAAGCCCAATTAAAAGTGATCAGCTAAGGTTTCAGTGATTTGGGCTTTAATGTATCTGATTAGGTGTGGCCCTTTAATGTGTAGAGACTTAAGGGGTTATTTTTATTTTTATATGGACTAAAATAGAAATACCAAAAATAATGATGAAATTATATATATATATATATATATATATATATATATATATATATAGCGGTTATGGTTCCTGGATCGTATGTACAACCTTCTTCTCTGAATTCCATCATAAGAAAGAAAAGCATAGAGAAAATTATAAAGGGCTCTATGGGAGTATGTGTTGATCTGGAAGGCCAACCGTAAGATTCTGAAGAGCAATCAAGCAATATGGATTCAGATACGTTTCCGTTTATCGATTAGATTCTTGATGATTAAACATGAATGATCTTGGGCTTCTTGGTGATGGTCTGATTTAATTTCCAACAATTGGTATCAGAGCCCCTATTCATGTTGAATCATTAAGAAATTTTTCAGTAATATGCATTGATATTTGTATTTGTGCATATGTTTCTTTGGTTTTATTCTGCATAGTGATGCTAAGAGCAATATTCGCTGCATAGTAAGTCTCACGCATCCTCTTCATTTTAAAAGACAGATCAGATAACTTTTATGTGATGATAAGATAAACTTAAATTTTTGATAAAATTAAATTTATATTTAATTTTAAATAAAAGAATTCATCGGCAATGCGTTCAATTCATTGGATTTTTTTTTTTGCTAAAATTTTCTTTCTGAACACGTTGCCTTCGTTGGGAATCAGGTTGCCTCTTTTCTATTATGCAATTTAAAAAAAATTGAGGCTTTCCTTTGGCTTTAAGTTCCACGATTTTCGTGGGAATAGCGGAGCGTTGCATGGAGTTACTAGAAATCTGACGCAATCCTGGAATGCTAGAAATCTGGTATCTTCAAGTGGGGATAATAAAGTGATAATTCGCATTGGATAAAGGCATACGTGATTTCAAAGGAATTCATTGGATAGCTGAGTGGCATTGGCTTTGCAAAGAGGCCTTCTAGGCCTCTTGTATGAGAACGTACGATTTTTTTTATTACATAATAAATAAAATCTGAATTAGGCATGGAGATTTTGTGGATTTATCTTCCCTTTCCCTCATGTTCGCGTGGAGTTTCTTATATCAAGAGTTTCAACATTTTAATCAATTTTGGTTGGAACGCTGGTAGTTGCATGGAGCCGTATTTTGCTAAAATCTCGTTTGGAATCTGGCCGTTAGCGTAGAGTTCCATATTTTTTTTTTTAAGGATGAATTCGATATGGCGTTAGATGTTGGCCATCGAACTCCAAACGGGTATAAGAGGAATTGAACGAAGGCGTCTTGTTGGACTCTTAAGAGAGGAAGTAACCGAATGGGATTCCTTTTATGAATATTTAATGCATGGCATTAATGCATAAATTTTGGACTGTTCATGGCCTCTCAACGTTTTTGGGCTTTCATTAAAAATTATTATTATTAATTTCGTATGCATGAGCAACTTACGTATGGTTTAATTGGTTCCATAAAGTAAAGCTTTATCTATTATGATAAATTATTTTTCTGTTATAAAGATTGAGTTGGAACCACAAAATAATATATCGTTATTTTTAAAAGGTTCAATCAAATTCAAATTAATGGTATTTTTATATCTAATAAATTTGTCCATAATTCGAAATTGAACTAATTGAAACAACCAAGGTGACCTCTCTTGTGTAGATGGTTCATGAAGGATGTTGGATGTTGTGTATGTTTCATGCAGGTATTAATAGGCCCAAAGGAAGGTTAATGTTTGGCCGAACTACACATGTGTGATGGTAAACACATAATGATTATAAGGATTTACATGTGAATAATAAGCAAAGATAGATTTATTATTTGACATGCATTATTGTTAGTGTTTTATCATTACAATAAGAGCACCTGTCCAAAGACTTGATATTAATGTTGCACTGGATATCTTTAGATGGGATTTACCATTAATTTGAATTTATTGATATTTGGTGTTAATTATTTATATGAGCATGTTATTTATGTATTGCTTTTATTTTACAGCTAATGTTGCTAATATTTCTGCTAACCTCAATTCAGTGCCGGTCCTTAATGGTAATAGCTTCAAGGGCAAGGATAAAGGCAAGAAAATAAAGAATAAGGCTGCTAAGGGTCCAGCAAAGAAGAAATAAAATCAAGATAAAACAGTTGTTTCTTCTGCAATAATAAGTCTTCCAAATTTCATGCATGGCATGAAAAGAAAGGTACATTTCTTAATATGGTCTGTTCTGAAGTGAATATAGTTTTAGTACCTAGAAACACTTGGTGGCTATATTCTGGTGCTACTACTAACATGGAGGGTTGCCTAAGCTTCCGAAGGCCAACTGATGCTGAAAGACGCATTTATACGGGAGATGGCAAGTCGGTAGATGTGAGGCAATTGGGCATTTTAGATTGTTATTAAGTTCTGGTTATTATTTAGATTTGAAAGATACTTTTGTAGTACCGTCGTTTAGACGGAATTTAGTTTCTATTTCAGCTTTGGACAAATTAGGATATTGTTGTTCATTTGGAAATAGTCAGTTTAGTCTTTCGTTAAATTCAAATATTATTGGAACTAGTTCTCTTATGGTGTATGACAATATATATTTGCTTGATACTGTTGCTTCTTATAATAAAACCCTAAATATAAATCAAGAGGTATTAAGTGTAAAATTTGCAATAAAAATTCAAGAATATTATGGCATAAGCGATTAGGTCACATCTCTAGAAATAGAGTTGAATGACTTGTGTCAGATGAAATTTTGGATTCTCTTAATTTTATTAGACTTTAATGTCTATGTTGATTGCATTAAGGGCAAATAGACCAAAATAAAGAAATTGGGTGCATATAGAACTATGGAGGTCTTAGAGTATACATAGATATTTGTGGACCATTTCCTACACCTTCTTGGAATGGTCAATAATATTTTGTATCATTTATAGATGATTATTCAAGATATGCATACCTATTTCTTATTCATGAAAAGTCCTGAGTTTTGGATGTGTTCAAATCATTTAAAGATGAAGTTGAAGTTCAACTCAGCAAAAGGATTAAAGGAGTCAGATCTGATCGTGGTGGTGAATATTATAATAGATATGATGGATCAGATGAACAATATCAAGGATCATTTGCCAGATACCTAGAGGAGTGTGGAATCATTCCATAGTATACCATGCCAGGGTCACCTAGCATGAATGGTGTAGCTGAAAGACGAAACAAGACTCTTAAGGATATGGTAAGGAGTATGATTTGTCATTCTACCTTACTAGAGTCACTCTGGGGAGAGGCACTAAAGACAACAGCCTACATTCTGAATAGAGTACCAACTAAAGCAGCTGTCAAAACACCTTATGAGCTTTGGATAGGATGAAAGCCTATTCTAAAGCATTTTCATGTTTGGGATGTCCAGCTGAGGCAAGGCCTTATAGGCCATATGAAAGGAAATTGGACTTCAGGACAGTGAGTAGTTATTTTGTTGGGTATTCTGAGCGATCCAGGGGTTACAAGTTTTATGATCCCAAATCAAGGATAATTTTTGAGACGGGAACTACAATGTTCTTTAAGGATATTGAGTTTGGAGGGAGAAATAAAGTTAGAGACTTTGTCTTTGAAGAGGAATTGGAACCTACTACTCTTGTTGAAGAGCAGCTAGTTCCTATTCCTATAATTGCTTTTGATAATGATCAAGTTAAAATTCCAGAACAATAAGAAATTATTGTTTAACCCTCAAAGGTAAAAACTCAAAATCTCAAGAACAAGTGCATCAAGAACAAGTGCCTTTGCGGCGATCCACTAGAGAAAGGAAGAATGCTATTCCAGATGATTATATAGTATTTCTTCAGGAACATGAGAAAAATAATGGCGTGATGGAAGATGATCCTGTCAACTTCTTTCAAGCCATACAAGGTTCCAATTCAGAAAAGTTGATTGAAGCAATGAAAGAAGAGTATAAGTTTGGGAATTTGTCTCATTACCAGAAGGTGTGAAACCCATTGGTTGTAAATGGATTTTTAAGACCAAACAGGATTCAAAGGGTAATGTGGAAAGGTATAAAGCTCATCTTGTGGCTAAAAGCTATACTCAAAAGGAAGGAATTGACTTTAAAGAGACCTTCTCTCCAGTTTCATCGAAGGACTCTTTTAGGATAATCATGGCTCTTGTTATACAGTATGATATGGAACTCCATCAAATGGATGTCAAGATGATGTTTCTCAATGGAGACATTGATGAGACAATTTATATGGTGCAACCAGAAAACTTTGTGTCAGGAGACTCAAAAAAATAGTTTGCAAATTGACAAAATCTATTTATGGGTTAAAGCAAGCTTCTCATCAATGGTACCATAAATTTCATCAATAAATTCTCTCATTTAATTTTGAAGTGAATGCAGTTGATGATGTGTATATCACAAGTTTAGTGGGAGTATATACATTTTTCTGGTTTTGTATGTGGATGACATTTTGCTTGCCGCAAATGATATAGGCATATTGCACAAAACCAAGAGATTTCTATCAAACAAATTTCAAATGAAAGATCTTGGTGATGCCTCCTTTGTATTGGAAATTCAGATACATCGAGATTGTTCTCAGGGTATCCTTGGATTATCATAAAGGAGCTATATCGATAAAGTACTTAAGAGATTTGGCATGCAAAATTGCAAACCAGGTGATACCCCTATCGATAAAGGAAATAAATTCAGTATTAATCAGTGCCCAAAAGGAAACCTTGAAGTTGAAGAGATGCAGAAGATTCCTTATGCTTCGGTTGTTTGGAGTCTAATGTATGCTCAAGTTTGTACGCGTCCAGATATTGTGTACATTGTTAGAGTGTTAGGCAGATATTTAAGCAACCCAGGTATGGATCACTGGAAAGCAGCCAAAAGGGTTATGAGATATCTAAAAAGAACAAAAGATTACATGCTCACATATAGGAGATCAGATCATTTTGAGATCATTGGGTATTCTGACTCTGACTTTGTAGGATGCCAAGATAGTAAAAGATCCACTCGGGCTATGTATATCTGTTAAGTGGTAGGGCTATTTCTTGGAGAAGTGCAAAACATACACTCATAGCTTTTTCTACTATGAAAATAGAATTTATAGCATGTTATGAAGCATCCAATCATGGGATATGACTAAAAAATTTTGTCACTGGGCTGGGCATATTGGAAGGAATTGAAAGACCACTAAAGTTATTTTGTGACAACAAGTCAGCCGTATTGTATTCCAACAACAATAGGAGCTCGATCAAGTCAAAGCATATTAACATCAAGTTTCTAGTTGTAAAGAAAAAAGTACATAGTGGTCAGATTTCTATAGAGCATATAGGGATAAACTCCATGGTTGCAGTCCCCTTACAAAGGGTATGCCGCCCAAGGTCTTTCATGAGCATACTGCTCACATGGGCGTTATAGAATATGACGATGCTTAGATTCAGTGGGAGTTTGTATTGCTTCTATTTTATGCTTTATGTTTGGTTTGTACACACTTATGTGTTTAGATATTTTCTGATCAGAAATAAAGTATTTCATTCAGTTCAGTACACTGTACAATTATGTTAAAGTTTTGATCTCACTCAAGTTTAAGAAGAACTAGTTAAAAATAGGCATGTTAAGATCACATTACATGTAATTTTTATGCTACACATCCACATCATGATCCATGTCATTCAATTGTATCAACATACGTGACCATTGATGGGTCGAGTTATGATAGATATAACAAAGGCCACTTTGATCCTATGTTGGTATGGTTGATGGACTGGATTGGTTATAGATACATTTCACTATTGACAGTAAAATTAAGCTCATTTGGTTATATTTGCAACATAATATAAGGTTACACATATAGCCCAGTGGGAGATTGTTGGATTTTTAATCCAACATTGGGTTTATATGTGAAATAATTTTGTGCTGCGGATTGTCAAATAAGGTTAAGCCCAATTAAAAGTGATCAGCTAAGGTTTCAGTGATTTGGGCTTTAATGTATCTGATTAGGTGTGGCCCTTTAATGTGTAGAGACCTAAGGGGTTATTTCTATTTTTATGATGGGCTAAAATAGAAATACCAAAAAATAATGATGAAATTATCTATATATAGTGGTTATGGTCTCTGGATCGCATGTACAACCTTCTTCTCTGAATCCCATCATCAGAAAGAATAGCCTAGAAAAAATTTTAAAGGGCTCTCTAGGAGTACGTGTTGATCTTAAAGGCCAACAGCATGATTCTAGAGAGCAATCAAGCAATATGGATTCGTTTTGTTTATCAATTATGGATTCTTGATGATTAAACATGAATGATTCTTGGGCTTCATGGTGATAATCTTCATCAAAGGTTCAGATTTAATTTCAACAAGCCAGCTGTAGGATGTCTCCATCTTTGACATCATCGTGGGGGACATCGTCTTCCTCAAGATCGGTGAGCAAGTCCCCGCCGACAGCCTCTTCGTCCAAGGCCACTCTCTACAAGTCGACAAATCGAGCATGACCTGCGAGTGCCACCCTATCGACGTCGATGGTGAGAAGAACCCCTTCCTCACCTCCGGTGTCAAAGTGGTGGACGGTTACGCTCGCATGCTCGTCACCACCGTCGGCGTGGACACCGCATGGGGCGAGATGATGAGCACCATCACCCGCGAGACCGCCCAGCCGACGCCGCTCCAGGAGCGACTCCAGAAGCTCACGTCGAGCATAGGAAAGATTTGTAAGCTAAGGTGTGGCACATCCAAAGTTCAGGAGAGTCACGCAGTTTTGAGAGCTTAGGCTACATAAGTTCTCAAGTTCCTAAGTCATTTGAGTCGGCTTGTGACCCAAGAATAGAGAGCATGTGAGTCATGGGTGTATATGGGCTCGGGTTGAGTGCTTTCTTGCATGGCTTAGAAGGGAGTTTTTTGAGAGAATATTTAATAACCTAATCGTAGGTTATGGATCTGGGTCCAGGAGGATTGGGCTCAGGTTTCTGGATAGACTTCCATATTTTAGGGAGTTTGTTAGGGAGTTGGTTACAGGTTGGTGCGGATAAGTCTTATCATCCAAGATCTCTTGGATGGTTATTTAAGGCTCTATCTGAATGTAACTGAGGATTGAACGAAACCTCAGAAAAATAAAGGCATTCTCTTTTTCTTCTATATCTATCTTCTTTCTCCTTTATCTTCCCTCACGCATCTGATCTCGGCAGAAGCTGCGCAACAAGTGGTATCAGAGCATCAGAGAGGCTATTGGGAAGAGGAAGAGAAATCAGATCCCTGATTCATCTTTTTAAAAAAAATTCTCTCTCTCTCTCTTCTCCATGTTCGTGCGTGAGAAGCCGTTCGTGGGACAGTGTCTTCAGCCCACGTGAAGGTGATTTGGATACCAGAAGGTCAACGACAGGGTATGTTTTTATGTTGAACGGTGGTCCAATATCATGGAGGTCAAGTCTGCAGCCAGTGATGGCTTTGTCTACTACAGAGTCAGAGTATATTGGTATTTCAGAGGCTGCAAAGGAGGCTATGCGGCTGAAAGGTCTTGCACTGGAGATGGGGATAGCACAGGGATGATCAGGGTATTTTCTGATAGCCAAAGTGCTTTATGTTTGGTCCAGAATCCAGTCTATCATGCTAGGACCAAACATATTGACATCAAATACCACAGGATCAGGGAGCTTATGGAGGATGGTGAGTTGGAGCTTGTGAAAGTATTTACCAAAGATAACGCAGCGGATGCACTCACTAAGGTACTACCTCGGGATAGCTTCTTCAGATGTGGAGCACTGATGGGATTGATCGACCAGGTGGAACTTACTGTAACTTTGATGCACCAAGATGGAGATTGTAAGCTAAGATGTGGCACATCCAAAGTTCATGAGAGTTACACAGGTTTGAGATCTTAGGCTACATAAGTTCTCAGGTTCCTAAGTCATTTGGATCAGCTTGTGACCCAAGAATAGAGAGCATGTGAGTCATGGGTGTACATGGGCTCGGGTTTAAGTGCTTTCTTGCATGGCTTAGAAGGGAGTTTTTTGAGAGAATGTTTAATAATCTAATCGTAGGTTATGGATCTGGGTCCAAGAGGATTGGGCTCAGGTTTTTGGATAGACTTCCATATTTTAGGAAGTTGGTTACAGGCTGGTGCGGATAAGTATTATCATCCAAGATGAATGATTATTTAAGGCTCTATCTGAATGTAATCGGGAATTGAACGAAATCTCAGTAAAATAAATGCATTCTCTTTTTCTTCTATATTCTTCTTTTTCTTCTTTATCTTTCCTCATGCATCTGATCTCGACGGAAACTGACGGAAACTGCGCAACAAGTTTAGCATTGCGGTCGCTTTCTCGGTCTTTGCAGTGCTGACGATTCGCTACTTCATAGGATGCACTGGCCAGCCAAAGTTCGACAAGGGAAACGTGACGGCCAACGGCATTGTCAGCGCTATGGTAGAGATTTTCCAGCAGGCTGTCACGATCATCGTCGTCGCCATCCCCGAAGGACTTCGTTGGCGGTGACGCTGACGCTGGCCTTCTCCATGAAGAGGATGATCAACGATCATACACTGGTTCGGAGGCTCTCGGCCTGCGAGACGATGGGCTCGGTGACACCTGAGCTTACACTCCATTGATGGAAGAATTCTGAGCTTGATCCACCAGGGAGTTGGCCTGAACACCACCGATGGTGTTTACAGGCCTAATTCTGCTTCAGAGCCGGAGATTACCGGTAGCCCGATGGAGAAAGCGCTTCTTTCTTGGGCGATCGAGCTTGGGATGGATGGCGAGGAGTTGAAGAGAAGTTGCAACGTGGTCCATGTCGAGGCCTTTAATTCGGAGAAGCAGCAGCGAAGCGGAGTTCAAGTAAAGAAGAATGGAACGAAGGTGATGATCGCGCATTGGAAAGGGGCTGCAGAGATGATATTAGCTCGATGCTCGAACTACTTCAAGAGGTATGGGATGATTCGAGAGATGGAAGCTGAGAAGAGGAGGAAGTTTGATCTCATTATCCAAGACATGGCAAACTTCTCATTATCGAGGACATGGCAGCTTGTAGTCTTCGATGCATCACCTTCGCCTACGAGGGATGTTGACGTTGATGATGATGAAACTGTTCCTAAGCTTGATGATGAGAGGCTGACTTTGCTGGGATTAGTCGGCCTTAAAGATCCATGCCGGCCTGAAGTGAGATCAGCGATCGAACTTGTTGAAGTGCTGGAGTCGCCATCAAGATGATACGGGTGATAATGTCTTCACAGCCAGAGCCATCGCCGTCAAATGCGGAATACTCAGAGACGACGACGTCGATGGATTGGTTGTCGAATGGCGAGCTATTCGACGGAGAAAAGAATAGAAATGGTGGAAAGAATTCGAGTGATGGCCAGGTCCTCCTCCTTCGACAAGCTGCTAATGGTGCAGGCCAAGTTGTTGCAGTCACTGTAGACGGGATGAATGATGCACCGGCGCTGAAGGAAGCTGAGGTTGGGCTCTTAATAATCCAGGGCACAGAGGTGGCAAAGGAGAGCTCCGACATTGTGATAATGGACGACAACTTCGACACAGTCGTGACGGTCATGAGATGGGGAATGGAGCACTGGCATTGGCTACCCGACGAAGGAGTTAATGAAGAAGCCACCTGTAGGCCGAACCGAGCCGCTTATTCGTAACATCATGTGGAGAAATCTCACAGCTCAGGCTCTCTTTCAGATTGCAGTCCTTTTGGTGTTTCAGTTTGCAGGGGAGTCCATATTTGGAGTTAGCGAGAAGATCAACACACAATGAACTTCAATACGTTCGTGCTCTGCCAAGTCTTGAATGAATTCAATGCGAGGAAGTTGGAGAAGAAGAATATTGTGTTTGAGGTGATCTGCAATACGTTCGTGCTCTTCCAAGTCTTGAATGAATTCAATGCGTGGAAGTTGGAGAAGAAGAATGTGTTTGAGGGGATTCATAAGAACAAACTCTTCTTGGCGATCATTGCGGTGACCTTGTTCTTGCAAGTGATAATGGTGGAGCTGTTGAAGAAGTTTTGCTGATACGGAGAGGTTAGACTGGGGACAGTGGGGGATTTGTGCTGGTATTGCTGCCATCTCGTGGCCAATCGGTTTGATTGTAAAGTGTATACCCGTTTCCAGAACACCGATCTCTGAGCTGCTTGCTCGCTGTAAAGTTTTCTAGCTAGTTTGATTCTTTTATTTCTTTTATTATTACTATTACAAATTGTTTGCATTCTTTCAGTCCTCTGGTCTGGTCGTATGAAGAGATTTGCTTAGTAAATTCTTTTTTTTGGTTGTGAATAGCTTCTCCTGGAGTTATTTAATGGTTCGCTCATTCACAAATTATCTTCCATTTCTTTTTTTTTTTTTTTTTTGTTCTCTTCTCTCAAAAGAGTGCACCCGCCGTTCAGAAATCATCGATAACTTCATCATTGTTTTTTCGGTTTATGGTGTTACTGGTCTCTCCGATTGCTTGCTTTCCTCTACATTTAGTAGTTTTTAATTCTCTTTTTTATTAATTTTATTCTTTATAAGAATTAAACCTTTACATAGTTAGTAGTTGTACCGTAATATTTTATCACCTATTCATAATCACAACTAAATAAAATTAATAAAAAATTACATGCATAAAATTTATAAGTTTTTATAAGTTTTTATAAAGATTATTTGTGGGGCAAGTTTTCTTCCATTCATGGTTATCTTTTTTTTTAAAAAAAAAAGTTATATCCGTTTCTTTTACCTGATACCAAGTTCACCCTTAGCTATAAATGGCAGCAAGTACCAAAAATTGGGCATAAGCTTAGCGACAAAGTTTTGAATGCTCCTGCCGACCATAACCTGAGAGATCTAATGTCAGACATTACACCAGGACCACATAACTCAACGTTTTTTAGCTGATAGCATGCGTTACGTGGTCGGTTACGAGTCACTCGCCGTGGTAATTACGATCAAAGTTTTCTAGCTGATAGCAAGCGTTCGCGCCAGTTACTCGCCGTGGCGATTGGGACAAAGGAGATAATAATTCCCGCATACCGGAAAACACTCCAAACCGCCGCTGAATTATACTCCACCGTGCATCCCATCAGGCCCCCCAGTGCAACAAAAAAAAAAAGAAGCTTTCTCCTCCCTAGCAGCGGGCGTAATCAAATCCATATTGGAAGCGGTTCCGTCCGGCAGCTTCGCCACCGCCATTTGAGTGGACTTGGTGTCAAACGCATGCATCTAGTGAAGCTCAGGTTCAATCATTTCTTGTGTTTTTTTTTGAATCCTTGCAAATCAAAGTTTGGAAGATTAAAAAAAAAAAAACTTTAAAATCTGTATTTAAGAAATAAAGCTAAATTTAGCTACATTTGAATGCCAAAAAATTTAGATTAAATTACTTTTTTTATTTTTGGATTGACATAATTAATTTATGAATTCAAAGATAAGAATGATAAAAAAATAAGATAATTCTAAAATCTATGTAGATTTAAGGATGAAGAAAATGAATGGATTCTAAATTTAATTATTTTTAAATATAATCAAGTTTAACTCTTTATATATATATATTATGTGCCCTAAGGTGTTTATATAAAATGATTATTTTTAGTTCATCTAAAATAATTTTTTTAATTCATCTCTCATTAAAGGGTTAAAGTTAGATGCAACTCGATTCTCTATTCACCAATGGACATGTGTGCATTTTTTTTCACAATACTTAGCCTTAATTTAAGCCTTATGTGTTGATAAGTGTAAGTAGATTAATGGACACCTTTGTTTTTTTTTTTTTTAATCACAATTGTAAGCCTCATGTAAGGTAAGTCAACATATGCTTTTATAATTGGATGTATATAGGAATATGTACCTAAATTTCATTCTCATAAATGGACACAAAATCGTGCCATTCTTAGGAACGTCAAATTTTCATCAAAGCCCATTTTCTTTCTAGATCTGCCATAAGTTACTTTTCCCCTCTTTATTTGATATTTTTGTCACAGCAGCATATGCTTAAGCCTCATATGTTTAAGTGTAAACGTATGCATTTATAATTGAATATAAAAAAGAAACTGCACCTAAATTTTATTCTCATCAAGGAACCAAGGAACCAACAACGAACCTTCCTTTCTCTATCTATTAAAAATGTTTAAGGTCAAATTTTGATAGAAGCCCATTTTCTTTCTTCATTTGCCATAAATTACTTTTCCGTGTAAATGTATTCAACTGTACCTAAATTTTATTCTCATCAAGGAACGCAAAATTCTGTCATTCTTAGGAAACAACAACGAACCTTCCTTCTTCTCTATCTATTAAAAAAGTTTGAGGTCAATTTTTTTTATCGAAGCCCATATTCTTTCTTCATTTGCCATAAATTACTTCTCCCCTCTCTATGTGATATTTTGTCACAACCGCATATATTCAAGTCACATATGTTGGTAAGTGTCAATATATGCTTTTATAATTGGATGTATATAGAAAACTGTATCTAAATTTTATTCTCATTAAGAGATGCAAAATCAACCTTCCTTCTTCTCTATCTGCTAAAATTCTTTGAGGTCAAATTTTCATCAAAGCCCATTTTCTTCTAGATCTGCCATAAGTTACTTTTCTCCTCTTTATTTGATATTTTTGTCACAACAGCATATATGTTAAGTATCATATGTTGGTAAGTGTAAACGTATGCATTTATAATTAAATATAGAAAAGACACCTAAATTTTATTCTCATCAAGGAACGCAAATTTTTGTCATTCTTAGGAACCAACAACGAACTTTCTATGTTCTCTATCTATTAAAAATGTTTGAGATCAAATTTTTATGAAGCCCATTTTCTTTCTTCATTTGCCATAAATTACTTTTTCCCTCTCTATTTGATATTTTTATCACAACAGCATATATTTAAGTCTCATATGTTGATAAGTGTAAATGTATGCATTTATAATTGAATATAGAAAGAAAACTGCACCTAAATTTTATTCTCATCAAAGAACGCAAAATTCTATCATTCTTAGGATCCAACAACAAGCCTTCCTTCTTCTCTATATATTAAAAAAGTTTGAGGTCAAAATTTTAACGAAGCCAATTTTCTTTCTCCATTTTTCATAAATTACTTCTCTCCTCTCTATTTGATATTTTTGTCGCAACCGCATATATTTAAGTCTCACATGTAAGTGTAAACGTATGCCTTTATAATTGAATATAGAAAGGAAACTACACCTAAATTTCATTCTCATTAAGAGACGCAAAATCGTGCCAATCTTAGGAACGAACAAGGAATGCAAAATTCTATCATTCTTAATTAGGAACCAATTGAGGTCAAATTTTTACCCAATCCCATTTTCTTTCTCCATTTGCCATAAATTACTTTTCCCCTCTCTATTTGATATTTTTGTTACAACAGCGTATATTTAAGTTAAACATATTCATTTATAATTGGATATATGGAGAAAACTGCACCTAAATTTTATCCTCATTATTACGAACCAACAAGGAACCTTCTTTCTTCACTATTTGTTAACAAAAAAAATGAAGGTCAAATTTTCATCAATGCCCAATTTATTTTTCCATTTGCCATAAGTTACTTCTCTCTCATTATTTGATATTTTTGTTACAACAACATGCAAACTAAGCATCCATAGTTGGATTAAAATACATAGAAAATCGTGCCTAAATTTCATCCTTATCATGAGACGCGGAACCTGCCAATCTTAGCCACCAACGGCGAATCTTCCTTCCTTTTGATCAAAGCCCATTCTCTTCCTCCATCTGCCATTCGTTACTTCTCCCCTATATTTCTCAATTCCTTCGCCGAAGGTTAACACGTTCCTTTCCACCTCAACACGTCTAGCATTTGTTACCATATAAAGGTAACCAATCCTTCCCGTTGGTAGTCCTGCCTTCTAATCTCTCTCAACATCATGGAGTTCGCTGCGCTCTTCTTCACCCCGGAGCGCTGCATGACATTGCCACACAAAAGATGGCGCACGGCCATGACCGCCATCTTCTCATGGCGTGCAATCCAATCCCTTGCTAAGAAAAAGCTCAACGCCATCCTCCGGTCGCTCTCCAGTATTTGACGTCATCAGTATTTGATGTCGATACTGAGGTGTACTTATCGGCCGTCATAAGGAGAAGAGAAGAGTCTTGACCTACACCGGCTCGATGGAGTTGAGAGGCTTGTAGATAAGTTGGCTTCCGAAGAGAGGTTGGGATTGTGGGCAGTACCGATGATCTTCGGCGAAGGGAGGAGTGTTTGGCTCGAATACGTATCCAAAAACAAAGCCCAATTCATGCACGAAGCGCTTAATGATATCTTCCTCTTCATCCTCATTGTTGTGTTGTGTCGTGGTCTTGCTTATTTTGAATCAAAGAGAATGGTATCCGAGATGGCTGGTAATGTTGAACAATTTACAAAACTTCAACCTTTTTTTTATTTTTTATTTGGTTTACGGATACATGTTTTTTTATGGATGACCTTTAATCTTGAAAGAGATTCAAAGAAAATTAGTGACGGTCAAACTACGTAGAATAAGGTTTACCTACGCTACCAAAAATTAAGCTGATAGTAGCTTTCAATAGCGCTTTTAATATCTGTATCAATTCTTTGCCAATAAACCTTATTCTTTTATATAGTTTGACTGTCACTTATTTTCTCTTAAGACTCAAAAGGTTGTTCATCTAACAAAAATTAAAGGACATGCATCCAAATGTATCCTGTAAGTGTAAACAAAAATAAAATGCAAGCGAGACCACAGCTCAAACAATGAGGATGAAGAGGAAGAGGTCATTAAGCGCTTCGAATAAGAAGAATATTGCTTCAGCTTGGGTATGTATTCGAACCAAACACCTCCTTCCTTTGCCAAGATCATCGATGCTGCCCACAATCCCAGCCTCTCTCTCGGAAGCCAACTTATCTACAAGCCCTTCAACTCCATCGAATCGGTGCAGTCATCAGGACTCTTCTCCATGATGATGGCCGATAACATCTCGGCGTCGACGTCGAATATGGGAAAACAAGTGGTGGATATCGAGGGCGACGTAGGAGGGGCTATAGAGGATGGCATCGAGCTTTTTTGAGTAGATGATAGTCATGACTGATGTGGCTGATAAAAAGCCATGTGATACATACGACAGTTGGCTCTTAGGCGGCCCCAAGATGATCGGCCCCTAGGCGGCCTCAGGGCCAGTCCTAGGTGGCCCCAAGGTGATCGGCCCCTAGGCAGCCCCAGGGCCAGTCCTAGGTGGCTCCAAGGTGATCGGCCCCTAGGCAGCCCCAGGGCCAAGGTGATTAGCCCCTGGGTGGCCCCACGGCTAGTCCTAGGCGGCCCCAAGGTATTTGGCCCCTAGGCGGCCCCAAGGCCAGTCCTAGGCGGCCCCAAGGTATTTATAGGCTTGACAAGATAGAGGACATCATTTTGAACATCCTTTTCAGAGGATTTATCCTTTTCAGAAGACAAAAAGTTATTAGCAACGTTTAATGACTCTGGCTATATAAGCATCAAAAGGCGATTGCCATAAAGTATCAATCGAGACCCAAAAAGTCATTAGCAACGTTTAATGACTCTGGATAAATAAGCATCAAAAGGCGGTTATATGCCATAAAGTACCGATCACTTCTAGTCAGAAAAGCCACAAGGCCCAAAAAGTCATTAGCAGACTTTAATGACTCTAGATAAATGAGCGCTAAAGAGTGATCATTTCTGAAAAAAAACACTGATGATGTCGAAACAATGGATGTGGGAAAAAAAACACTGATGATGTCGAAACAATGGATGTGGATACAATCTGATACAATCCGACCAGCTCTGACATTCTATCCGTAAGAACGCTGACACGTCATGGCATTCGAGGGGGGGGGGAAGCACTAGGAAATGCCGATAAAAAAGAAGGCAAGAGTAGACATAAGGTAAGTCTTCTAGGCAGAAAAACAAACCACTTCTTCTTCTTCAACACATAAGGCTTCTCCTAAAAATAGGGGACCATGGCTGTATTCCTGGTGACTAACTTGAGCATCGGAGGGTCCCCAACTGGAATCCCCAATCACGGGACTTCTTGCAGGACTTCGAAGACGAAGGATCATGGCAACTGACGCTCAAGGCCATCAGTTCAAAGTGACCAGGCATCAACAGATTGGCGCGGGGAGACGCAGCGTAAAAGAAGCTTGCCTTTCCCTAGCTTTTCTCTAGAAGATCTTCTCTAGAAGATTTGATGGAGCCAACATATGTTCAGGAAGCCTCTTCTGATTCCCCTTGGGGACATCCCTCTCAGGCGGATCTATCAGAAACTAGCTCTCCTATTTCCTCACCACCTATAATATCAGTCGCTCTGCATGACCAATTGGCTCACCTTACTCAACATATTCAAGCCCTCATTGGGGTGGTTCCGTGAGTTACAAGAACAACAGCCTACAACCACTCATGGGCAAGCCAGATGTCCCGCACCACCGCAGACTGCTACCCCAATTAGTCAGTAGTCTGCGCATAGAAAGTCCTCTCATAAGGAACATTCCCACCATCAAATCCCATCCGGGCGCTATCTCCAGGAAGGTCTCAAGAGGTTGAGGTCTTCTACTCTCCGTTCTGGTGGTTATGAGCACCGAAGGGGGAAGGAGCCTCGAGGTTCATATCATCACCAACCTCAATATCCTACTTCTTCCTCATCTGAATCTGCAGAGGAGGATGTCAATGATCGGATGGAAAGATGCCTGGAGGAACAGAATCGGCATCTAGAGGAGCTTAGCCAGAAGCTCCATGATCATTCAAGGATGGAATATGATTCCTGCCCCCCTCTCACTTGCCGGATCATGGAAGAGCGCATACCCCACCGGTTTCGTCTTCCTCAATTAGACCCATATGATGGCACTACTGACCCTTTGGACCATTTGGAGAGTTATAAGTCTGTTATGCAAAGGGACCACGGATGCCTTGTTATGTGTCGCATTCTCTGCCACTCTCCGGAGGGCTGCCCGTGCCTGGTATTCCAGATTGATCCCGCGCAGCATTGACTCTTTTAGCAGCTGAACAAGGCCTTTTTGACATAATTTGATGCCTATCATAAAATCCCTCGAGTAGCTGACAGCCTCTTCTCCGTCCATCAAAAGGAGGGCGAGCTCTTGAAGGATTTTATAGCTCAATTTAAAGCTGTAGCACTAGAGGTATACCATCTAGATGATGTTGTGGCCACCCTGGCCTTAAAGCGGGGGCTTCGTCCCTCTCGCTTCACCTATTCCTTGGAGAAAAAGCCGCCTAGCTCCTATGCTGAGCTCCTGGATTGGGCACACAAGTATATCCGCGCTGATGAGGCCGACCATACCCGAAGGGATGCTGATCGAGTGGCTGGCAAGAAGCCGTTCCGAAAGGTGCCAAGTAGACATCCCCCCAAGAAGCCTGAGCCCCCGCGTCGTCCGGATAATCGGCGCCAGAAGGGAGCTACACCCCTCTCCTCGCTTCGAGATCTCATATTCTCATGGAGATTGAAGGCGAGCCCTATCTTAGGCATCCCCCTCCTTTGAAAATAGGTGCCGCCCGTGATCGGAGTCGATATTGCCATTTCCATAGGGATTACGGCCATGACACTCGCAACTTGAAACACGCCATTGAGGAGCTTATCCAGCAAGGATACCTCGGGAGCTTCATCAAGAAGGGGACTCCGATTATCCCACCTTTGATGGGACCCCCTGCTCAAGCTGGCATCGACAACACTCCGACGGAGCGAACGGTGGGCATGCTTTCCTTGGGGGGGGGGGGTAGCCCCATCGGCTAAAAGATCCAGGGGGGAGAGGGTAGAAGATGTAAATCCTCATTTTGAAAGGGAGTTAGGAGGAGTGGATCATCTAAATGATGATAGTGTAGTCATCTCAATGACGATTGCAAACATCCTGTAAAAAGAATACTTGTGGATAGTGAAAGTTCAGCAGATATACTTACTTATGATGCTTTTATTCAGATGGGTCTATCCTCTAATCTGTTGTCGCCTGTGGCGACCTCCTCGTCGACTTCACTGGAGATGCTGTCAAGGTGGAGGGCGAGATTACTCTGCCAATATTTGACATCAGTATTTGATGTCGATACCGAGGTGTACTTATCGGCCGTCATCAAGGAGAAGAGTCTTGATGACCTGCACCCTCGATGGAGTTGAGGGGCTTGTAGATAAGTTGGCTTCCGATAGAGAGGCTGGGATTGTGGGCAGTACCAATGATTTTCGGCGAAGGGAGCAGGTGTTTGGCTCGAATACGTATCCAAAAACAAAGCCCAAGGGATTCTTCCGATTCATGCACGAAGCGCTTAATGACCTCTTCCTCTTCATCCTCATTGTTGTGTTGTGGTCTTGCTTATTTTGAATCAAAGAGAATGGTATCCGAGATGGCTGGTAATGTTGAACAATTTACAAAACTTCAACCTTTATTATTATTATTATTATTATTGGTTTACACTTGCGGGATACATGATGCATGTCCTATAATTTTTTATGGATGACCTTTGAATCTTGAAAGAGATTCAAAGAAAACTAGTGACGGTCAAACTACGTAGAATAAGGTTTACCTACGCTACCAAAAATTAAGCTGGTAGCAGCTTTCAATAGCGCTTTTAATATCCGTATCAATTCTTTGCCAATAAACCTTATTCTTTTATATAGTTTGACTGTCACTTATTTTCTCTTAAGACTCAAAAGGCTGTTCATCTAACAAAAATTAAAGGACATGCATCCAATGTATCCTGTAAGTGTAAACAAAAAAATAAAAAAATAAAAAGGGTTGAAGTTTTGTAAATTTTTCAACATTACAAGCCATCTCGGATACAAGAGAGACCACAGCTCAAACAATGAGGATGAAGAGGAAGAGGTCATTAAGCGCTTCAATAGGAAGAATCTCTTGGGCTTCGGCTTTGGGTACGTATTCGAACCAAACACCTCCTTCCTTCGCCGAAGATCATCGGTGCTGCCCACAATCCCAGCCTCTCTCTCGGAAGCCAACTTATCTACAAGCCCTTCAACTCCACCGAACCAGTGCAAGTCATCAGGACTCTTCTCTTTGACGACGGCCGATAACTCTTCTCCATGATGACGGCCGATAACATCTCGGCGTCGATGTCGAATATGGGAAAACAAGTGGCGGATATCGAGGGCAATGTAGGAGGGGCTATGGAGGACGGCATCGAGCTTTTTTTGAGTAGATGACGGTCATGACTGATGTGGCTGATAAAAAGCCACGTGATAAATACGACGGTTGGCTCCTAGGCAGCCCCAAGGTGATCGTCCCCTAGGCGGCCCCAGGGCTAGTCCTAGGCAGCCCCAAGGTGAGGTGATTAGCCCTTAGGCGGCCCCAGGGCCAGTCCTAGACAGCCCCAAGGTATTTGGCCCTAGACAGCCCCAGGGTGATCGGCCCCTAGGCAGCCCCAGGGCTAGTCCTAGGCGGCCCCAAGGTATTTATAGGCTTGACAAGATAGAGGACGTCAGGATTTATCCTTTTCAAAAGATCTCAGCCCAAAAAGTAATTAGCAACGTTTAATGACTCTGGCTATATAAGCATCAAAAGGCGGTTACCTGCCATAAAGTAACAATCACACTGAGACCCAAAAAGTCATTAGCAACGTTTAAGGACTCTGGATAAATAAGTATCAAAAGGTGGTTATCTGCCATGTACCGATCACTTCTAGTCAGAAAAGCCACAAGGCCCAAAAAGTCATTAGCAGACTTTAATGATGCTAGATAAATGAGCGCTAAATTATTTATGGAAAAAAAACACTGATGATGTCGAAACAATGGATGTGGATACAATCCGACCAGCTCTGACATTCTATCCGTAAGAACGCTGACACGTCATGGCATTCAGGGGGAAAAAGAAGCACTAGGAAATGCCGATAAAAAGAAGGCAAGAGCAGACATAAGGTAAGTCTTCTAGGCAGAAAAACAAATCACTTCTTCTTCTTCAACACATAGGGCTTTTTCTCCTAAAAATTGGGGACCACGGCTGTGTTCCTGGTAACTAACTTGAGCATCGGAGGGTCCCCAACTGGAATCCCCAGTCACGGGACTTCTTGTAGGACTTCGAAGATGAAGGATCATGGCAACTGACGCTCAAGGCCATTAGTTCAAAGTGACTAGGCATCAATAGATTGGCGCGCCCAAGCATCAATAGATTGGCGCCCCAGGTAGGGGGAGACGCAGCGTAAAAGAAGCTTGCCTTTCCCTAGCTTTTCTCTAGAAGATCTTCTCTAGAAGATTTGATGGAGCCAACATATGTTCAGGAAGCCTCTTCTGATTCCCCTTGGGGACATCCCTCTCGGGCGGATCTATCAGAAACTAGCTCTCCTATTTCCTCACCACCTATAATATCAACCGCTCTGCATGACCAATTGGCTCACCTTACTCCACATGTTCAAGCCCTCATTGGGGTGGTTCCGTGAGTTACAAGAACAACAGCCTGCAACCACTTATGGGCAAGCCAGATGTCCCGCACCACCGTAGGCTGCTGCCCTAATTAGTTAGCAGTCTACACATAGAAAGTCCTCTCAGAAGGAACATTCCCACCATCAAATCCCATCCGGGCGCTATCGCTAGGAAGGTCTCAAGAGGTCGAGGTCTTCTACTCTCCGTTCTGGTGGTTATGAGCACAGAAGGGGGAAGGAGCCTCGAGGTTCATATCATCACCAACCTCAATATTCTACTTCTTCCTCATCTGAATATGCAGAGGAGGATGTCAATGATCGGATGGAAAGATGCATGGAGGAACAAAATCGACGTCTAGAGGAGCTTAGCCAGAAGCTCCATGATCATTCAGGGATGGAATATGATTCCTGCCCCCCTCCCACTTGCCGGATCATGGAAGAGCGCATACCCCACCGGTTTCGTCTTCCTCAACTAGACCCATATGATGGCACTACTGACCCTTTGGACCATTTGGAGAGTTATAAGTCTCTTATGCAGATCCAAGGGGCCACGGATGCCTTGTTATGTATCGCCTTCTATGCCACTCTTCGGAGGACTACCCGTGCATGGTATTCCAGATTGATCCCGTGCAGCATTGACTCTTTTCAGCAGCTGAAAAATGCCTTTTTGGCACAATTTGATGCCTGTCACAAAATCCCTCAAGTAGTTGACAGCCTCTTCTCCATCAAGCAAAAGGTCCCTCAAGTAGCTGACAGCCTCTTCTCCATCAAGCAAAAGGAGGGCGAGCTCTTGAAGGATTTTATAGCTCGATTTAAAGCTGCAGCACTAGAGGTATACTATCTAGATGATGATGTGGCCACCCTAGCCTTAAAGCGGGGGCTTCGTCCCTCTCGCTTCACCTATTCCTTGGAGAAAAGGCCGCCTAGCTCCTATACTGAGCTCCTAGATTGGGCACACAAGTATATCCACGATGATGAGGCCGACCATACCTGAAGGGATGCTGATCGAGTGGCTGGCAAGAAGCCGTTCCGGAAGGTGCCAAGTAGACTTCCCCCAAGAAGCCTGAGCCACCGCATCGTCGGATAATCGGCACCAGAACCTGCCTGTTGAAGAAGGGAGCTACACCCCTCTCCTCACTTCGAGATCTCATATTCTCATGGAGATTGAAGGCGAGCCCTATCTTAGGCATCCCCCTCCTTTGAAAACAGGTGCCGCCCATGATCGGAGTCGATATTGCCATTTCCATAGGGATTACGGCCATGACACTGATGAATGTTGCCACTTGAAATGCGCCATTGAGGAGCTTATCCAGCAAGGATACCTCGGGAGCTTCATCAAGAAGGGGACTCCGATTGTCCCACCTTTGATGGGACCCCCGCCTGCTCAAGCTGGTGTCGACAACACTTCGACGGAGCGGATGGTGGGCATGCTTTCTTGGGGGGGCAGCCCCATCGGTTAAAAGATCCAGGGGGAGAGGGAAGAAGATGTAAATCCCCATTTTGAAAGGGAGTTAGGAGGAGGGGATCATCTAAATGATGATAGTGTAGTCATCTCAATGACGATTGCTAAACATCCTGTAAAAAGAATACTTGTGGATAGTGGAAGTTTAGCCGATATACTTACTTATGATGCTTTTGTTCGGATGGGTCTATCCTCTAATCTGTTGTCGCCCGTGGTGACCCCCCTCGTCGGCTTCACTGAAGATGCTGTCAAGGTGGAGGGCGAGATTACCCTGCCAGTCATGGCAGGATCGCCACCCCATCAAAGTATGGTCCTGATGATGTTCCTGGTGGCCAAGGTACCTTTGGCTTACAACGCTATCCTCGGTCGGCTTGAACCTTTTGGACACAATCATCTCTACCAGGCATCGGATGGTGAGATTTCCAACCGATCAAGGAGTCGGAGAGATGCTTGGGGAATAGAACCTCGCACAATTATGTTATCATATGGCTCCTAACCCCCAGGAGATGGTGGCTCCCTCTACCCCAGTGTTATTTGACCCCAGGGAATTCGAAAGGAGAGGAGAATCGGCGGAGCAATTATTATCTTACCCACTGGGAGATGACTCCACCAAAATGTGCAAATCGGTAAGCTTCTTCCTTTGGAAATAAAAAATGAACTCCTCACCTTTTTACGGGCTAACTCAGATATTTTTGCATGGTCTGCCTCGGACATGCCAGGAGGTGATAACCCACAACATTGATATCAAATGTCGACCTGTTCGACAAAAGAAAAGAAGCTTCACCCCTGAGCGGCAAAGGGCCATAGACGAGGAAGTCAACAAACTTTTAATCGCCGGCCACATTCGGGAAGCTCAATACCCAAGTTGGTTGGCAAATGTAGTTATGGTCCGGAAGGCAAGTGGGAGTTGGCGGATCTGCATCGACTTCACT
This sequence comes from Calamus simplicifolius, assembly GCA_900491605.1. Taxonomy (NCBI): domain Eukaryota; kingdom Viridiplantae; phylum Streptophyta; class Magnoliopsida; order Arecales; family Arecaceae; genus Calamus; species Calamus simplicifolius. Next base: position 204,969 of record UESW01005013.1, on the reverse strand, counting down.
GATCTTAACAAAGCATGTCTTAAGGACAGCTTTCCTCTACCGCGGATCGACCAATTGGTGGACTCCACCTCCGGGCATGAGCTCCTGAGTTTTATGGATGCTTTCTTCAGCTATAACCAAATAAAGATGGGCCCGGTGGATGAAGAGAATACCTCTTTCATTACGGATAAAGGCATTTACTACTATAAAGTGATGCCCTTGCCTAAAGAACGTCGAAGCCACTTATCAAAGGTTGATGAATAAGGTCTTCAAAGACCAGATTGGGCATAACATGAGGTATATGTGGATGACATGCTGACTAAGAGCATCCACACCGCCAGCCACGTCACTTACTTGGAAGAAACCTTCAGCAACCTCCGAAGTCATCAGATCAAGCTTAATCCCTGTAAGTGCGCCTTCAGCGTCACTGCGGAAAAGTTCCTGGGCTTCTTAGTCACCCAGCAGGGAATCGAGGCAAATCCGAAAAAGATCCAAGCTATCCTCATTATGCGGCGACTAGTCAGCAAAAAGAGGTCCAACGACTCACTAGAAGAATAGCCGCCCTGAGCCGATTCCTTTCCAAATCGGTGGAGAGGTGCCTCCCTTTCTTCAAAGCCTTACGAAAAGTCAACAGCTTCGAGTGGACGGACAGCTGCCAATGGGCCTTTCAGGAATTAAAGGAGTTCTTGTCTACTTTGCCATTACTATCAAAGCCTGAGGAGGGGGAGCAGCTTTTTGTCTATCTAGCCGCCACCCCGAGGCGATCAGCTCTGTTCTGGTCCGGCTTGATCAGGATGGAGCGCAGAAGCCTATCTACTATACTAGCAAGGTGCTTCATGATGCAGAAATCTTGTACTCTCAGGTGGAGAAGATTATCTTTTCCTTGGTCATCTCCGCTCAATGCCTCCGCCATACTTCCAGCACATCCGATAGTGGTGCTTACAGACCAGCCTCTTAGGTCTATATTGGCTCAACCTGACACCTCAGGTCGTCTGGCAAAATAGGCCATCAAACTGGGAGAGTTTGACTTGTCATTATGGGCTCGCCCTGCTCTTAAGTCAGTGTTGGCGGATTTTTTGGTGGAGTGCACTTGGACCGACGAACGGGACAATGACGCCCCTGAGAAGTGTTATGTGGCCAAGGAAGATTTGGCGGAGGCCTGGATCCTTCATGTTGACGTTGCCTCCAATTCCCAGGGAAGCGGAGCAGGTCTTATCTTTTAGCAAGTCCAGAGGGAATAACCTTTGGGTACGCCCTTCGCTTCCTTTTTAAGGCCACCAACAATCAGGCTGAGTACGAAGCACTATTGGTTGGGATCAAACTTGCCCGTGAGTTGGGAGTAAAGCATCTTCGAGCTTTCACTGATTCGCAGCTCGTCTCTAGGTACATCTCTGGAGAGTTCGAGGCTCGCGACCCTACTATGTCGCGATATTTGGACAAAGTCAAGACGTTGACCTCTTCCTTGGCTTACTTCACCATCAACTACATTCCCAGAGGGGAGAATGCTAGATCCGATGCGCTATCAAAGTTGGCCACTTCGTCTCCTAGAAAGAGAGTATGTCGAGTATTTGGAGAGTCCGAGTATCGATTTCGTGGAGGAAGTTATATCGATCATGCAAGAGCCGACTTGGATGGATGCTTACGTCCGTTATCTCACTAGTGGTTCTCTCCCCACTGACCCAGCAGAAGCCAAATTGCTAAAGAGGAGGTCAACCAAGTTTGTATTGATGGAAGGCCACCTGTATAGGAAATCTTTCTCTCACCCTCTTCTTAAGTGTATAGGCTTGGCGGATGCTGATTATGTTCTCAGAGAAATCCATGAAGGCATATATGGGAGTTATGTGGGGGGCAGGTCCCTAGCATATAAGGCTCTCCACCAAGGATATTATTGGCTTACAATGTGCCAGGACGCTGTTGAGTTGGTTAGAAGGTGCGATAGCTGCCAATGACACTCAAGTATCCAGAGACAACCGGCTTCACTTTTAAGCCCACTATCTGCTCCCTGGCCTTTCGCTAAGTGGGGGGATGGACATACTCGGGCCTTTTCCCCAGCCGTAGGACAGAGGAGATTCTTATTGGTGGCCATTGACTAATTTACTAAATGGGTCAAGGTCGAGGTGCTAGCTAAAATTACTGAAGCCAAGACAAGGGCATTCTTCTGGAAGTCTATCATCTACCGATTCAGCTTAACTCATACTCTGATTACTGATTGTTGGCCCAGATGGCAACCCAAGAGGGGGGGGGGTGAATTGGGTTCTTAAAAATTTAAGACTTTTTAACTTTAGTTGATTAGTTAGCAAGATGTGCAAGTGAGAGGCTAACTAAATCAATACACAAGCAAATAAAGAGAGATAGAGAAAGAGAAAATATGGCACGGCAAACACAAGATAATTTTATAGTGGTTCGGTGCAATCAACACCTACGTCCACTCCCAAGATTCACTTGGGTCCACACTATAATCTCTCTAGATTACAGCCGAGTTGTTTTCCAAGCTCACAACTCAAACTTGTTGTTTTCCCGGGTGCACAACGAACCCAGCTGGTTTTAACTCGGGCTTACCAGCACAAAACCCTACACGTTGTTTTTCACGGGCTCACAACTAACCCAACACAAGCACTCCGGCTTGCAACGAGGTATACCAACCTCCACTGATTCAATCCACTGATTGAATCAGCAAACAATTAGAATAAAAGTGTTTGAATAATGAAATGCTCCCCTTGAGCAAATATACAAATGAAGTATAAAATAAAGAGTTAGAAAAGCCTGATAGTATTGCAGATGGTAGTGGCTTTGGCTTTCTTCCTTCTTCTCTTTAACTCCTCTTGAAGTGTTGAATCACGCCTCAGCAAGATTCTTGACCGTTGAAGACTTTGGAGTTGAGATGAAGCTTTTTCTCCTTTTGAAAATCCTCCGATTTGACCTTTGAAATGCTTGTGGATTTTCTTTTGACTCTTGTGGATTGATGAGAAGGAGCAGACGAATCTTCTCTTGGATTTCACTCCTTTTGAATCACTCTATTTTGAGCTAAATGATTTTCCAATAAAGCTCTGTTTTTCCCTCTTTTCAAAGATATTCTTTTCTCTTTTTGATTTTCTCTGATTTTTTTGATTTGAAAAGAGCTCCTCTATTTATAGAATCTGCAAAAATATATCCGTTAGAGACAAGGAAAAATAGCCGTTATTTGAAAATCTTACCGTTGGGGCTGATGTGTCATCGTTAAAAATCGCGCCCAGATTTCGCGGAGTCGACTCGAGCTTTGTGGGAGTCGGCTCGAAGTCGATTACTAAAAATAGAAACATTTTAAGCATTGAAGGGTCGACTCGCGAAAACTAAAGTGTCGGCTCCGAAAGTCGGGAGTCGACTCGAGGAAAATGGGGAGTCGACTCGAGAAGTGCTCAAAAAATGGTTTCTGTTGTTTGAGCGGAGTCGGCTCGCACAGACAGGAGTCGGCTCGCAAGAGTCAGGGGTCGACTCTTGAAAACCAAGGGTCGACTCGAGAAAATCAGAAAACTCTGTGGCTTACAGGAGTCGACTCGGAAACCCTTGAGTCGGCTCGGGAGCGATACAAAAATCAGAAAAATGTTCTGATAGACTTTAAAACTTGTCCCAAATAAATTTAAAATATAAATTTGACTTGAATACATTAAATATGACATTAAGCATGGATTCAAGACATGTTTCAAGAATTCATCGATTGAATTATAATGTGTAAAAATTCCTTTTTGAAATCTTTTAAGCATAGAGCTTGAAACTCCTTTTTCTAATAGATTCAAAACTCATTAAATATAACCATTGATAGTCCATTCCTTTCAATTTGAATAAGCTCAAGGTTTTTGATAAATAAACACATTGTATTCTTTAAGGTACTCATGGCTTTTGGAAATCATCAAAATCAATAAAGTTGGGGCAATTATGTTTCAATAATTTCTCAACAATCTCCCCCTTTTTGATGATGACAAAAACATTGAGTATATGCATTATAAAATTGAAAAAATTTGTGATTCCAAAATCAACTATTGTGTTCATGGAAAGGCTCCCCCTCAATGAGGTAGCTCCCCCTATGAACCTTAATTTTATAAATCATTCAAAATTTTTCAAAATCAGAAACTTAAGCATTTTCTTTATGAAATTCAATTTATCTCTTCCCCTTATGCTCTCCTCTTTCAAAATTAAACTTTGATTGAATTGAAGGCATATACGATTGAATAAAAACTCTCCCCCTTTTTTGTAATCAACAAAAAGGTTAGGAAGTTCAATATCAATAACATTCTTTATCTTTTTCTATTTAACTTATCAATTGAGGATAATCATTCAAAGTATTCAAGGATACTTACAATTGAAATAGACATAAGTAATGCATCAAACTTTCTCATTACTTCAAAATGAAAGTACATGAAAATGTAAACTTGCTCATTGCATTGAAAGTAAACTTGATTACATCAAAAGAGATTACATGAAAACTTAAAAGTTTCTTCTAGTAATTCTATTCAAGTGATCAACAATCTGCTTCATCCCTTCACATTGAAGTCTAACATAATCTTTGAGCTTATTATCAACAAAAGTACAAGCAGATGTAATTTTATCCTGAAGCTCGGCGTTGCATTGGGAGTATGTCTCCGAGTCACCGCAGATATCCTTAAGTTCTCCAAAGATATTCTTTAAGTCTTCACTTAAGGAGCTGGTAGATGAACTGAGAGTAGACTCAATCGATGCAACCCGATCACTGAGTGAATATAAGGCTTCTTTTAAATTCATAAACTTTTCATTAAATTCTTCTTTCAGTCTATTTTCATGCTCACTTATCTCAGATTTGAATAATGATCTAAGCTGATCTAACTGTATATCAGAAAAGCTACCAGATGATAATGTAGAAGACTGAGCAGGAGCAACAGCAGGAGCAGGGGTAGAATCAGAGCAGGAGCTGGAACAGACTCTGGAACAGACGAGCACTGAGGAGGCTCAGGTGATGAATGTCTCATAGAAGGTCTGGGGGCCTCAGCATCTATATCTCTGTCCTCTGTAACATTCTTTCTCTCCCAATTGCCATTTTCTTAACAAACCCCATTCGATGTATAGTAGCCAAAGAGTAAAATCCGTATGCCTTAGTTCCTTTTTCGGCTCACTATCACCAAATACAATCCCTTGGCTTTGAAATAACTTAGTTAAAACCATGCCATAGGGCAAACTTGATTTCTTTTTCCCACCACAATCTGCAATGTACCATATTATCATCCGAGGTAGATTAATGGGCTTCCCAGAAACAACAGCATCCATAACAAAAATATCTCTCTCAGATACATAGTCGAATCTGCCGGTCTTGGGAAACAAAATCCTGCTGCAGATGTTGTGGAGTAATCTTAATTCCAAAGGCAATTGACTAGCAAATACTTCTTCAAATCCTTCAAAATTTCTGTTCAATAGCCTAGTGAGGGCTGGAGATCTATCTTCTGGGGCAAAGGTGGATGGTCCAGACAAGGGTAAATTCAACAATCTAGATAGAATAGAGGAAGTGATGTTCAGACCAATGCCTCTACTTTGCTCACTAAGCCATCATCTCCTCTGGTCAAATTCTTGTAAAACTCCTTAACTAGAGCAGGGTAGGTGGGACAGTCCAATGAACATATACTCTCAAATCCCATCTCAATTAGTTGTCTACCTATTATGAATCCTTCATTCTCAAATAATTCAAAATCAACCTTTCTTCCTGTGTGACAACTCTACTGGCAAGATGATCTACCTGAAGAGTAGGAGCTGGAGCAGGAGAATCACTCGCAGAAGGGGTAGAGGATGAATCCGTAGACGGCTCGCGGACGGGTCGTCGAACGGTCCTCTTCCTCTTCAAACCGGCGCCACTAGTGCTAGCTCCACGGGTTTTGGGTGCCATAGATCTTGAAGGAGTGGTTAATCAGAGGTTATTTGAGGTTTGGAGGGTTTGGGAAAGCTTTGGAGAGGGTTTGGAAAGATTTGGAACGAATGAAATGTCCGTGGGGTCGACTCGTGCCCTAAATAATCAGACTGGGACCACGTCGAGTCGACTCGCGCAAAGTGTGGAGTCGGCTCCCGACTAGTCACAGAGCACGGACACGATCTCGAGTCGACTCGCTCAGAGGAGGGGTCGACTCCTGAGTTTCAGCAGAAACTCGAGTCGACTCCGATACTCTCGAGTCGGCTCCAGACAATTTCAGAGAAAAAATAGATTAAGATTCAGAGAATCCGAATTGAGTCCGGAATTTGATCTTTGAGTATGATTAAAAATCATGGATTTTGAGAGATCAAATTGATATGAGTTCTAGATAAAATTTCCTTAAGATTTTGAGAATTGAAAGAACTCTAGATATATTTCCTTAGAGGTTTCAAAATTTATTCAAAAGGGTTACAAATTCCTAACTCTCCTCTAAGATAACAAAATCTTTCTTCGCTTAAAGGTTTTGTAAAGATGTCAGCTAATTGTTCTTCAGTGTTTACATAATCTAAACAAATTTCATCATTAGCTACATGTTCCCTTATAAAATGATATCTAATTTCTATGTGTTTTGTCCTTGAGTGTTGAATTGGATTTTTAGTTAAGTTGATTGCGCTAGTGTTATCACATCTTATGGGTGTTTTATCAAGTGTGATACCATAGTCTTCAAGTTGTCGCTTAATCCATAGGATTTGCGCACAGCAACTTCCAGCTGCTACATATTCAGCTTCAGTAGTTGATAATGCAACTGAATTTTGCTTTTTGCTAAACCATGTGATTAAGTTACTTCCTAAGAAATGGCATGCACCACTTGTGCTCTTTCTATCTAATTTACATCCAGCATAATCAGAATCTGAATATGCAATTAGGTTTAATGTAGAGTCTCTAGAATACCATAAACCTACATTTTTAGTTCCATTTAGATATCTTAAAATTCTTTTAACAGCTATTAAATGTGATTCTTTAGGTTCAGATTGAAATCTAGCACATAAACATACTGAAAACATAATATCTGGTCTACTTGCTGTTAAATAAAGAAGGGATCCGATAATACCTCGATAGTATTTTTGATCAATCTTTTTACCATAAAATTTGTTTCATCGTATTATTTGATCTATCTCGAATTATCAACTTTTTTTTCAAAAACACTACAAGTAAATCTTTACCTTTTCAAAAAGTTTTATCAACATTTCCTCTTGTAAAATCATTTTCTATTAAGAATTTACTTAACCTATCATACCAAGCTCTAGGTGCTTGTTTCAAACCATATAAAGCTTTGTGCAATTTAAAAACGTGATTTGAAAATTCGTGATCTTCAAAACCTGGTGGTTGTTCTACATAAACTTCTTCATTAATAAATCCATTTAAAAATGCGCTTTTTACATCCATTTGAAATAAGTTAAATTCATATGACATGCAAATGCAAGTAATAGCCTAATGGCTTCTAATCTAGCTACAGGTGCAAAGGTTTCATCAAAATCAATACCTTCCTCTTGATTATATCCTTTAGCAACCAATCTAGCTTTGTTTCTAATTACTATGCCATTTTCATCTAGTTTATTTCTATAATCCATTTTGATCCTATTACTGAATGATTTTTAGGTCTTTCAACTAAAGTCCAAACATTATTTCTAGTAAATTGATTTAGTTCTTCTTGCATTGCTAACATCCAATTATTATCTTTTTCAGCTTCTTCTATAGTTTTAGGTTCAATTTGTGATACAAATGCAAGATGATTACTAATATTTCTCATGTATGATCTAGTTCTTATTCCTTGAGATGGATCGCCTATAATCAATTCCTTGGGATGACTATGAGCATATCTCCAGTCTCTTGGAAGATCTATATCATTATGATCAATATTGACATCATCGTCCTTATGTGAATCATCATCTTTAGCTTCTTGCTCATGATCAGAAGATACTTCAATATTAAGTTTTTCAAGATCTTTTTCAATTATGTTTGTATCTTCCTCATCATCAATCTTTTCAGATCCAGTTGCTAAAGATTCATCAAAAACTACATGAATGGATTCTTCAACTACTAAGGTTTTCTTGTTAAAGATTCTATATGCCTTACTAGTTGTTGAATAACCTAGAAAAATTCCTTCATCAGATTTAGCATCAAATTTTCCTAAGTTGTTTTTACCATTATTATGAATGAAACATTTACATCCAAATGCATGAAAGTATTTTATATTTGGTTTTCTTTCATTCCATAATTCATAAGGTGTTTTCTTTAATATTGGTCTTATTAAAGCTCTATTTAAGATGTAACATGCTGTGTTAATTGCTTCCGCCCAAAAATACTTTGGTAAGTTGCTTTCGCATAGCATGGTACGGGCCATGTCTTCTAGAGTCCTATTTTTCCTTTCAACTACACCATTTTGCTGTGGAGTCCTAGGGGCTGAAAAATTATGATTAATTCCATTTTCAGAACAAAAACTTTCAAATAAGTGATTTTCAAATTCTGTTCCATGATCACTTCTTAGAGATACTATAGTAGTGTTTTTCTCATTTGTGACTTTCTTGAAGAATTTCAGGAATATCGAGAAAGTCTCATCTTTGTGAGCTAAAAACATTACCCAAGTATATCTAGAATAATCATCTACAATCACTAGACCATATTTCTTTCCTCCTAGACTTGTGGTTCTAGTTGGTCCGAAAAGATCCATGTGAAGTAGCTCTAAAGCCCTAGAAGTTGAAACAATGTTTTTAGATTTGAAAGAACTTCTAGTTTGTTTTCCAAATTGACATGCATCACATATTTTATTATTTTCAAAATCTAGTTTAGGTAATCCTTTAACTAAATCCATTTTAATTAGTTTTGAAATAAGGTGTGTGCTTGCATGACCTAATCTACGATGCCACAACCAACTAATTTCATTTATGTTAGCATTGTCAGCAATTAAGCAATGATCACTCAAAGATAATTTTTCTAATCAACTAAGTAATTGCCATGTCTATAACCAGTAAATACAATGCTATCATCAATAGAATTAGTTACAGTGCATATAGAAGATTTAAATGAAACATTAAAGTTTTTATCACATAATTGGCTTATACTAATTAATTATGCTTCAAACCATCAACATAAAGTACATTATCAATAACTATAGATGGAGTTATGCGAACTTTACCAAGGCCCATAATTTGACCTTTACCGTTATCGCCAAACGTCACAACTCCACCTTTCTTTTCTCTAGGGTGATGAATTCATCTTTGTCACCCGTCATATGTCTTGAGCAGCCACTATCAAGGTACCACTTTTTCTTTGATCTTTTGGCTACAAGACATTCCTGCAATATAATCAAACTTTATGCTTAGGTACCCAAGCTTTCTTGGGTCCTTCATGGTTAGCAGCAACAAAAATTGTTCCTTTCGGAACCCATATTTTCTTTGCTTTAACATTTAACTTGTTGTTATTATTTAACGTTTTGCATTCAAATGATTTATGACCTTTTTCATTACATTTAAAACAAGTTATATTACTTTGGTTGGCTTTTACAAAAATATTCTTTAAAGATTTTTGTTTCCTTAATGTGTTATATCCTAAACCTGCTTTGTCAAAAACAGCTTTTTGACTATCTAAGATCATGTTAAGTTTAGTTGAACTTAAGGTGAATTTCTCAACAATGTCTTTATATTTTTTAACATCTTTCTTAAGAGAGTCATTTTCTTTAACTTGCTGTTCTTTTTCTAAAGCTAAAGTTTCTAATTGATCTTTTAAATCTTTTGTTGAGTTTTTAGTTTCAGATTTTAACAAATCTATTTCTTGATTAAGATTATCTCTTTCTTTGCTAAGTTCTTCTTTTTCATTAGTTAAGTTCTTAACTTCTAAAGCTAATTCATTTTTACTTTTAGCTAAGCTAATATTGTCATTTTTCAAAAACTTATACTTCTTTTTCAAGGATTTAAAATCAATCATAAGTTCATTGAAAGCCTCAAACATTTCATCAAATGTAAATTCATCATTTGAGTTTTCAGAACTTACCTCATTGTCGTTGTCGTCGTCGTTGGCCATGAAGCAGATATTGGCAACTTCCTTTTGTCATCTTCTTCGACGAGGAAGATTCATCAGACCATGTTGCCATGTATGCTTTCTTCTTTTTCTTGTAGGCCTTTTTCAGCAAAGGACAATCATACTTAAAGTGCCCTGGCTTTTTGCACTCATAACATACTAAGGGCTCTTTTTCTTTTTCTTTCTCCTTGTCCTTTTTCTTATCCTTTTCTCCTTCAAATCTTGCTCCAAATTTCTTTTTATGGAAGGGCCTTTTTCTCATAAACTTTCTGAATTTTTTGGCCAAGAGAGCAGTTTCCTCATCATCTTCATCATTACTTTCACTGCTGCTCTCTTCCATTTCTGCAGTCTTGAGGGCAAGTGTTTTCCTTCTTTTTGTTCCTCCTCAACATGCTGCTTCATTGTTAACTCGTGGGTCATTAAGGATCCTAGAAGCTCCTCTAAAGGTAATGCATTGAGGTCCTTTGCTTCTTGGATAGCAGTGACTTTGCTTCCCACGATCTTGGTAGTGACCTAAGAATTTTGCGCACAAGATCAGCATTAGAATAAATTCTACCAAGACTTTTAAACCATTCACAATATCAGTGAATCTAGTGAACATGCATGTGATGGTTTCAGTTTGTTCCATTGTAAACAATTCATATTTATGAACCAAAATATTTATTTTTGATTCTTTACTTGGTTTGTTCCTTCATGAGTTATTTCCAACCTATCCCAAATTTCTTTTGCGGAATTACAAGTTGAGATTCGGTTGAATTCATTTGAGTCTAAGGAACAATATAAAATATTAATGGCTTTAGCATTTAGTTGTGCCATTCTCCTATCATTATCATTCCAATCCCTTTCGGGTTAGGAACAATAGTGCCATCAATAAGGTGTGTGGGTGTACTAGGTCCATTTATTATTACTCCCCACAATTCATAGTCCGAAGCTTGAATGAATATTCTCATTCTAGCTTTCCAATATGAATAGTTGGTTCCATTAAATAAAGGAGGTCGATTCGTAGAATGACCTTCAGCAAAACTGAACCACTTTGTGTTGCCATAAGGATCTTTAGCCCTTGATCGTGAGATCAAATTCTAAATGAGCACTTGCTCTGATACCAATTGTTGGCCCAGATGGCAACCCAAGAGGGGGGGGGGTGAATTGGGTTCTTAAAAATTTAAGACTTTTTAACTTTAGTTGATTAGTTAGCAAGATGTGCAAGTGAGAGGCTAACTAAATCAATACACAAGCAAATAAAGAGAGATAGAGAAAGAGAAATATGGCACGGCAAACACAAGATAATTTTATAGTGGTTCGGTGCAATCAACACCTACGTCCACTCCCAAGATTCACTTGGGTCCACACTATAATCTCTCTAGATTACAGCCGAGTTGTTTTCCAAGCTCACAACTCAAACTTGTTGTTTTCCCGGGTGCACAACGAACCCAGCTGGTTTTAACTCGGGCTTACCAGCACAAAACCCTACACGTTGTTTTTCACGGGCTCACAACTAACCCAACACAAGCACTCCGGCTTGCAACGAGGTATACCAACCTCCACTGATTCAATCCACTGATTGAATCAGCAAACAATTAGAATAAAAGTGTTTGAATAATGAAATGCTCCCCTTGAGCAAATATACAAATGAAGTACAAAATAAAGAGTTAGAAAAGCCTGATAGTATTGCAGATGGTAGTGGCTTGGCTTTCTTCCTTCTTCTCTTTAACTCCTCTTGAAGTGTTGAATCACGCCTCAGCAAGATTCTTGACCGTTGAAGACTTTGGAGTTGAGATGAAGCTTTTTCTCCTTTTGAAAATCCTCCGATTTGACCTTTGAAATGCTTGTGGATTTTCTTTTGACTCTTGTGGATTGATGAGAAGGAGCAGACGAATCTTTCTCTTGATTTCACTCCTTTTGAATCACTCTATTTTGAGCTAAAAGATTTTCCATAAAGCTCTGTTTTTTCCCTCTTTTCAAAGATATTCTTTTCTCTTTTTGATTTTCTCTGGATTTTTTGATTTGAAAAGAGCTCCTCTATTTATAGAATCTGCAAAAATATATCCGTTAGAGACAAGGAAAAATAGCCGTTATTTGAAAATCTTACCGTTGGGGCTGATGTGTCATCGTTAAAAATCGCGCCCAGATTTCGCGGAGTCGACTCGAGCTTGTGGGAGTCGGCTCGAAGTCGATTACTAAAAATAAACATTTTAAGCATTGAAGGGTCGACTCGCGAAAACTAAAGTGTCGGCTCGCGAAAGTTGGGAGTCGACTCGAGGAAAATGGGGAGTCGACTCGAGAAGTGCTCAAAAAACATGGTTTCTGTTGTTTGAGCGGAGTCGGCTCGCACAGACAGGAGTCGGCTCGCAAGAGTCAGGGGTCGACTCTTGAAAACCAAGGGTCGACTCGAGAAAATCAGAAAACTCTGTGGCTTACAGGAGTCGACTCGGAAACCCTTGAGTCGGCTCGGGAGCGATACAAAAATCAGAAAAATGTTCTGATAGACTTTAAAACTTGTCCCAAATAAATTTAAAATATAAATTTGACTTGAATACATTAAATATGACATTTAGCATGGATTCAAGACATGTTTCAAGAATTCATCGATTGAATTATAATGTGTAAAAATTCCTTTTTGAAATCTTTTAAGCATAGAGCTTGAAACTCCTTTTTCTAATAGATTCAAAACTCATTAAATATAACCATTGATAGTCCATTCCTTTCAATTTGAATAAGCTCAAGGTTTTTGATAAATAAACACATTGTATTCTTTAAGGTACTCATGGCTTTTGGAAATCATCAAAATCAATAAAGTTGGGGCAATTATGTTTCAATAATTTCTCAACACTGATAACAGCAGTCAGTTTGACAACTCAACATTCAAGGCCTTCTATGCTGAGCTCGGTATTTGCCACCGGTTCACTTCTGTCGGGCATCCCTAATCCAATGGAGAGGCTGAAGTTATGAACCGTACTATCCTTCGAGGACTCCGCACCCAGTTGGATGAATCCAAGGGCAGGTGGGTGGAGGAACATTCGAGCGTATTATGGGCATACCACACCACTCCCAGGGCCCCCACAGGAGAGACTCCCTTCAGCCTTGTCTTCGGATCTGAAGCGGTCATCCCGGTAGAAGTCGGCCTCCCAAGCTCCCGAATAGAAGCATATAAAGAGGGCAAAAACCCCGATCAGTTGAGGGCTAACTTAGACTTCATCGACGAAAACCGAGATCTTGCACGGCTTAGAATGGCCACTTTTCGCCAGCGAGCAGAAAAATATTATAATGCTCGGGTCCGCCCCAAGACATTTCGTCCTGGAGACCTGGTCCTCTTAGAAAAGCTGAGGTATCCAAGCCAACTGAAGGAGGCAAGCTATCGCCAAATTGGGAAGGGCCTTATCGAGTCATAAGAAGATTGTTTTCACAAGGAGCCTACAAACTGGAGGGGATGGACGGGTAGCCGATTCCACGTACTTGGAATGCCGGTAACCTCCGCCAATACTACCAATGATAAATGTATTAGACGAATGATTATAAAAGTAGTTTTTGAACTTTATTGTTCATTTCAATATTGTGACCTAGCCGGCCGCCTAGGATGCAGACACCCCGAACCGGCGTGAGAAACCTCCGGAGGTTCAAGTCCTGTATCCTAGGCGGCCCTGAGTCAAACTCCCGGGCTGGCGTGAGAAATTCCCATGGCAGTTTGCGAAAAGGACCCTGAGCTAAGTCATAGTGCCCTCAGGTCACCCTCCGGGGTTAAAGGCTCCCACACATGGCCCCTAGCCGGCCCTTGGGCTGGTCCTAGGCGGCCGTGACCATACATGGCCCCTAGCTGGCCCTTGGGCTGGTCCTAGGTGGCAGTGACCATAAATGGCCCCTAGCCGGCCCTCGGGCTAGTCCTAGGCAGCCATGACCATACATGGCCCATAGCCGGCCCTTGGGTTGGTCCTAGGCGACCGTGACCATACATGAACCCTAGCCGGCCTTGGGTTGGTCCTAGGCGGCCGTGACCATACATGGCCCCTAGTCGGCCCTCGGGTTTGTTCTAGGCGGCCACGACCATACATGGCCCCTAGCTGGCCCTTGGGCTGGTTCTAGGTGACCGCAATCACACATGGCCACTAGCCGGCCCTTGGGCTGGTCCTAGGCGGCCATGACCATACATGGCCCCTAGCGACCCTTCGGTTGGTCCTAGGCAGCCGCAATCACACATCGCCCCTAGCCGGCCCCAAGGTATTCGGCCCCTAGGTGGTCCCAGGGCCAGTCCTAGGTGGCCCCAAGGTATTCGGCCCCTAGGCGGCCCCAGGGCCAGTCTTAGACGGCCCCAAGGTATTCGGCTCCTAGGCGCCCCAGGGTCAGTCCTAGGCGGCCGTGACCATACATAGCCCCTAGCCAGCCCTTGGGTTGGTCCTAGGTAGTCGCAATCACACATCGCCCCTATCTGGCCCCAAGGTATTTGGCCCCTAGGCGGCCCCAGGGCCAGTCCTAGGCGGCCCCAAGGTATTCGGCCCCTAGGCGGCCCCAGGGCTAGTTTTAGGCGGCCCCAAGGTGATTGGCCCCTAGGTGGCCCCAAGGCCAGTCCTAGGCGGCCCCAAGGTGATTGGCCCCTAGGCGGCCCCAGGGCCAGTCCTAGGCGGGCCCAAGGTATTCGGCCCCTAGGCGGCCCCAGGGCCAGTCCTAGGCGGCCCAAGGTGATTGGCCCCTAGCCGGCCCCAAGGCCAGTCCTAGGCGGCCGTGACCATACATGGCCCCTAGCCGGCCCTTGGGCTGGTCCTAGTCGGCCGCAATTATACCTAACCCCCAGTCGGCCCTGGGCTGATCATAAGTGATCCAAAAAAGAGCTTTTTAAGATTATACGAAGGGTCTCTCGCATAATTCTCAAACAAATGTTGCTAGTAAATCACCGAGCATAGTCAAGAGGATAAGGCTAGACTACTGAGCATTGAAATAATTGGAGACTGATAAGATTAATTCGAACATAGAAGCAGCACATAAAACCACCCGAAAATGGAATTTTTGTTATCAACATAATTGTCATACAAAAAGCCAATCTTAACTATATTACGAAAACAGAAAAAAGAGAGACCCAAAGTCAAGACCCTGAGGACTCTGATTCGTCCTATGAGTCGTCATCTACGGGCTGAATGCTGTCGAGGTTATCCAATTTGTGGGATTGTAAAATTTTCTTCTTACACTTCTTGAAGCCCTTGGCAAAAGCATCCATGGCTGCCTCACGGCATTCTGTCGCAAATTCGGCGGAGTCCTTGTAGAACTCCACGGCTTGCTGAGCTCTCTGATCGGCGGCACTAACTTGGAGAATAGCCTCAGTCTAAGAAGCCATTATCCTCTCATTGGCCCAAACTTCGATGGAGAGTAATTTGGTTAAGGTCTCTCTCATTTCATCCTCAGCAGAAGCCAGCTTCCCCTCTACAAAGATCAGCCGCTCCTTGGTGGTAGCCAGTCTTTCTTCTGCAGCTCGAGCCTCCAGATTGAGCAGTTCAGCTCTATCTTATGCAGCCGCAGTCCTCTCCTCGGCTTGGGTCACCCTGAGAAGGGCAGTCCCCAATTTCTCCTCAGCAAGCCTTAGCGTCGACATAGTTTCGGCTAGTTTGGCCTCAGCCTCTTCAATCCAAGCCTTCAAGGTCCGATTTTCCTCCTTAGCGGTTCTCAGGGTGTTGGATACTGCTAGCCCCCGAGCCTTGGCTTCGGACAACTCTTGAGTTAGCCCACTCACTTGAGCCTTGAGGGCATCCAATTCGGGCGAACTCTGTTTCTGATTTCCCTCAATACAAGCATCTCGAAAGACAAACGCATTGTTAGACGCCTGCAAAGTAGGAAATCGATTGTAATAAGAAAGAAAAGGGGAGAACAAGAAGAGAGTAGAATAGAAAAGCTAAAGATCTCACAGAATCACCTAAAGAATAGCAGTGAAGAAGGTATCGAAGGACTTCTCCAATGGTTGGCGTCGGAGTTCGGCCTGGAGGTTGGGTAGGGTGGGGCGACTGAGTAGGCGTTCAACTAGATGCCCATGGCGCATTGCATTGATCCCAGGCGGCCGACTGGGAGCATCCTCATTAGGAGGCATCTCTACCCCCTCCTGAGGCGAATGAACTTTCGAAAGCCGATCATCATCGGCCTCCCGAGCCGAAGGTGTCGCCATCCTTTCCTCTGGCACGGCTTCGCCTTCGACTTTGGGGGAAGGTGGGGAGCTCTCTCTCATTGGCTCCTCTTGAGCCTCGGATGAAGGGACCTCTGTTACCAGCGCCTCAATACGGGGATCTCCTTTTCTCAGGCCCCCTGCTAATGTAACCTCAGGGGAGGAGGGCGGAGCCACTCCGCCCGGTAGCGGATCATCCCCTGCTACCCGTCTAGACTTCTAGGGCCCTATCCTTACTGGACCCTTTCCTCTTCTTTAGGGCCTCTGACAAAGACTTTGTAGAGAACCTCATTTCTGCATCAAAGAAGCACAAAGTCAGAAAACAGAGGCAATAAAACAAACACGAACAGGACAAGAGGTCATAAGTCAACGAAAGGCTCACATACAAACACATGTGTAATGAACAAACAAAGAATAAAAGCAAGAAAGGAAAATTTGGTTGACGGTTAAAAACAGTAGCGCTCACTGAGGCTCGGTGAGGGCGCCACTGGTGCCGCTAAAGCTTCACGAAGGTTCCCCTCCGATAGCAGCTCTGCACAGAAGGGACGACAGAGGTTAGAAGGGCCTGGAAAAGCTCTTGGTCCCTTTCCTCTATACTGGAGTTTCTATTGGGGCTAGTGTCGGACTATTCCAAGATGTCTTCATCTTCTCACCATGGACATATAAAAAGCGCGACTTTCACCCTTTTATCTTTGAGGGTAAGTCTAACTTAAGTACCCTCTTAGGACGGGAGACAAAACTCCACCAGCCACTCCCAAAGGCATTCCTAAGTTTGTACAAAGCTCGAAATAGAGACACTCGAGCAGGGGCGCCATGAAAATGGTAGAGTACTAAGAACGCATATATAATACGAATGGAATTTGGGGTTAATTGGGCAGGAATTAAGTTATATCTATTTAAAAGATTTAAAAAGAAAGGATGAAGAAGGAGGCAGAGTCCACCCTTGAGGAAGTCCTCATACAGGGCGACCCCCCCCCCTCGACTGCAAGTTACTTTGTCGCCAAACTAAGGAGCAGACAAGCAAACGCTGTCAGGAACTCCATATTGAACCCTGATTCTCCATATGTCACGGTCTTTCAGGATAGAACTTATTCCCCTTGGGCTCGCGGAAATGGGTCTAGAAGGAGATGTTGAATGTAACGGGGGGATGAAACCCTAGGAATGGAGAGACAGACCTATCTACGGGAGGAGGAACCTCACTCGAGGGAACCTCACCCAAAGGAGCCTCGCCCGGAGGAACCTCACTCAAGGGGACCTCACCCGAGGGGACCCTATTGGGGGGCTGACCGGCTGTCTTAGAACGACTGGGGATGGAAATTTCACCGGGAGCACGACGACGCACCTCGAGAATTTCCTCCCTTGATGGCTTAACTAGAGGCTTCTTGCCCTTCCTATCGGCCTGAGGATCCATCAACAAGAAAAAACACAAAGGAAACCAAAAAACTAACCTCAAAACAGGACGGGATCAAAAAGGAACTCAGTGTAGAGAGGAGCAGGAGGCAAGAGGAGAATAGAAACAATGGAAGACAAAGGAGATAAGCGAAAAAAAATTAGCATTTCAAAACTGGGAAACCCTGCCCATCATGAAGAATAAGGCGGTAAACGCCGAGTCATGGCCCAGGTGTCACTAACCTATAGGAGGAACACGTTTCCCCTAGCAAAAAGAGCCGTTAGTGCAGTTTAAGTACATAAAGCCTTTTTCCATCAATCACGAGACGCCCCCGTTTAAGTGATAAGAGGGCTTTTCATCTTCTTAGAAACACACGCCCATCATAAACGGGCTGTATTAAACTTAATTGTATGAAAATTTTTCGTGCTCCTTTCACTTGGCAAATGCTGAGCACGTGAACACCATGGCTCAGGAGCGGGGTGGCATATGATTTGGCTGATAAAAAGCTACGTGATAAATACGACGGTTGGCCCCTAGGCGGCCCCAGGGCTAGTCCTAGGCGGCCCCACAGTGATCGGCCTAGGCGGCCCCAAGGTGATTAGCCCCCAGGGTGATCGGCCCCTAGGTGGCCCCAGGGCCAGTCTTAGGCGGCCCCAAGGTATTTATAGGCTTGACAAGATAGAGGACGTCATTTTGAACATCCTTTTCAGAGGATTTATCCTTTTCAGATGATCTCAGTCCAAAAAGTCATTAGCAACGTTTAATGACTCTAGCTAAATAATATCAAAAGGCGGTTACCTGCCATAAAGTATTAATCACTTCTAGTCAGAAAAGCCACTAAGACCCAAAAAGCCATTAGCAATGTTTAATGACTCTGAATAAATAAGCATCAAAAGGTGGTTATCTGCCATAAAGTATCGATCACTTCTAGTCAGGAAAGCCACTAATGCCCAAAAAGTCATTAGCAACGTTTAATGATTCTGGCTAAATAAGCATCAAAAGGCGATTACCTGCCATAAAGTACCGATCACTTCTAGTCAGAAAAGCCATTAAGGCCCAAAAAGTCATTAGCAGACTATAATGACTCTAGATAAATGAGCGCTAAAGGGCGATCATTTCTGGCAAAAAACACTGATGATGTCGAAACAATGGATATGGATACAATCCGACCAGCTCTGACATTCTATCCGTAAGAATGTTGCCATGGCATTCGGGGAAAAAGCACTAGGAAATGCCGATAAAAAGAAGGCAAGAGCAAACATAAGGTAAGCCTTCTTGGCAGAAAAACAAATCACTTCTTCTTCAACACATAGGGCTTCTTCTCCTAAAAATAGGGGACCATGATTGTTTTCCTAGTGACTAACTTGAGCATCGGAGGGTCCCCAACTGGAATCCCCATTTACGGAATTTCTTGCAAGACCTCGAAGACGAAGGATCATGGCAACTGGCACTCAAAGCCATCAGTTCAAAGTGACCATCAACAATGACCGTGCGCCATCTTTTGCGTGGCAATGTGGTGCAGCGCCCCAAGGTGAAGAAGAGTGCGGCGAAGTCTATATCATCAAGAAAAAGAGGAGAAAGAAAGAAAGACTAGAAGATAGAAGGACTTCCTTGCCGAGAATGAGAAAGAGAGATTAGAATGTAGCCGGTCTACCAAAAGGAAGGATCGGTTCCCTTCATATAATCAGCACGAGACGCATGGAGGAAGGTTTATTTTGCGGTTATGAGATTAATTCGACAAAGGCATCAAGAATTTGATCAAATCTTCCGGTGATGGAGGTCGATCCGAAAGCAAAAGGAAATATATTAAGTAAAAGGAAATATATAGAAGAGGAAATATATTTGGTGTAAAGCCCGGCCCAAATGACGGCCTACCGTAATTACCTCTTCCAACGCGGGATTGGATTCGGCTGGCTACAGGGGAGGGCGACATTCGCGCTGAGGCGACGATAAGATGATTTGCGAAGCGCGCAACACACACGTTGACAACGCGGCGGAGCGTTTCGAATTGAGCGACGGTCGACAGCTGGGGGCAATAAAGATCGCACAAAGTTTGGAACGCTTATATTTATGTAATAAATCATTCTCATACGTAATTGGATTTTTCTTTCGATTGCTCAAAAGAACAAAAAAAAAACAAAAAGCGAAGGTCTCATGTCATGTGCATGACGGGGACCCGCTTTCAGCCACATTTTTCGGCGAAGGGGCCGGTGGCGTAACGCCTTCCATCCGTATCTCAACTCATCGCAGAGCACTGAGAACTTCCCTCGCTCCGTCGGAAGGCACTCACCATCCTTCACAGCTAAGCTATATTTAGTTGCAAAATATAATTTTTTTAAAAAATAATTTTATCTTGTAAATAAAAATTTTATATATTAAGTTGAGACGGATGAATCTGGAATTCATGGCGTTATTTGGTAGGATTATTACTATTAGTATTATGGTTATATTCCTCTATGTTTAGGGCAAAATAGAAGAGGGTATAAAAAAATTATTATTTACAAAATAATATAAATATAATTAGATAATTGGATTGACTCGATTTTTACACCTAATTGATATAGGAGCAAAATACAAATAGATAAGTAACAGACTATATTACAAGCAATTTCTACTCTATTGTTCAAGGAGATGATCTAAAGTTTTTGGATTAATTTTTTATCTGGACTCTTTAAAGGCAAGAATAGATGGTTGTATCAAAAATGAATTCTTACAAAATAATTGAATATAATCAAAAGGCTAGACTTATTCAATTCTCATTTTTGCTTGACATAGGAGCAAGATATACATAGTTAAATTACAAAATGAGTATAAGCTACTTCTATGGTATAAAGAGATTTTCTAAAGTGGCTAAATTGATTTTTGATTTGGGATATTTAAAATATTATTTTTTTATATTTATAATATGTTGATTGTAACTGTCATTGGTAATAGTTTAGAAGCTACCATAACTTTCTATTTAGTTCTGAAAATTGCTAAAAACTCTCATCAATTTATGGTAACTTTTTTTTTTCCCCTTCAGATTTGCTATTTCAATTACTATACTTTGCTCTTCGTAGATATCCTTCTTTTGATCAAGATGAGCATGCTGCTAGGTCATAGATTCAATCCTTCTCTAGCTTTATATCGAAGACTAATAGTTTTACATAACTCTATTGACCTGAGAATATTTATTATGAATAACCTTTCGATTTAGTGGAGCTTATTTCAATTTATTCGTCAGAAGATCAGAATGTGATTCCAGCAGTAGCATAGTCAATTCCTTAAGCAAATGCAATAATTATAACTGAATTTAATAAGACAAAAAAATGATAAGCCACATATTTGATGTTCTTTAATATAATTTTCATAAAGAAACATTCTTTAAATAATGTTTTTTTGCTTTTAATTCTTTTAATACTTTTGATTTAATTTGTTGATAAAAAAAATCATGATTTAAGATAAAAAATATAGCATTAGATATGAGGCTTTTTTTTTTTGGGTACGAGCGGGTGATCACCCAAGTCTAGTGTGAGTTAGCCCAGATAAGTCAGAAAATAAAATCTGTTTAAGAATAAAAGGGCAGGGGTCACCCTGCTTCCAAATCCCAATCCCAGAACGGTAAGCCATCGAGGGCGCAATCCAGTCGCCGCAGAGTTAGCTTCTCGATAGACATGACTAATGTGAACTCTGTGAGCTTCCTGAAGGGTGACCCGGATGTCATGTAGTATAGGGTTAAGTAGAACCGGATCACCATTATCCTGTCGAAGCCACCGTATAACAGTAAGAGAATCCCCCTCAATGAAGAGACTGTGAGCACGAAGGATCCGAGTGGCGTAGGAGATACCAGCCCAGGCTGTGTATAGCTCGGCCAACGGGACTGAACAATCCATAAGGCCAAGGCCACCAGTAGCGTCAAATCTACGAATTATAAAAGCTGAGCCAACAAGTTTGCCCCGAACACTACCGTCAAAGTTGATTTTAACAAACCCTGGGGTGGAAGCTCCCAAGAGATAAAAACCATATGTCGGTTCGCTGTCGAAGCAGCAGAGGAACCCCAGTGGCCAGGACTGTCAAAATCCGAAGCAGAACGATAGTGAGTGTATTCCATAGATAAGGAGATCGCTTTTCTAGCAGTCATGTTGTCAGCTCCCCCTCCTCTCTGGAGCCACCGACAGCACACCTGCACACTTGTGGTAATCGGATAGAGTTTTACTAGTCTTTATGTAGCGCTCCATAAAGAGCTAGAGAACCCCAACTAATTATCATAAGTGGCAGACACACGAAAACACATCCTGTTAACAACTTTTCACTTTCATCTCAATTATATACACAAATCACCCAATCAACACTAAGCATCAACCTGCTCAGATAATATTTTTCATGACATTCCTCAGGCAGTTTACAAGATCACATTCACAATCGACATTAAAATCCTAAGTGCACACATCATGCTCATAATTTTCTCCAAAACATAAGTCTCGTATTCATATCCAAAAAGGTCTAAAACATCATTACATCCCACTGTACACATACACATATACAAAATACAAATATCAAACCACACTCTCTCAATATACAAGGCTAGCATTTATACACTCTTGCATCCAAGCAAGCTTCACCAGCTAAGGGTCCTGTCCTGTTTATCTTGTGATCCTGGCAGAAATACTCACTGATCTGAAAGAACATTTAAATCATAGAGGGATGAGACCTAAGTCCCAATGACTGGATAACCATCTAACTATGGAGAAATAGAGAACCATAACCTCTTAATTTCAATCGTATGCTGAAACTATTTAACTTGTACAACTCAAAGTACATTTTTAACATGATATCAGATAAAATAAAATGTAGCTTATTCTTCAAATAACATATCAGTACTGGAATACTCTATAATAACTCTTTACTGAAAGATAACTCATTAAAATAAAACTCCATGCATTGCAATATGAAGATATGCATTCTTTATCTACAACCCAGACTCCCATCAGGATCATCTCAAGTAAGCTCTCCCTCTCGGGATAACTATTTGGCCCATTGGCCCTTTTTATATCACAACATATGCTTTTAGATCTCATGATGCTGGGTTGTGTGTGTAATGCCTCTGAGGTACCACCCTACAGTCGCCCTTCTGTAGGTGTACTCTCATCGGGTGCGTGACTAGCAACAGGATCCCCGCACAAATAGCACCCCTTACCCGTGCGGTTCACCCGGCAAAGTGCTTTGTTCCTTAACCCTGGAACCTCGGGTTTTCTCTCTGCCCCCACGGGCTATATATAGTAATCAGCTCCACTGAGCTATGATTCATGCCCCCACGGGCTGCTCACAACCAGCCCCACTGGCCTGGTTAGGCATGCACTCACCCCTGATTCTGGGGTTCATCGTACGATCTGTTCGCAAGGAGGTGCCGGCTCGATAGTAGTGTGCAATGCTCATGCTACAGTACAGTCTAAAGGGTGATCAGCCCCCTAGCTGCCTGATGCTCAGTATGACTCATACATCATTTGTAAAGCTTTATCATGCAAATATGCTATGTATACATTAAAAATTCCCTCATCGAAACTCATGCTTATGTGTTTATGCTCAAAACTCATTTATCAGATTATATACTAAGTTCTCATTTCTCATATTTAAAACATACATAATATATACTCTGCTAAACATAACATACCATAACTAGGTATTAATCTCATTATACTAGCTCAAATTAACCTCTCATTGCTAGATGAGAAATCCACTCACCTTAGTAGGTTACTCCTCGATTGGTACAACTGGTACTCAACTCTGGTATTTTGGCTCCCTGGAATAACCCTCTTGACCTACGTCAACATATAGATACAATAGCTATTAGGATTACCTCCACACGAGGTTTTCCCACGAACCATGCATGCATACATGATCTATCCTCTAATATCTCATTATTTTCTTCCATCCTATCTCTACTCAAGATTACTTCTACTATTACCTCAAAATACACTAAATCTAGAAAATCTAAAGTCATACAAGATCTAGGGAAGCTATAGCTTACCTGGAGTCGAGCACAAACCCCCAAGCTTCCATTTCCCTTTCTTTTCTCCTTTTTCTTCTTCTTCTTCTTCCTTTTCCTCTCTTTTCTCCTCTTCTTTCTTTCTTTCTTTCTTTTCTCTAGCTGAACCCACGTTTCCCTTTTTCTCTAATGACTTGGGGACCAAGTCATTGGAAACTTAAGGGTTAAGGCATGCCAAATCTTCCTTTTGCCCTCAAACTCTCTTAACGCATGCTTTTTGGAAAACACGTGGCTCACTTATAACCATGATATTTTGCCCTTAAATTTTCTTTCCCAAGTTGCCCTTAACACAATTAACAATTGACATCAGAGCCTTTTCCCATTTTCCCCTGATATAGCATTTTTTTAATCGATTTATAGCCCAGATCATCATTTTTCACTTAAATCAATACTTTTATGTAACATTTCTAAGAAAATACTTTACCATCTTGAATAACTCGATTTTAGAAATCCAACGGTTCAAACGGCATCTCAATCGGACTTGAAATGGATTAAATATGAATTTCTCAAGATTTAACTCAGAAAAACCTGCCGTCTTGGAGTCGGCTCGAACAGATTGGGAGTCGGCTCCAGCAGAAGTAGGGGTCGACTCCAGAAAGGTAGGGGTTGACTCCTAAAAAGTAGGGGTCGACTCCAGCTCTGTAGGGGTCGACTCCTAAGCGTGCCGAAAGTTTAAAACCATGCCGGAGTCGACTCCACTCTGATTAGGGTCGACTCCAACCACTAAAAACATCATTTTAGGATAAAACTCAAACTAAACTTGATTTTTCTTGTGATTTACACCCATTAAAACTTAAGTCTCTCAATTTCTCAAATCAGACTCATTAACATTTAGAAATATACTTATTTACTCCAAAATTTCTTCTTTTACATTTATCAAAAGGCCAACACACCCATATTTCAAGAAAACTTTCTGACTTTCATTTTAACTGAAAATGCCATAGATTACAAGGTTTTCAGGATGTTACACATGTGCGGAGATACATGATCATTAGTAAAGACAAAAAGGTTCCGCGATATCCAGATCTGATAAGCTGTGTAAGTCCAAATGGCGGCTTGCTGCTAGGTGCCCCTTCGAATATCACACAAAAAAATCACGCACTGAGAAGCTGTGCAATCCTGTCCAATGTGATTGCCAATAATTTTCCAAATCTGTCTAGCTCTGGGGCAGGTGAAGATAGCATGATCAGTAGTTTCCTCCTCCTATCCGCACACAGGGCACGTAGGCTAGATAGATAGCCCCCTTCCAGAGAGCATGGAACAGATTGGAAGGTAGTTCCAAGCAAACTTTCACATGAATAGCTGAATCCTAGGATGGGCAGGAAGCCGCCAAATCCATGCCACGTCCATCCTATGCTGAGCCTCTGGCCTATAAATTTTCATAAGATCCCTAGGAGGAGCACTGGGGAGACAGGATCTTTTCCAGAGTTTGGTATCAGCTGTATGTCCCGGAATGAGAGGAATGGAGAGGATCCTTCGAGCAAGCTCATTTCCAAAGAATCAAGACACCGTGGGGAGGTGCCAGAAGGAGTGATCTTGAGAGATCAAATCACTGATTCTCAAGCTGCTAGGGACATTGTTACTGATAAAAGTAGGCCAACGAGAAAGAGGAATATCTGCAATCCACGCATCTTGAACAACATCTACCAATGAGCCATCACTGATCATCCAAGATATATTATTCAAGATAGTCGGAGTATGACGACATACCTCCTTCCAAAAGAAAGAATGTCCCCGAGCAGACTAAAAATCCGTAGTAGGTTACCAATTGCCATATCTGGCTCGCATAAAAGAGCTCCATAAAGAGTGTGAGTCAAGAAGGAACCGTGAAGCATGCCTTGTAATCAGAGCCTTCCTCCTCACAGTCAGCGACTGAATGCCGAGGCCACCATCAAAAATTGGCAAGCAAACAGTATCCCAATCAAGCAAATGGACACCATGCCCATCCTATCTGGAGGCCCAAAGGAAATCCCTGAAGCTCCTCTCTATCCTCCTCAAGCACGTCAAAGGGACAGCGGAGTTAGCCAGGAGATAAAGAGGAAGAGAGGTGAGGATAGTCCGTATGAGGGTAATCCTAGCCATCATAGATAGTTGATAAGTCTATTTATTATCCCAATTTAACTATTAAAATAAATATTAATTACTTTAAATTTATTAAGAATTGATACTTTTTATGGATATTTACATAAAAGAAGCCTATAGATGGAAAGAGCTCAAATTTTGGAGTCCAACGATACAGACGGCACTCAAATAAGGACTCGGTTTGCTCAAAAAGGAAGAAAGATAATTTCACATGATTTCTAGTTTAAAATAAGGCAGCTGATGTTGAACGGATGGCTAAGAAATTTTCTCATAATATCTGAACGATCTTGAGCGCCCGATCGACTCCAACTTTGACTAGACAAAAACTCTAGACGAGCTCTATAAAAGGAGGACCTCAGGCAGTAGTTGGGGGGAGGAGTTTCTACAAAGATCTTTTTATTCTTCTTTAATTTAGATTATTGTATTTAGGAGAGGAAAATTATGGAGGGGATGCTGGCAGCAGCAATGCGTGACTAGATTCCTTCAACTTGGGATGATGATGAAGCATGTAATCAAGTTTTATCTTTCCTTTTGTTCTTATTTTTATGCAATAAAAATTATGCTCTTCTTTATTATATTTTTGAGTTATTTTTCTGATCGAGGTTTTAATCTGGCATACACGACCTGTACCCTCTATCGACGTACCGTGATCTCAGGATACAGTACGTGCCTAAAAGAGACAAATCGTAGTATGATAGATTAGACCCTTAACCTTATAATTATTAGATAGTTTATACTCTAAGCAGACGTACCGTGATCTCTTGATACGGTCCGTGCCTGACAAGAGATAAATTATTCTAATTTTAAAATTGTAAAAATTATTACTATTGCAATATTAAAAAAAAGAAGAACCCATTTGCATGGTGGATTCGGATTCCTGAATTGCTTCTCTTGCTATTTGAATTTCATTATTTTTAATCTTACCAATACACATCAAACGAGCAACTCAAATTATGTTCAGGATATTGTTTATGATCCAATTGACCTTAGTGATGAAAAGCTTGACCTAGAAACCTGCATAAACCAAGATGGGGAACAAATTAATGAGATTGCTATAATTGATAAAAAATCAAGATAAAAACTTCCAACTGAACCACTAGAGAAAGTACCTTAAACATTATCCAAACCATCAATAAAGGAAGCACCCAAATTCGAACTGAAACCACTTCCCAAGCATCTTAACTATGCATATATAGGTTCATCAGAAACCCTGCCTGTGATTATTTCAACTGACCTAGACTCCTCACAAGAAGGAGAACTATTGAATGAGAATAAAGAAGCATTAGGATGGACCATGGCTAACATAAAAGGAATTAGCCCCTCGATCGTTCAACATAGGATTTACTTAAGGGAGAAAATCAAGCCTATAAGAGACCACCAAAGAAAACTTAAACCAACCATGAAGGAAGTAGTAAGGGAAGAGATCATCAAAACACAAGGCATATCTCATTCAGGTGGTATTTCTTCTTGTTTTATTCTTTCTTACTTCATTGAGGACAATAAGAATTAAGCTGGGGGATAAGAGAAACCTTTTTGAAAACACCTTGGCATTTTATTTGAAAATTTCAAAATCTTTATAAATCATGTGCTATGAACGAAATTCTTGAGCAAAATTGACTAGGAAAATATAATAGAGTTAGAAAGTATTGGCTAATTACTGTAGAGAGCTAAGGAGTAGACTAGTTGGTCAGACTTTTAGTAACCTACTTAGGTCATCTAAAGGCTATTAGCACTTCTATTGCACATGTACACTGACGAGGTAAATTAGGTATTAGTTGTAAGGTCAATTGGAGATTTAATTATTACTGAAAATTGGTAATTAATATACACCTCAATGAGAGAAACTTGAATTTAAGGAAAGAGCTACCTGCCTGATAAAAAAATTATATATATATATAAGTCTAAACATTGGTTTTCCATCGAGTAACCGGGCACCTTCGCCTAAGTAAACGTTTTGTTCGTGTAAAAAAATGGCCAATGTGAAGATATCGCTAAAAAATTTTAAAATAAATAAATAAATAAATAATATATCAGGCAGTGTGAAAGCTATCTTAGGTCATGTGCTTAATTTGAGGGTATATAAAAAATTAATCATAGTAAGTGATAAGCGAAGATACCATTGTTTCTTTATAAGCTAGTACCTAAGTGCTGTAGATCTATAGATGAACTCTACGAAAGTTTTGATAGTTCTGACTGCAAAATTTACTTCAAAAACTCAATACTTAGTTAGTGATACTGGCTAGCTTCTTTCAACCTTAAGCCTAAATTTAATTTTGTAAAAGAGAATTTTAGTGACGCATGGTTTTATTTTAATTACATTGCTAAGGGACTAGCAATGATTAAGTTGGGGGGTGTGATAAGTCTATTTATTATCCCAATTTAACTATTAAAATAAATATTAATTATTTTAAATTTATTAAAAATTAATACTTTTTATGGATATTTGCAGAAAAGGAGCCTATAGATGGAAAGAGCTCGAATTTTGGAGTCCAACGATGCGGCACTCAAATCAGGACTCGGTTTGCTCAAAAAGGAAGAAAGAGATGATTTCGCATGATTTCTGGTGCAAAATAAGGCAGCTGATGTTGAACGGATGACTAAAAAATTTTCTCATAATATCTGAACAATCTTGAGCGCCTGATGGACTCCAATTTTGACTAGAAGAAAACCCTAGACGAGCTCTATAAAAGGAGGACCTCATGCAGTAGTTGGGGGAGGAGTTTCTACAAAGCTATTTTTATTCTTCTTTTATTTATATTATTATATTTTGGAGAGGAAAATTATGGAGGGGATGCTGGCAGATGCGTGGCTAGATTCCTTCAACTTAGGATGATGATGAAGACTATAATCAGGTTTTATCTTTCTTTTTGTTCTTATTTTCTATGCAATAAAAATTATGCTCTTTTTTATTATATCTTTTGAATCATTTTTTTGATCGAGGTTTTGATCTGGCATACACAGCCTGTACCCTCTATCGATGTACCATGATCTCAGGATACAGTACGTGCCTAAGAGAGACAGATCGTAGTATGATAGATTAGACCCTTAACCTTACAATTATTAGATAGTTTATACACTAAGCGGACGTGCCGTGATCTCTTGATACTGTCCGTGCCTGACAAGAGATAAATTATTCTAATTTTAAATTTACAAAAATTATTACTATTGCAACATTAAAAAAAAGAAGATAAAACATGTTTGCATGGTGGATTCAGATTCCTGTGTTTCTTCTCCTGCTATTTGAATTTCGTTAATTAATTAGTTGTTATCTTTTAATAACTGCTATTCTTAATATAATCCTCTATAGATAAATTTTCTTTTTCTCTTTGGTGAAATAATTGCCCTTGATCCTCGAGGATACGATCCCGATTCACCACTAGCTATAGTAGTGAGTAGGTTTTATTTTTGACCGCCAACAATAGTGATCAATAGTCCAGTGACCTGCCATCCATCAAGTCGATCACGGACCCGACGCTCTAGATCAATGTAGTCACTGCATCTAGGCCATCTTCCAGTGATAGGGATCCCCAGATAAAGAAGGCAGTCAGCCTGTTTAGTAATGCCCAAAGTTCGGATGATGGCTGCTTTAGTAATATCAGTGATCCTTGGGCTGAAGCAGATAGAGGATTTCTAAAAATTGATCTTCTGACCAGAGGCCTGACAGTAGCGTTGAATAACGGAAGCAAAGGTGATTGCATTATGGACAGTAGCCCTTCCTAGCAAAATGCAGTCATCAGCAAATAGGAGATGGGAAACCGATGGGCCTTGGGGCCCCACAAAGAAAGGGGTAATACATAAGTCCTGCTAAGCCTGAGAGAGCGAGCGAGATAGATCATTAGCAGCAAGAATGAACAGGAAAGGGGATAATGGGCATCCCTGCTGCAGCCCCACAGCAGAGTGGAAAAGGTCCATTTGGCTTCCATTAATCAGAAGAGAGAATGACGGCCTATGAATACAAGTCCTGATCCAGTCAATAAAGAGACAATCAAACCCAAATTCCTGCAAAGTACGGTACAGAAAAGCCCTACTCAATCTATCATAAGCTCGCTCCATATCCAGCTTAAAAGTCATAAGGCCCTGACCGCGAGAGGATATCTAAAGGTCATGCATAAATTCCTGGGAAATGATGATATTATCAGTAATACATCATCCTCTGATAAAAGCTCCCTGCTCAGGGGCAATAAGACGAGGAATGACGATCTGCATACGGGAGACAAGGATCCGCACACAGACCTTGTACAATGTGGTGCAGAGGCTAATAGGATGATAATGTAGCGGAGTGGAAGCATCCGAACGAGTGATAAATGTCTGGTTCCAATCAGCATGAACAGATTTAGATTGAAACACAAGCTGGATAGCCTGCAAAACATCATGGCCAACAATATTCCAATAGTAGTGAAAGAAAAAAGAAGGAAAGCCATGAGGCCCAGGGGCTTTATCAGGCCCAAGATCCCATCAAGCCAAAAATATGTTATCAATGTTGTTCCACCAACATAAAAAAAAAGATTTAAATATGAAGGCTTTTGTTATAATACTACCAATAAAATGGATGTCCATATGAGGTTATGTCAGGTTATGTCTACCAATAAAGATGGTGTTTATTGGTATTCCAAGGGGAGGTTATATCCATGTAAATTCTTATTAATTTTGATGAATGTAACTTTTTTTTTATTTGCCTATACATATATGGCATAGAGTTGTCTTTGAGACACCGGAAGTCTCTTTGTTCTATTTTTACTCTTTAATTATATAATATGTTATTCTACCTCATCATTCTACACTTGTTGAAGAAACTATTATTGAGGTAAATATTATTTACGTTTATGTAAGTTATTTGCATATCTGATCAATTATTTTCTCTTAATATTTTTCTTGTGACTCTTAGTTTTAACTTATCACTTGATCATTTATATATACTATTGTCTCTAGTCCTCGATAAATTCAAAATAATTTTTATTCCAATAAAAGATTGTGTACTAATTTACTTTGTATGCTTTGATAGTATTGTTATGGAAAATTTGGCAAAACTTGATTTTGTGGCACTAGATATCATGGGCAAAAATTATCTATCATGGATACTTGATGCTGAAATCCATCTAGAGGCTAATGCCCTTGGTGATACAATTAAAGATGGTAATGAGGCATCCAAGTAGGACAAAGCAAAAGCAATGATCTTCCTGCAACACCACCACCTTGACGAGTGATTGAAAGCTGAATACCTAACGGTAAAAGATCCCCTTATCCTTTGAAAAAGCCTAAAAGAGCATTATGATCATCATTTTTTTCAAGGCTCATTATGATTGGATGCACTTACGTCTATAAGACTATAAGACAGTAAGTGTATACAATTTAGCTATGTTCAGAATTACTTCCCAGTTGAAATTATGTGAAGAAAAAGTCACTGATAAGGATATGCTGGAAAAAATCTTTTCCACTTTTCATGCTTCCAATTTGCTCCTGCAGCAGCAATATCATGAAAAGGGTTTTAGAAAATATTCTGAACTAATTTCCTACCTTTTGTGGCTGAACAAAATAATAAACTTTTATAAAAAATTATGAAGCCGTCCAACTGGCTTTGCACCATTCCCTAAAGTGAATGCGACTACATATCAATTTTATAAACAAAGGCATGGTCATGGACGTAGCCGTGACGTAGACATGGTCGAGGACATTTTGGTTATCGTGGTGGTCATGTTAAAACTCATTCTCACCATCTGAAGTAGAAGAAAAATGAGAAGAAAATAATGCTTGTCTAATTGATAGCATGAATGTATAAGGATAATTTTAAGAAAGCCTATGTTATCAAATAATACCATGCAATAAAATAATGTCTTATTATATATGTTTTTTTAAAGAAACTGATGCAATGATGAATTGTGACTTTTAGTTCTTATGCCTTTATATACCTTATATTCTAATTTGTATTTCACTACATGTCATTCTTTCCATGAAGAAAATGGAATTATCTCGAGTATGATCTTTTGTCGACAACAACAATTTATGCCTCATAGACAGTGCTACAACGCACACTATACTTAAAGATATAAAATACTTCTCAGACTTAAGAATGCAAGCAACAAATGTCAATACAATTTGTGAATTTAAAAATTGATTGAAGGCTCTGGAAGAGCCCATATCATTTTTCCTGGAGGAACAAATTCATAATTGATGATGCCTTATATTCTGAAAGGTCTAAAAGAAATTTATTGAGTTTTAAAGATATTCATAAAAATAGATATCACATTGAGACAACTAATAAAGGCAATATTGAGTATTTGTGCATTACAAGTATGATCTCAAGCAAGAAATGTGTATTAGAAAATTTGTCTACAATTTTCTCTGATTTATACTATACAAATATAAGCACAATTGAAGCATATGCTCTAGTAAACCAAGAGTTTACTAATCAACATAATTTTATAATTTGGCATAACCAGTTGGGTCATCCTGGTTCAATTATGATGCAAAGAATTATAGAGAATTCATGTGGTCATTCATTGAAGAATCAAAAATATTACGACCAAATGAATTCTCATGTGCTGCTTGTAAAGAAAAATAATTATTAGGCCATCACCAGCTAAAATCAAGACTGAATCTCTTGAATTTCTGGAATCAATATATAGTGATATTGTGGGCCTATTCACCCACCAAATGGACCATTTAGATATTTCATGGTTTTAATTGATGCATCAACTAGATGGTCATATGTATGCTTATTATTAACTCGTAACCTGGTGTTTGCGAGACTACTAGTGCAATTAATTTGACTATACGCTCATTTTTTAGATAATCCTATTAAGACAATATGCCTCAATAATGCTGGTGAATTTACTTCTCAAGCATTCAATGATTATTGTACTACTATTGGAATCACTGTTGAACATCCTGGAGCATATATTCATACTCAAAATGGTCTTGCAGAATTACTTGTCAAATGGATCCAATTGATTGCAAGACCATTACTTATGAGAGCAAAACTTTCTTTGTCTACATGGGGACATGTTATTTTACAAGCAGCAGCACTTATTCGCATCAAGCCAACAATTATCATGAATTCTTTCCATTATAATTGGTTTACGGTCATGAACCAAAAATCTCAGAAGGATTACAATTGCCTGAAAAGTATAACTCTAATTCGAGAGAACTTTGTTCGATAAAATTGCAAAAGTCTCTCTATGGGTTAAATAAGTAGGGCGTATGTGGTACAATCATTTGACTGAATATCTGTAAAAACAAGGCTATAACAATGATCCCATATGTCTTTGTGTCTTTATAAAGAGATTTAGATCACAATTTGTGATCATTGTAGTATATGTTGATTATTTAAACATAATTAAAACTCCTGAAGAGCTTCAAAGGGCAGCAGATTACCTAAAACAAGAATTTGAAATGAAAGATCTTGGAAGAACAAAATTTTGCTTTGGCCTACAGCTCGAGCATCTTAAGAATAAAATTTTTGTGCACCAATCTGCTTATACAACTAAGATACTTAAAAGGTTTTATATGGATAAAGCACACCCATTGTGTACTCCGATGGTCGTAAGGTCACTTAAAATCGTTAAGATCTTTTCCGACCTAAGGAAGATGTCGAAGAACTACTTGGTCCTGAAGTACCATATATTAGAACAATATGTGCATTAATGTATCTTGTGACTTACACTCGACCTAATATATCTTTTTCAATAAACTTGTTAGGGATATAGTTCTTTGCTTACAAGGAGGCTTTGGATAGGTGTTAAGCTTATATTTCGATACCTCAGAGGTACATTGGATATGTGTTTGTATTATTCAAATTTATCCAAATTCAAGTTAGTAGGTTTTGTAGATGCAGGATATTTGTTTGATCACTACAAGAAAATTTAAATATAGCGACGCCCAAATGCATCGCTAAACACCCTATAGCAATGCATTAGCGATGCAATTGCGGCATCGCTACGATGGTTGTCGCAATCTCAATTTGTCGCAATTGTATCGCTTAACAGCGATTCTCTGTGACACAATAAATGCGTCGCAATATATTGCGACGTAATTAAATGCATCGCAATATTGCGATGCAACATACATGCATCGCTAATTTTAAAAATAATTTTTTAAAAATATTTATGATGGAAAATCTCGTCACAATTGAGTCGCTAATTAATTAATTTATTTTTTAAAATAATTTAATTAGCGATACATTAGCGACTGAAATTGTGTCGCTAATATTTTTAAATTATTATTAAATATTGCGACGCATTTAGTTTAATTAATATATAAAATTTAGAAGTTTTCATGTATAAAATATAAAAAGTAAAAAAAAAAATACATCAAGAATCCGCGCGATCACATGGAGGCTGGAAACCCTGCGACATGCGGCTAACCATATCCTGCAACTGACGCATCTGATCTCGCACGTCTGCAAGCTCCTGCTGATGGCCTCGCATATGCTGCTCGAACTCGTGCTCGAACTCCTGCCGAACCTCCTGACGAACGTCCTCCCGAACCTCCTCCGTAATAGATCTTCGAATGTCATCTAACCCTCGGCAGGAATATCATCAGAATATCGCGAGCTGGAGGCCTGATGGGAAAAATATGCAGAAGCTCTAGTGTCCAGACCATAGACCCTGTGGTCTCGCAGCTGGGCACCAATAGCCTCCAAAAACACACATCGACTCTCCTCTGCTGAGAGTTCGATGAGCGTCTCCCCATCAGTGGAGTCGACCTGCGATGCCTGGGAGTGAAGCTCCTCGACTAGTGTCTTTGAATTATAAAATCAATAATAAATGAATCAATAAATTTCTCTAAATAAAATTTTAAAATTTAACAGATACTACATAAAGCTAATTTCTTACCGCAACCTCCCGTGATCGTGTATCGACCCAGGAACCGTCCCTCCTGGTGTGTGTCGCCCTGAATAGCCGAAACTCACCAGGATCTCCGCCCTCCTGCTCAAACTATAACAATAAAAAAATTGATATTAATGTAAATATTTATAAATAACTAAATTAGTAATTAAATTATTTATGTTTTCTTACCATACGGCATCTGTGCTCCTGAATCGAAATGGAGCCCAAAGTGTGGCGGGAGAGACTCATGCCAGGATCGCCCCTCTCGGATCGGCGGTTCGTGCTGGCTGATGCGGACCTCCTGCGCCAGCCATCGGACTGCCAGGCCTACTGCCACTCATGCCAAATACCCTCTGGCACATGCGTAGGATGGTGACCCGATGACCTCCAACGATGAAGCATATCAGAGTATCGGCATCCCGCAAGAGCCTCCCATGCTGCCCTAATGGCATCATGGCTGGCAGGGTCCCACGTAAACTTTTTCTGCATTAAAATAAACAGTTAGTTTCAGAATTTATTAAGATTAAGAAATTTTATATGATAAATTATATTTAATAAGTTTACCTGAAACTCAGGAAAAATAAAACTCCCTCGTGGCTGCAGATACATGGCACCAATCGTAGCCACTAGGATCTGCACGCCTCTGAAAGACGGAGCTGATGTGGCTCGATAAATGATGCTGCTCAATAAAACTATTTAAAAAATGCATGTTTATAAGTAATTGACTTAAAAACATAAACATATATTTTTAATTAGTCTATACTTGCAGCCCATGAGCATCCAATCGAAGTACGATGCAGCCGATGGTGGAAGAACTCTCGGAGGTATGTGCCGATCGGCTGGATGGTAATACCAATACAGGATTACTGCCGACTGCTGGAGAGATCGAAGGTTGTGCGATGTATGAAGATTCGAACTCTCCATCTCCAAAGCTCATGTAATCTGATGCAGCAGGGCTACGTCCCTGCTCACTCCGTATGTCGTCGGTAGATCTACCTCTGTCCGTCATACTGAAAATACTAAAGATTCATGCAATTAAATTACGATTAATGATTGACTATGTAAAAATTTAACACTTATAAAATAAAGTTGAATTTAAAAAACCTTTATGTTTAATCGGTGTCATTTGTTTCGTGAAATATTGGTTCAACATCCGATGTCGTATCGAACTGCGATTCAGTTTCATTATCATCGAAAGGAAACCGATCATTTGCATCTGCAATTTCTTGGACATCACCATTTGGATCTCTAAGTGATGTTTCAGGAGCCCTTGTGTCGTCCTCAATTGCATGCATTTTCATCTCATCCTCTTGAAATGCAGGGCACTCGGCTGATTGACTTGATGAACTCTCCTCTAATACGATTGTTGAACATGGGACGATTTTAGAAACAGCCCACCAATCTTGCTTGTCGTTGCGCAAACTTGGATATCCACAATAAAACACTTGCTGAGCTTGGGATGCAAGGATGAATGGTTCATATTTCTGTAATCTTCGTCGATGGTTCACTTCAACCAAATTGCAGTCGTTATGAACCTTTTTGTCCACAGGAACTATCGGATCGAACCAATCGCAACGAAACAATACGGTTCGTTTCATAGGCCAATCGGAATATTCAACTTCAACCACCTCTACTAACTTTCCGTAATAATCCTGCATATTTGCTCTAATACTTTCTCCTTTAACACACACGCCCCAGTTCTGCGTGCCTCTTGAAGCTGCTAATCATTCAATCTAAAATTTGTACCCATTAACAAAATAGCCAGTAGATGTTGTTACGGTCTTTAATGGCCATTGCGATAGACATTTAATGAAAATATTGTCGGTTGTGGACCATGGACCATTTACCTATAAATTAATAAGCTTTTCACAACCAATTCAAAAAATAAAGCCATTATTGAAATTGATTGAGTGATACTACTCACAAATTTATAAAACCAGTAAGCGAACTCCGTTTCTAACTTCTGCCCAATTGCAACTTGACTGATGTCAGGATTCATCTGTCGTTGTCTATCACAATACATCCTTATGGGATGATAAGGATTAAAACTTATGTTAGCAATTAAATATTATGATATATTGTAATTTAAATTAGAAGTTTCAATTAAGCATAAAGTATATACTTACTCAATATATGGATCGACTTCTCTACAGTTCATTAGGATGTAATAATGTGCTGCATTATACTCCATATCGCTAAGATTTCTTGACTTTTGCCTCCCAAATGAACGGTCGATACCTTAAAAATTGATATTCTACCGTTATTAGGTTCTCTTCGTCCACACATACGTCATCGTTACGATCAAGATTTTGGCTCCTCGTGTGGACGTGATCCTCAAAGTAATGCGAGGAAAAAGCTGAAACTTCTTCAACCAAGTGTGCATTGCATATAGAACCTTCAACCCTTGCCTTATTACGCACATTATTTTTTAACTTCTTAAGGTACCTATATGTAAAGTTGAGATAAAAAAATTAACCAATTTTCTCGCAATGAAATAATATTTGAAATGTCAACATGTCTTAATGATATATATTTACCTCTCGAAAGGATACATCCAGCGATACTGCACGGGACCAGCTATGCTCGCTTCGTATGGCAAGTGAACCGGTAAATGCTCCATTGAGTCAAAAAAACTGGGAGGAAATATTCGCTCCAGCTTGCATAAAATAATTGAAATTTTCTCCTCAAGCCTTTCCATGGATGCAGAAGTAATGAGTGTGACAGATAACTCCTTAAAGAACAAGCTGAGCTCCGTCAATGCCTTCCAGACATGTTGCGGAAGCAACTCACGAAAAGCTATAGGCAATAACCGTTGCATGAAAATATGGCAGTCGTTACTCTTCATGCCGAACAACTTGAGCTTATGCATGTCCACACACCTACCGATATTTGAGGCATAACCATCTGGAAATTTTAACCTTCTAAGCCAGTTACATAAAACTTCTCATGAATTTCTGTCAAGAGTGTAACAGGTTTTAGGATAGGTCCCATCGGCACTCCTCCTCAAATCACCTCTTCTGCAATACTGATTAAGTTCTTCTCTTGACTTTGCAGTGTCTTTGGTTTTCCCAGGATGTTTAGCACCGTGTTAAATATGTTATCAAAAAAATTTTCTCGATATGCATAACATCCAAGTTGTGCCGGATGAGATTTGTGCTCCAATAAGGCAAATCCCAAAATATACTCCGCTTCTTCCGGTTATGTTCTTTACATATACGGCCATTTATTCTATCTACATCCGGTCCCCAAGCATACCTCAACCCCAAATGCTCTATAGTATCAAATATATCCGTGCTGGACCTAACCGGTTCAACGAATTTTGTGACTGCTTTGTTCTTCTGGAAGGCGATCAAGTTACGCCTGTAAGGATGATTTGGGGGCAAGAACTTCCTATGATTATCAAACCATGACTGCTTACCACTCTTCTGCAATGTAAATGCATCCGAATCATACATGCAATGAGGGCATGCCAGACGTCCAGCAGTGCTCCAACCAGACAACATTGCATATGCCGGGAAGTCACTTATTGTCCACATCAAAGCAGCTCTCATGATGAAATTCTATTTCATAGAAATGTCATAGGCTACGACTCCTATTGCCACGTGCTATCAAGGACCGATGCACAGGTTCATGCCAGGCTAATGCTAGGGATTGGGTTCGGGCCGGGCCGCAATGCGGTCCATTCAATCATCGGACTTCACAAGCAATCAAGTGTCCTAAATTAATTCCACCTTCACTCCATGTCTAAAAGGTGATGCCCTATCCCATTCAAGAATATTTTTTGTGATATATTATTCTGCTATTAATTATCATCAATGGTTTACATTGAAATTTTAGCAGCATTTCCCCATATGTTCTCCTAAATGTGTGGCATATATGCCACACTAGGAGAACGCATGAGCAAATACAAACCGCAATCTCAACCAACGATGATTAATAGCAGACTAACATATTGCAAAAATATTCTCAAACTGTCCACCAGGACAATTTGAGAATTTGCAAGACTAAGTCTTACAAATTCTCAAACGGGTCTAAAGGTTATAGTGCTGTGATTAATAATATGGAAATCCGAAGACAATCGAACTTATGCTTGTTATTCATAAATTCTTGTCAATTATACATATATAGGAATAGTGTTCTATATATATAACTGACTTCTTAAGATTATTATGTCCAATATAAATGTTTGTGAATTCTAAAATATAAATCATTGAACCTGCTAAATTATTGTTGAAAATTAAATAAAACTACAACAAGACTTTCATTCTAGCATTACATAATTTAATGCATCATTCAATTTGAAGCAGAATGTAAATAATCAAGACATAACAATTGTAAATAACTACAAATGCACATATATTATTGCATAAACAACTTTAAAGAAACCATAATAATAGAAATAGGTCTTTTTTAACCCTTAACTAAGAGTGACAATAGTAGTCTAAAACATGTTATTGGATATGAAACATAAACATAATAATATTTTTTTAATTAAATAAAGATGATCATTAATAATCTAAATCATTGAATATGATGTTACTATTTCTAAACATTATACATAAAAAATTATAAGATTTAGATACTTTTAACTGCATTAAGTGATCAAAAATGGATTGTTTAAATTAATAACATCAATTTTTCTAACGTGATGCATAAGCTGAACATTTTAATTCAAATTCTACATCTAATAGTTTAAAACATGAATGCAAAACCATTATTATGTAATTACTATTTTTTTTTTTAACGGTGGCCTAGCCACCGTGGCCAGGCCACCGCCGGCCACGGCCTCCAACGTGGCTGGCGCCTTAGGGGTGGAGGAAAAACTCTACCCTATTTTCATTTTTTTTAAAATGGTGGCCTGGGGTTGGGGAAAAACCCCACCCCAATAAATTTTTTTAACAGGGGCCTTAGGGGTGGGGGAAAAACCCCACCCCAATACTTTTTTTTTAAACGGTGATCCCGATCGGCGATGATCGGGATCGGACTGTCGCGATTGATCCGATTGGCGACGATCCAATGGTTGCGATCGATCCAAGCCATGATCCCGATCGGCGACGATCGATCTCAAACCGTTGCGATCGATCCGATCGGCTATGATCCGATGGTTGCAATCGATCCAAGCCGTGATCCCGATCGGCGATGATCCGAGGGTTACGATCGATCCAAGCCCTGATACCGTTAGATCGTCGCCGATCTCGAACCATTGCGATCGGTCCAATCGGCGACGATCCGATGGTTGCGATCGATCCAAGCCCTTATCTCGATCGGTGACGATCGATCTCGGACCATCGCGATCGGTCCGATCGGCGATGATCCGACGGTTGCAATCGATCCAAGCCCTGATCCCGATTGGCGACGATCGATCTGAACCATTGTGATCGATCCAATCGGCGACGATCCGACGGTCGTGATCGATCCAAGCCATGATCCCGATCGGCGACGATCGATCTTGAACCGTTGCGATCGATCCAATCGGTGACGATCCAATGGTTGCGATCGATCCAAGCTATGATCCCGATCGGTGACGATCAATCTTGAACCATCGCGATTGATCCAATCGGCGACGATCCGAAGGTTGCGATCGATCCAAGCCATGATCCCGATAAGCGACGATCGATCTCGGACCGTCATGATCGATCCGATCGGCAACAATTCGACAGTTGTGATAGATCCAAGCCATGATCTCGATCGACAACGATCGATCTCGGACCGTTGCGATCGGTTCGATCGGCGATGATCCGACGGTTGCGATCGATCTAAGCCCTAATCCCGATCGACGATGATCAATCTTGGGCCGTTGCGATCGATCCGATCAGCAACGATCCGACGGTTGCGATCGATCCAAGCCGTGATCCCGATCGGCGATGATTGATCTTGGACTGTCACGATCGATCCGATCGGCGATGATCCAACGGTTGCGATCAATCCAAGCTATGATCCCGATCGGCGATGATTGATCTCGGACCGTTGCAATCGATCTGATCAGCTATGATCCGATTGTTGCGATCGATCCAAGCCATGATCCCGATCAGCGACGACTGATCTCGAACCATTGCGATCGGTTCTGTAACATCCTGAAAACCTTGTAATCTATGGCATTTTCAGTTAAAATAAAAGTCAGAAAGTTTTCTTGATATATGGGTGTGTTGGCCTTTTGATAAATGTAAAGAGAAGAAATTTTTGGAGTAAATAAGTATATTTCTAAATGTTAATGAGTCTGATTTGAGAAATTGAGAGACTTAAGTTTAATGGGTTTAAATCACAAGAAAAATCAAGTTTAGTTTGAGTTTTATCCTAAAAATGACGTTTTTTAGTGGTTGGAGTCGACTCCAATCTGATGGAGTCGACTCCGGCACGTTTTTAAACTTTCGGCACGCTTAGGAGTCGACCCCTGCAGTGCTGGAGTCGACTCCTACCTTTCAGGAGTCGACCCCTACTTTTCTGGAGTCGACCCCTACTTCTGCTCGAGCCGACTCGCAATCTGTTCGAGCCGACTCCGCGACGGCAGGTTTTTCTGAGTTAAATCTTGAGAAATTCATATTTAATCCGTTTCAAGTCCGATTTGGATGCCGTTTGAACCGTTGGATTTCTAAAATCGAGTTCTTCAAGATGGTAAAGTCTTTTCTTAGAAATGTTACATAAAAGTATAGATTTAAGCGAAAAAGGATGATCTGGGCTATAAATCTATTAAAAAAATGCTATATCAGGGGCAAAAGGGAAAAGGCTCCGATGTCAATTGCAAATTGTGTTAAGGGCAACTTAGGAAAGAAAATATAAGGGCAAAATAGCATGGTTATAAGTGAGCCACGTGTTTTCCAAAAAGTGTGTGTTAAGAGTGTGTGAGGGTAAAAGGGAGATTTGGCATGCCTTAACCCTTAAGTTTCCTATGACTTGGTCCCCAAGTCATTAGAGAAAAAGGGGAACGTGGGTTCAGCCAGAGAAAAGAAAGAAAGAAAGAAGAAGAGAGAAAGAGAGGAAAAAGAAGAAGAAGAAGAAGAAAAAGGAGGAAGAAAGAGAAAGGGAAAGGGAAGCTTGGGGGTTTGTGCTCGACTCCAGGTAAGCTATAGCTTCCCTAGGTCTTGTATGACTTTAGATTTTCTTAGATTAGTGTATTTTGAGGTAATAGTAGAAGTAATCTTGAGTAGAGATTGGGTGGAAGAAAATAATGAGATATTAGAGGATAGATCATGTATGCATGCTTGGTTCATGGGAAAACCTCGTGTGGAGGTAATCCTAATAGCTATTGTATCTGTATGTTGACGTAGGTCAAGAGGGTTATTCTAGGGAGCCGAAATACCAGAGTTGAGTACCAGTTGTACCAGTCGAGGAGTAACCTACTAAGGTGAGTGGATTTCTCATCTAGCAATGAGAGGTTAATTTGAGCTAGTATAATGAGATTTATACCTAGTTATGGTATGCTATGTTTAGTTGAGTATTATGTATGTTTTAAATATGAGAAATGAGAACCTAGTATATGATAATCTGATAAATGAGTTTTGAGCATAAACACATAAGCATGAGTTTCAATGAGGGAATTTTTAATGTATACATGGCATATTTGCATGATAAAGCTTTACAAATGATGTATGAGTCATACTGAGCATCAGGCAGCTAGGGGGCTGATCACCCTTTAGACTGTACTGTAGCATGAGCATTGCACACTACTATCGAGCCGGCACCTCCTTGCGAACAGATCGTACGATGAACCCCAGAATCAGGGGTGAGTGCATGCCTAACCAGGCCAGTGGGGCTGGTTGTGAGCAGCCCGTGGGGGCATGAATCATAGCTCAGTGGAGCTGATTACTATATATAGCCCGTGGGGGCAGAGAGAAAACCCGAGGTTCCAGGGTTAAGGAACAAAGCACTTTGCCAGGTGAACCGCACGGGTAAGGGGTGCTATTTGTGCGGGGATCCTGTTGCTAGTCACGCACCCGATGAGAGTACACCTACAGAAGGGCGACTGTAGGGTGGTACCTCAGAGGCATTACACACACAGCCCAGCATCATGAGATCTAAAAGCATATGTTGTGATATAAAAAGGGCCAATGGGCCAAATAGTTATCCCGAGAGGGAGATCTTACTTGAGATGCCAGTGGGCAAGCAGATCCTGATGGGAGTCTGGGTTGTAGATAAAGAATGCATATCTTCATATTGTAATGCATGAAGTTTTATTTTAATGAGTTATCTTTCAGTGAAGAGTTATTATAGAGTATTCCAGTACTGATATGTTATTTGAAGAATAAGCTACATTTTATTTTATCTGATATCATGTTAAAAATGTACTTTGAGTTGTACAAGTTAAATAGTTTCAGCATACGATTGAAATTAAGAGGTATGGTTCTCTATTTCTCCATAGTTAGATGGTTATCCAGTCACTGGGACTTAGGTCTCATCCCTCTATGATTTAAATGTTCTTTCAGATCAGTGAGTATTTCTGCCAGGATCACAAGATAAGCAGGACAGGACCCTTAGCTGATGAAGCTTGCTTGGATGCAAGAGTGTTTAAATGCTAGCCTTGTATATTGAGAGAGGTGGTTTGATAATTGTATTTTGTATATGTGTATGTGTACAGTGGGATGTAATGATGTTTTAGACCTTTTTGGATATGAATACGAGACTTATGTTTTGGAGAAGATTATGAGTATGATGTGTGCACTTAGGAT
The DNA here is from genome assembly GCA_900491605.1 of Calamus simplicifolius. NCBI lineage: Eukaryota > Viridiplantae > Streptophyta > Magnoliopsida > Arecales > Arecaceae > Calamus > Calamus simplicifolius. The sequence goes on along the minus strand of UESW01005013.1, from coordinate 161,887 downwards.
TTTAATGTCGAATGTGAATGTGATCTTGTAAACTGCCTGAGGAATGTCATGAAAAATATTATCTGAGCAGGTTGATGCTTAATGTTGATTGGGTGATTGTGATATAATTGAGATGAAAGTGAAAAGTTTTTAACAGGATGTGTTTTCGTGTGTCTGCCACTTATGATAATTAGTTGGGGTTCTCTAGCTCTTTATGGAGCGCTACATAAAGACTAGTAAAACTCTATCCGATTACCACAAGTGTGCAGGTGTGCTGTCGGTGGCCCCAGAGAGGAGGGGGAGCTGACAAGTTTTGGTATCAGAGCCCTAGGTTATTAGGTCCTAGGGGAATAAGTATGAGTATGAGTCTAGGATGATTGAATGTTTTATGATTATAGCTATTGAATGATGAAACTGATGTAATGAATAATGTCTTGTAGGACGATTACTACAAAGGCATCTAGAGAGACAGAGCAATCTTCAGGCAGGGATAGAAGCAAAGGTCAAAGTAGATTCAGAAGGTCAGTTAGAAGAAGTCAAATTGATAGAATGGCTTCTAGTGATTCCACCGAGCCAGTATCTAAGGAGGCTAGAGTGGGGGCATCTCCAGAGCAGATGCCAGAGTCTTCTTCACAGTCTATTACCCCTGTGCCAGTAGACCCATCTCGAGTACAGACTCAGGGGCCTAGTATGTCAGAGTTGGTAGGCATGATTACTCAGGCTGTGGTAGCAGCTGTGGGTGCTAGTTCTAGCCTTCCATCTAAAAATACTGAGGTTGTGAGGAATGTGGAAAGAGCCAGAAAGTTAGGGGCTCTGGAGTTCCAGGGAACTACTGATCCTATTCAGGCCGGGGCATGGCTGCAGAGGATCGAGAGAGTATTTGATGTGATGGGATGCTCTGAGGAGCAGAGGCTGAGTATTGCCACCTTTTTACTGGAGGGTAGAGCCCAGAGTTGGTGGAGATCTATTCAGGGCAGGCAGCCCCAGGGAGTGGAGTTGACATGGGAAAATTTTAGAAGAGAATTTCATCAGCAATATTATTCTGAGATTTATAGGGATCAGAAGAGGAGGGATTTCCTTTGTCTACTCAGGGGAGGATGTCCGTGGCAGATTATGAAGCCACTTTTGTGGAGTTATCTCAGTTTGCTAGGGCCTTGGTGGCTGATGAGAGGGAGAGATGTCGACTATTCCAGGATGGGTTGAACCTCCCTATTAAGGCCAAGACCTGTATGCAGACCTACAATAATTACTCTGAGTTGGTGCAGGGAGCACTCAAAGCTGAGGAGATTGAAAAAGAATATATGAGTAGGAGGCAGGATAGAATGAAAAGAAGTGCTCCTAGTCATTCTTCTGCTCCGGGAGGGACTCAGCCATTCAAGAAACCCCAGAGGACTGGACAGTTTTATTCTGGGTTTAGAGCCCCTGGTGATGTGGGCAGAGGATCCGTATCTGTGTCAGCATCTAGCCCAGTTCAAAGAAAGCCTTATGTGGGTGTGCCTCAGGTTGCCTCCAGCAGGGTGTCTGGTGATGTAGGGGAGCAGGGTCGTCCTTCTGGTGGAGGGAGAAATATACCCCCATGTAATGTATGTGGAAAACTTCATTTGGGAGAATGTAGGAGGGGCAATAAGGGATGTTATATTTGTGGTGATCTAGGTCACCTGAAGAGAGATTGCCCTAGGAGAGGGCAGCAGGCTGGTGGGCTTCCTCAGGGGCCAGTAATGCCAAGGGGACAGCCTAGTAGGAGAGGTGATGGTAGTGTAGTGGCTTCAGCCAGTCAGGTGGGGCCTAATGTTAATCAGCCAGGAGGGTCATCCAGTATTCCGAGAGCCGAGGCCAGAGTGTTTGCCATGACCAGACAGGAGGCTCAGATTGATCCTGATGTGGTGACAGGTATGGATGGGTAGCTATTAGTACTACGAATAATTTTAATTGATTCTGGATCTACGCATTCATTTATCTCATGTGAGTTTGCTAAGCATCTAGTTAGAGATGTGGGCCAGTTGGGTAGTCAGTTGGTAGTATCTATGCCCGTAGGGAGGCCTTTTATAGCAGACCAAGTGTATAGAGGTTGTGATATTTCTGTGGGGAGTCAGAAATTAGCAGCAGATTTGATTCCTTTGAGGTTGAAAGAGTTTGATGCCATTTTGGGGATGGATTGGCTATCTGTGCATAGAGCCAGAGTAGATTGCTTAAGGAAGGAGGTGATGTTACAAACTTCTGATGATAGAGAGGTCTGTTTTGTTGGTGATAGGAGGGGGTTACCCTCAGGAGTGATTTCAGCTCTGTCAGCCAATAAATGCTAGCAAAGAGATGTGAAGCCTATTTAGCTTGTGCAGTGAGCCTAGAGGGCAATGGTTTAGAGCTGACGAATATCCCTGTGGTAAGGGATTTTTCAGATGTATTTCCTGAGGAGCTGCCAGGGTTACCTCCTGACAGAGGATTTGATTTCAGTATAGATCTAGCCCCAGATACCAGACCAATAGCCAGGGCACCTTATAGAATGGCTCCAGTTGAATTGAAAGAATTGAAAAGTCAGTTACAAGAATTATTGGATAAAGGGTTTATTAGACCCAGTATATCACCATGGGGTGCACCAGTGTTGTTTGTGAAGAAAAAGGATGGTACCTTGAGGTTGTGTATAGACTATAGACAGTTGAACAAGGTGACCATTAGAAACAATTATCCATTGCCAAGGATCGATGATTTGTTTGATCAGCTGCAGGGGGCAGCAGTGTTTTCAAAGATTGATCTGAGATCTGGGTATCATCAATTGAGAATAAGAATGAGGATATATCTAAGACTGCTTTCAGGACCAGATATGGTCATTATGAGTTCTTGGTAATGCCATTTGGCTTGACAAATGCTCCAGCTGCTTTTATGGGTCTGATGAATCAAGTATTTCAAGAGTATCTAGATAAATTTGTGATAGTATTCATTGATGACATCTTGATTTATTCTAGAAGTAGTGAAGAGCATGAACAGCATCTGAGGACAGTTTTGCAGATATTAAGAGAAAAGCAATTATATGCAAAGTTTAGTAAAAGTGAATTTTGGCTGGATGAGGTAAAGTTCTTGGGACATGTAGTTTCAGCCAAGGTATTATGGTAGATCCTCAAAAGATTGAAGCTATAGTAAATTGGGTATCACCTACCAATCAGACTGAGGTGAGGAGTTTCTTGGGGTTAGCAGGATATTATAGAAGATTTATAGAAAATTTCTCGATTTTGGCTTCTCCTATGACTAAGCTGCTTAGAAAGAATATCAAGTTTGATTGGTCAAATGAATGCCAGAAGAGTATGGATGAATTGAAAAGGAGATTAACCTCAGCCCCAATCCTAATACTACCTGATAGTGCCAGTGATTATGTGATCTATAGTGATGCCTCATTGAAGGGTTTGGGGTGTGTTTTAATGCAGAATGGGAAAGTAGTGGCTTATATATCTAGACAGTTGAGATCCCATGAAAAGAATTACCCCACCCATGATTTGGAGTTAGCTGCTGTTATATTTGCATTGAAGGTTTGGAGGCACTACTTGTATGGAAGAAGATGCCAGATATTTACTGATCATAAGAGCTTGAAATATATTCTGACCCAGAAGGAATTGAATTTAAGGCAGAGAAGATGGATTGAATTGATTAAAGACTATGATTGCACTATTGAGTATCACCCAGGGAAAGCTAATGTTGTGGCTGATGCCTTGAGTCGAAAGTCTATGGCCACATTGGCTTCTATCAGAACCGTACAGCTACCCTTGATGATTGAGTTAAGGAGGTTAGATGCAGAGCTAGCTGTAGAAGAATCAGGAGCCTTGTTGGCTACTTTCAGAGTGAGACCCCAAATGCTAGAAGAAATAAGAGAAGCTCAGTTGCTAGATCTACATTTGCTTAAAGCTAGAGATTTAATTCAGAGTGGGTCTCAGTCAGAGTTTTCTGTTAGAGGTGATGGAGTGTTATTATTCAAGGGCAGAGTTTGTGTGCCAGCTGTGGAATCAGTGAAAGATCAGATTTTAAGGGAAGCACATAGCTCAGCTTATTCAATGCATCCAGGTAGTACTAAGATGTATAGAACTATCAAACAGAATTACTGGTGGAATGGTATGAAAAAGGAGATAGCTGAGTATGTATCTAAGTGTTTGGTGTGTCAGCAGATTAAGGCTGAACATCAGTGTCCAGCTGGAAAGCTTCAGCCTCTGTTTGTGCCAGAGTGGAAGTGGGAGCATATAACTATGGATTTCGTTGTAGGACTCCCAAAGACCAGAAGGGGCAATGATGCTATATGGGTGATAGTTGATAGATTGACTAAGTCTGCTCATTTTCTGCCTATTAAGATTGTCTTTACCTTGGATAGATTAGCAGAATTATATGTGCATGAAATTGTGAGTAGGCATGGTGTGCCAGTATCGATAGTATCAGATAGGGATCCAAGGTTCACATCTCAATTTTGGGCAGAATTACAGAAAGCTTTGGGGACTAAATTGAGGTTCAGTACAGCATTTCATCCCCAAACCGATGGTCAGTCAGAAAGAACCATCCAGACACTGGAGGATATGCTGAGAGCTTGTGTCATGGAATTTTCTGGTAGCTGGGATGATCATCTACCTTTATAGAGTTTGCTTACAATAACAGCTACCATTCTAGCATTGATATGGCACCATATGAGGCCTTGTATGGGAGAAAATGTAGAACTCCAGTGTGTTGGGATGAGGAGGGAGAGAGAAGGCTGTTAGGCCCTGAGTTAGTGCAGCTTACAGCAGATCAAGTTAAAATTATAAGAGCTAAATTAAAGGCAGCCCAGGATAGACAGAAGAGCTATGCAGATAAAAAGCATAGAGAGGTAAAGTTTGAGGTTGGAGATAGAGTCTTTCTGAAGGTATCTCCTTGGCGAGGTATTATGAGATTTGGAAAGAAAGGCAAGTTGAGTCCCAGGTATATTGGACCCTATGAAATTCTGGAAAGAGTTGGGACACTAGCTTATAGATTGGCTTTACCTCCAGAGTTATCTCAGATTCATAATGTATTTCATGTATCAATGCTTAGGAGGTATGTGCCAGATTCCTCTCATGTGATTCAGTCTGAGACTATAGAGTTACAGGGGGATTTATCATTTGCAACAGAACCAGTGAAGATCTTGAGTAGGGAGATTAAGCAGCTCCGCAGTAAAAGAATTCCATTAGTTAAGGTGCAATGGTTAAATCATCAAAAAGAGGAGGCTACATGGGAGCGAGAGGATGAGATGAGATTGAAGTACCCCCATCTATTTGAAAATATATCTAGCTAAATTTCGAGGACGAAATTTCTTAAGAGGGGGAGAATTGTAACATCCTGAAAACCTTGTAATCTATGGCATTTTCAGTTAAAATGAAAGTCAGAAAGTTTTCTTGAAATGGGTGTGTTGGCCTTTTGATAAATGTAAAGAGAAGAAATTTTGGAGTAAATAAGTATATTTCTAAATGTTAATGAGTCTGATTTGAGAAATTGAGAGACTTAAGTTTTAATGGGTTTAAATCACAAGAAAAATCAAGTTTAGTTTGAGTTTTATCCTAAAATGACGTTTTTAGTGGTTGGAGTCGACTCTAATCAGAGTGGAGTCGACTCCGGCACGGTTTTAAACTTTCGGCACGCTTAGGAGTCGACCCCTGCAGAGCTGGAGTCGACCCTACTTTTCAGGAGTCGACCCCTACTTTTCTGGAGTCGACCCCTACTTCTGCTCGAGCCGACTCCAATCTGTTCGAGCCGACTCCGCGACGGCAGGTTTTTCTGAGTTAAATCTTGAGAAATTCATATTTAATCCGTTTCAAGTCCGATTGGATGCCGTTTGAACCGTTGGATTTCTAAAATCGAGTTCTTCAAGATGGTAAAGTCTTTTCTTAGAAATGTTACATAAAAGTATCGATTTAAGTGAAAAAGGATGATCTGGGCTATAAATCTATTAAAAAAATGCTATATCAGGGGCAAAATGGGAAAAGGCTCCGATGTCAATTGCAATTGTGTTAAGGGCAACTTAGGAAAGAAAATATAAGGGCAAAATATCATGGTTATAAGTGAGCCACGTGTTTTCCAAAAAGTGTGTTAAGAGTGTTGAGGGTAAAAGGGAGATTTGGCATGCCTTAACCCTTAAGTTTCCATGACTTGGTCCCCAAGTCATTAGAGAAAAAGGGGAACGTGGGTTCAGCCAGAGAAAAGAAAGAAAGAAAGAAGAGGAGAAAAGAGAGGAAAAAGAAGAAGAAGAAGAAGAAAAAGGAGGAAGAAAGAGAAAGGGAAAGGGAAGCTTGGGGTTTGTGCTCGACTCCAGGTAAGCTATAGCTTCCCTAGATCTTGTATGACTTTAGATTTTCTTAGATTAGTGTATTTTGAGGTAATAGTAGAAGTAATCTTGAGTAGAGATAGGGTGGAAGAAAATAATGAGATATTAGAGGATAGATCATGTATGCATGCATGGTTCATGGGAAAACCTCGTGTGGAGGTAATCCTAATAGCTATTGTATCTGTATGTTGACGTAGGTCAAGAGGGTTATTCCAGGGAGCCGAAATACCAGAGTTGAGTACCAGTTGTACCAGTCGAGGAGTAACCTACTAAGGTGAGTGGATTTCTCATCTAGCAATGAGAGGTTAATTTGAGCTAGTATAATGAGATTATACCTAGTTATGGTATGTTATGTTTAGCGAGTATTATGTATGTTTTAAATATGAGAAATGAGAACCTAGTATATGATAATCTGATAAATGAGTTTTGAGCATAAACACATAAGCATGAGTTTCGATGAGGGAATTTTTAATGTATACATGGCATATTTGCATGATAAAGCTTTACAAATGATGTATGAGTCATACTGAGCATCAGGCAGCTAGGGGGCTGATCACCCTTTAGACTGTACTGTAGCATGAGCATTGCACACTACTATCGAGCCGGCACCTCCTTGCGAACAGATCGTACGATGAACCCCAGAATCAGGGGTGAGTGCATGCCTAACCAGGCCAGTGGGGCTGGTTGTGAGCAGCCCGTGGGGGCATGAATCATAGCTCAGTGGAGCTGATTACTATATATAGCCCGTGGGGGCAGAGAGAAAACCCGAGGTTCCAGGGTTAAGGAACAAAGCACTTTGCCAGGTGAACCGCACGGGTAAGGGGTGCTATTTGTGCGGGGATCCTGTTGCTAGTCACGCACCCGATGAGAGTACACCTACAGAAGGGCGACTGTAGGGTGGTACCTCAGAGGCATTACACACACAGCCCAGCATCATGAGATCTAAAAGCATATGTTGTGATATAAAAAGGGCCAATGGGCCAAATAGTTATCCCGAGAGGGAGAGCTTACTTGAGATGCCAGTGGGCAAGCAGATCCTGATGGGAGTCTGGGTTGTAGATAAAGAATGCATATCTTCATATTGTAATGCATGAAGTTTTATTTTAATGAGTTATCTTTCAGTGAAGAGTTATTATAGAGTATTCCAGTACTGATATGTTATTTGAAGAATAAGCTACATTTTATTTTATCTGATATCATGTTAAAAATGTACTTTGAGTTGTACAAGTTAAATAGTTTCAGCATACGATTGAAATTAAGAGGTTATGGTTCTCTATTTCTCCATAGTTAGATGGTTATCCAGTCACTGGGACTTAGGTCTCATCCCTCTATGATTTAAATGTTCTTTCAGATCAGTGAGTATTTCTGCCAGGATCACAAGATAAACAGGACAGGACCCTTAGCTGGTGAAGCTTGCTTGGATGCAAGAGTGTATAAATGCTAGCCTTGTATATTGAGAGAGTGTGGTTTGATAATTGTATTTTGTATATGTGTATGTGTACAGTGGGATGTAATGATGTTTTAGACCTTTTTGGATATGAATACGAGACTTATGTTTTGGAGAAATTATGAGCATGATGTGTGCACTTAGGATTTTAATGTCGAATGTGAATGTGATCTTGTAAACTGCCTGAGGAATGTCATGAAAAATATTATCTGAGCAGGTTGATGCTTAATGTTGATTGGGTGATTTGTGTATATAATTGAGATGAAAGTGAAAAGTTTTTAACAGGATGTGTTTTCGTGTGTCTGCCACTTATGATAATTAGTTGGGGTTCTCTAGCTCTTTATGGAGCGCTACATAAAGACTAGTAAAACTCTATCCGATTACCACAAGTGTGCAGGTGTGCTGTCGGTGGCCCCAGAGAGGAGGGGGAGCTGACACTACGGGACTTCATGTCCCGATTCAAAACCGCCGCCCTCGAGGTCTACCATCTCGATGATGCGGTGGCCTCCCTAGCGCTGAAGCGGGGACTCCTTCCGTCCCGCTTCACCTTTTCCCTGGATAAGAAGCCCCGAGCTCTTATTCCCGACCTCCTCCTCTGGGCCCAGAAGTACATCCACGCCAACGAGGCTGACTCATCCAGAAGGGAAGCCGGCAGGAGTTCCAATAAGAAGCCAACCCCCATGGAACCAGCTGAGGGACGATCCAGGCAGCCCGAGCCGCCCAGTCGCTTTGACCAACGGCCCCAGGCGCTGGTTCCTAAGGCGCGGTTTACTCCTCTCATGGCTCCGATCTTCCACATCCTGCTAGAGATTGAGGAGGAGCCATACTTTCAATGCCAACGTCCCCTAAAGTCAATAAACCCCTATAACAAAGAGTTTTACTGCCGGTATCACCAAGATTGTGGCATGACACCGAAGACTGCCGCCAGTTGAAGAAGGCCATTGAAAAGTTTGTCCACCAGGGCCACTTGGGTAAGTTCGTTCGAGGAAACCTCACGGCCCCGGGTGCGTCGGCACCTCCAGCGCCTCAGATTTGCCTCAACAATGCCCCAACGGAAGGAACAATAGCATGACTTCATGAGGGGCGAGCAGCAGCTCGGGGAGCCGACGGAAGGAGGCAAGCTGGCATCAAAATGGGAAGCTTCTCCCCTACATTCGGAACGCGGACGGTACTCTCAATAGCTTGCTGATCCTTTAGTAAAGCATTATTCAGAATATCCTTGTCTTATCACGCTCTTGGTATGAGTGTATTTCTTAGACAGAGACCGACTCCGCGTCGGCACCAGAGACCGACTCCGCGTCGGCACCAAAGACCAACTCCGCGTCGGCACCGAAGACCGACTCCGCGTCGGCACCGAAGACCGACTCCGCGTCGGCACCGAAGACCGACTCCGCATCGGCACCGAAGACCGACTCCGCATCGGCGTCCGCGTTGGCACCAAAGATCGACTCTGCGTCGGCACCCATGACCGACTCCGCGTCGGCACCCTCAATCTCAAACCTGCGGATTCCAATCAACGGAGTTTCTTGGGGGGCAGACAAACCCCCAGGCCGGTTCAAAAGGAACCTGACGACACCCCGCTCTCAGGTCAACCTCCGGGGTTCACTCCCGGACCCCGCGTTGGGGGAGGATTACTGGCCGCCCTCGACTGGCCAAAGAAGGCACACATACGTCCATCCAAAGCAGCGCAAGGTGCCAAGGTAAAAGTTCTACACTCCTTTCGCTTAGCCGATGCGGGGCACGTAAGCTCAAGGAGTGTGGGGGGCATTTGATGGGGCCAGTTGACCCCACGAAAAATAAAATTTTTTTGGACGGCCCCAAGGCCTAGACTCTAACGCCAGCTCCAGCGACGGCCCCCTAGCGACGGCCTCCAGCATCGGCTTCCAACGCCGGCCTCCAGCGTCGGCCTCCAGCGTCGGCCTCCAGCGTCGGCTTCCAACGCCAGCCTCCAGCGTCGACCTCCAGTGTTGGCCTCCAGCGCCAACATCCAGCGCTGGCCAAAGGCTGACAGGCTCCAGCGCCGGCCCCCGAGGCCGGCACGTCAAAGGCCGACACCCGCCAAAGGCCGGCCTCTCCAAGCTAGCCGGCCCCAGCACATTGCTGGCCGGCCACGGCCTCTCCAAGCTGGCCGGCCCTGGCACAATTGCTGGCCGGCCATGGCCTCTCCAAGCTAGCCGGCCCCAGCACATTGCTGGCCGGCCACGACCTCTCCAAGCTGGCCGGCCCCGACACAATTGCTGGCCAGCCACGACGTCTCCAAGCTAGCCGGCCTCGGCACAATTGCTGGCCGGCCACGGCATCTCCAGGCTAGCCTACCCCGGCACATCCCTAACCGGCCCCGGCGTGTTCAAGCTAGTCAGCCCCGGCGTCTCCAGTCCCGCCGAGTCGGCCAAGGCCATCCCCCGGTCGGCCCCGGCGTCTCCAGTCCCGTTGAGTCGGCCAAGGCTGTCCCCGACCGGCCCGACTCTCCAGTCCCACCGAGTCCCCATCCCCGGTCGACTCCCGTCGGTCGGCAAGGCCGTCCCCGGCCAGCCCGACTCGGCGCTGTCGTCTCCAGGTCCGCCGATTCGGCCCCACCCCGGCGCTGCCTTGCCGGCGGGATAGGCCCCATTCATCTCAGGTCGACCCAGCTCGGCCCCGACAAGACGGGACCCCCCGGTTCCTGCCAGATCAGCCCCAGCAATTCAAAAGTCCGTTCCTGTAACGCGCGCCGCCCGACAGCGCCCGACGCGCGCCGCCCGATAGCGCCAATACGCGCCACAGCGCCAACATGCGCCGCCCGATAGCGCCAGATCCGACAATCCAACGGCCCCGCCGGCTGATGGGACGCAGACCCACGTGATCATGCCAGCGTCAACCCCTATAAAAGGGTAAATTCGCTCACCAAATAGGTACGCGCGATGACCCCCGAAATCGCCATCTAAACTCAAAAAAGGGATTCCTCTTCTGGAAGACCCCTCTTCTCGATCCAAAACAGGGCTCACTCGAGCCCTTCTTCAGCTGTGACCTCTGTCACTAACTTGGCCGTCGGAGGGTCCCGCCGGAGCCCCCTCGGCCCTGGGACTTCCTTGCAGGCAACCGACGAGGCGAGGATTCGAGGAGCGCTTCCGTTCACCGACGTCCAGGAGAGGTGATCGAGCGTCATCAACATTTATTCAAATATATTTAATCTATTAGTATATAAATGCAAAGTTGGATTTTAAAAGTAACACCTGTCTTTATGACATATGGTAAACATTTTAAACCTATAAATACATTTACATAATCTAATTACAGAAATACTTAGATACCTTTAAATGATTATTAATCTTCAGTTATATGGAAAGGAGTTACGTGCATTATTATTATCATCATCTTTGAACATTTCTTGGATTTAGCATTTTGGTTTCTTAGATACCTTCCGACAACTCGAGACCACCATTTGCCACTTTGGAGAGAGACAAACGATTGGCTATAGCCAATTTGGAACAGATAATATATTGCCAACTTGGCAAAAATATTATAATTTCTTCTAACCTCCAACCAAAACTAATGCCTCGATCGGTTGGGATCCTGTCTAATTTGTAGTTGAATGAGAGACGCACCGCGTCTCTGGTTCAACTGCGTAATTATATGGGCTGTTCCGAGGAGCCAAGGGGGTGGGCGCTTTGGTCCAAAAGGCCGGGAAATTCTATTCGCGCCCACCAAATACCTCTCAGCACCCGCATTTAAAAAAAAAAAAAAATTTACTAAGTACACCCACATTGTTACTCACTACACCCACCCATATTTTCTTAATCCCTAAATTACCCTCACACCCTTTCACCCCTCAAAATCACTCAGCACACCCTCAACCCGCGCCGCCCCCCCCCCCCTCCCGCCCTCCACCATTGATCCCGGCTCCCGGCGGAGCTCTCCGGCGGAGCTCCTCCTCCACCCTCCTTCCCGGCGGATCTCCGGCGAGGTAAGTCCTTTTTTTTTTTTTTTTTTTACTTACCGGCATGCCGGCGGAGCGGGTTGTCCGGCATGGGAGCTCCCATGCCGGCGGCGGCCCGGCATGAGAACGAGGAAGGGAGCCGGCGGGCCGCCGGCTCCCTTCCCGTTAAGCAATTTTTTTTTTTTTTTTTTTTGGGCCGCCGGCTCCCTTCCCGTTAAGAAATTTTTTTTTTTTTTGTTTTTGTGAGTGCCGGCGGCATTCCCGCCGGGAGCTCCCTCTCCGGCGGGTTGTCCCGGCATGGGAGCTCCCATGCCGGCGGCGGCCCGGCATGAGAACGAGGAAGGGAGCCGGCGGCCCGCCGTCTCCCTTCCCCGTTAAGCAATTAATTTTTTTTTTTTTTTTTGTGAGAGCCGGCGGCATTCCCGCCCGGTGCTCCCTCTCCGGCGGGTTATCCGGCATGGGAGGCATGGGAGCTCCCAGATCGTTAACAGTAAACTTATTAACCCACTTGCACATAACACTACTGAATTTTGGCAATTGCACTTATTGGCTTGGCAATTGCACTTATTGGCTTCTCATTCTTGATCAATTTAGTCTTATAATTCATAAATGTAAATCTGAATATTTTGTTCAGTTTCATCATATAACTTGTCTACTTGAATTGCATTTTGATTGACGTATATGCTGATACTCAGTTTCAGATATGGATGCTGGTTCCTCGCGATTTAGACCACGGCGTCAGCCAGAAGACGTCGTGCCGGTCATGCTGAGGCCGAGGTTCCTGCTGCACCATCGCCCCCTGCTGAGGCCGTAGACGAGGACATGCCCGCTATGGACGTTGAGGGTGAAGCTGTCGGGCCATGTCCAGGAGGTCCAGAGGATGAGTCTGTCCTGAGTAGTTTCAGGACACATATAGCAGCCTCGATCTGGAGGCAACAGGTATTATTTAATTGCTATTGCATTTTACTTTCTTTAATGTATCATTACGATGCTGTGATATAAATTATTAATGGCATTTATATTACAGGAACGGGCTCCACTGAAGTGCATGAACCATGCTGCCAAGGTAGCTGAATGGCAGTGGTGGGAATCAAGGCAATCAAATAGGAAGTTCAGGGCAATCATAGAGCAGTCGGGCCTTATAGATCTAGTGCACTCCTCTTATCGGTTCACCGATAAGATTCTTGTCTCCGGCTTTGTAGAGAGATGGCAGCCCGAGACGAACACCTTCCATCTACCCTGTGGCGAGATGACTATTACATTGGACGATGTAGCCGCCATCTTAGGGATTACTGTCACGGGTTCCTCAGTGTCATGTGAGAGGATGAGCGATCGGGAAGCTGAGGACATCCTTGTTGAGCTATTGGGTGTGTCAGATACAGATGCGCGTCAGGAGGTTCTATCTGTACGTGGTCAGTCTGTTAGGTTAGAGTGGCTGAAGAGTCATTTTCACACTGTATCTGATAGAGATAGTCATCACAGGATAGAGTGTGCAGCGCGGGGGTATTTGCTATTTTTGATAGGGTGCACACTCTTTGTTGATAAAAGTGGAACGAGGGTGCCTATAGCTTATCTTGCTCTATTTAGGGATTTGGATAGAGTGAGATCATATTCCTGGGGTGCCGCTGCTTTGACTTTCTTGTACCGTCAGCTGGGGATTGCGTCTAGGGCATCAGTTAGACAGATCAGTGGATACATGACGCTGCTCCAGGCTTGGATTTATGAGCATTTTCCAGATCTCACTCCTCATCCATCCCTTGATTATACTGATGCGAGGCCCCGCGTGCAGCGTTGGCATCCTGGCACTCCATCACGTACCTCGATGGACCATTTAGTTGTTCTTCGTGAGTCATTGGACGTTTTGAGGGCCGATCAGGTATGTACCATGATGTGTCGCTTGTATATTTAAGTTTTTTTAATTTGCTATATATGACCTAGCTGGGTATTGTTTATATGTTGCAGGTCATTTGGGATCCCCATCGTCATCAGCGAGCTGATCGTCCGTTCCTAGACATTGCATTCTTCAGTGGATGCCTAAAGTGTATGGATGTCGTAGAACCCTATCATCCTGAAAGGGTTCTACGACAGTTTGGTCGGATACAGACGATCCCTCGCGCGCCACTAGCCCCTGCGCGAGCCAGTAGAGGACCGACAGCAGGATCGTACCGTATTGCATATGTCTTCTTGGATCAGTTATGGGAGGAGTGGGAGGATCACGTACTGAGCCAACGTCGTAGGAGCCATCCGGTTGTCCGACCATCGGACTGTGTTCCAGGATATATGGATTGGTATTCTCGTATCACGCACTTGGTTGTCCACCCCCCAGAGAGCCGATCCAGCATATATGATCGTGCACGAACTGAAGATGTTGATGTTGATCTTGACGTTTACCGGCGGCGCTGTGAGGATGCCATCAGCATTTGTACCAACACTCTAATATGGGTCGGGTGGAGATTGCATCATTTGGGACCGACTACATGTACGATGTTATGTCGCATATGGTTGATGTTCTGCAGGGTCAGCACATCTCGACTGTTGAGCCTGATGTGCCTGGACCTAGTCATGCGACACCTGATGTGCCTGGACCCAGTCATGCACGACCTGATGTTCCTGGATCTAGTCGGGCACCCACACAGCAGTATAGGCGTCGACGACGACGGGCTGGGGATTGATTGGGATGGGATTTGTATTACTTTTGCTTGTTACAAAGTCAATATTTTGTTATATGTAACATTCAAAGCAAATGAAATGAAATGAAAGTTTCAATTCCAAATTTTTTTCTTATTTACAAACATTTCATCCCTTGCCATTCCGTTTCATCCGTGCCATCCCGTGCCGGTACGTGCCGGGCCGCTGTATTAACACCGCACAATTATCGCGCAAATCACATTGATTATATCTAAAATATAATGACATTTGTTATTGAAAAATATCAAAGGCCAATCAAAGGCGTGCCGTGCCAATGAAACGCTTGCCGGGCCAATATTACGCCTGGGCCATCAATTGCTGCCCCGTGTCGATCTGCGCACCAGATGGCCGGGACCCATATCCTCCTCGACATTCCACTCAACCACAAAGCCCCGTGCCGGCCGTGCCGGCCCGTGCCGGTGGCGTGCCAAATTTTATTAAAGATTTTGAAATAACTCAATAAATCACTCATTTTAAAATTGGTTGAAAATATAATTTGAGTACCCTCTTGTCTGCGCACCCGACGGCCCGGGGACCATATCCTCGGACCCATTCCACACAACCAAATAGCCGTGCCGAATTAACCTCCGTTCGGTCTGACAGAGCCGAACAGAGGCAAACTGTTCGGCCCTGTGTGGCCGAACAAATTGCCTCTGTTCGGCCCAGTGTGGCCGAACAGAGGCAATTTGTTCGGCCACACAGGGCCGAACACGGTTATTCAGGGGTAAAGGCCTGTGTTCGGCCCTGTGTGCCGAACAAATTGCCTCTGTTCGGCCACACTGGGCCGAACAGAGGCAATTTGTTCGGCCACACAGGGCCGAACAGTTTGCCTCTGTTCGGCTCTGTCAGACCGAACGGAGGTTAATTCGGCACGCGGCTATTTGGTTGTGTGGAATGGGTCCGAGGATATGGTCCCGGGCCGTCGGGTGCGCAGACAAGAGGGTACTCAAATTATATTTTCAACCAATTTAAAATGAGTGATTTATTGAGTTATTTCAAAATCTTTAATAAAATTTGGCACGCCACCGGCACGGGCCGGCACGGGGCTTTGTGGTTGAGTGGAATGTCGAGGAGGATATGGGTCCCGGGCCATCTGGTGCGCAGATCGACACGGGGCAGCAATTGATGGCCCAGGCGTAATATTGGCCCGGCAAGCGTTTCATTGGCACGGCCCGGCACGGGATGGCACGAATGGAACGGGATGGCACGGGATGGAATGTTTGACATTGATCGAAGTGTATACAAACAATTTGCACACATAAGAAGATAAAAAAAATGATATTCAAAACTTTCATTTCATTTCAATTGCATTGAATGTTACATAAACAAAATGTTGACTTTGTAACAACCAATGCACTCTACAACTCAACAGTCTCGCTAAGTATTACATCGGACGATATATTTTCTCTGAACTGTTGAATCCTAGATTCATAAGAATTGGCCCATCCGGAAGCACAAGGTAAATGGTATTTTAACCAGTTGGTTGCTATTGGCGGTACTGGATGACCCGGCAACAAGAAAACCTACAAAGAGTAATCAAGTTTAAAAAATCGTCAAGAATAACAGCAATGTCTTAAATTTAATACCTCAACAAAGAGTAATATATTTAATACCTCAACAAAATGGTTGCTATTAACGAAGGCCACTGCAATGTCTTTACGGGATACAAGAGGAAGAGGCACCGATCTGAGCGGTAAGAAAGTCAGACATTGTTGCAAGGAGAGGTGGTACAGGACAACATTGTAGCATGATGCTATAAGATGCCCCATATCTGGCATGGTCATCCACCGGTCATATGGCGGACAATCCTCAAAATATGATAATGCATGAGCGATCTCGTCAACCCTCCCCTCGACAGCATACAATGCGCGATAGTGCTCTATATGACAGTTCAACTCATGTAATAAATCCCTCCTGACACGTGGCCAATCTTCCTCTCCGAAGCCAAGTAAGTCAGCAATTGCTCGAAATCCACAGTTGCCATCAGCTTTGACATCCTTGATGTGCTGGATGAATGCCCTCAACCCGTCTGGAAGTTGATTTATATAGATCATTGGCTTATGTGACCGGATTCGTTGACGAATAACCTACAAATTGTATTGAATGATATGAATTATATAAAATATAACGATAAGCTATATTAAAGAAAAGCTTCGTACCTTCTTCTTTGGCTGCCCCTTCGGCATCTGCATCCTTGGGATCCCTAAAATATTTTGCTGCGAACCAGGTGAATAACTATCCTGTCCAGATAGAACCAACTCAAATGCGGAAGGGTCACGGCGAGTAGAAGTATCAACCTCCAATGAAGCCCGCCCACGTATACCGATCTTCCTTTTCGCAGGTTCTTCAAGAGATGTACTATCAGGACTTGCAATCTCTCTTAATTTCTTTAACATTTGCAATTGAGATGCCCCATCTAACTGCTCGAATTTCTCGGCAATTATATTCAACTCTGGTTTACAGGTCAACTTCACACTTTGCACATTTTTAGCAGGCTGCATATCAAGTTTCGTCCAATGAGGATCTATGCAGTCGAGGGGAATAGGCTGACCTTTCATCCTATACCGCAAAATCTCATGAGCACATGGTAAGCCATGTGTGCGTCGAATAGCACACCCACAAGCTGATTCATGAATCTCAGCTGAATTGGCCCGATTCGATTGGGCAAGGATATGATTTAATGCACATATAGATATGAATCCTCGCAGTTCTTTGAATTCAGCAGGCTTAAAGTTGTGTTGCACGACCGTCAAACTCTTCTCGAATGAGGCTTTAATGTCGCTGTGCTGTAGCTCAATCAAACTATTTATTTTTGTCCAAGAAGACTCGAAAGTACCTTGGCTTGAACCAAGCTGTCTTTTAAGCCTTGCATGTGCACTTTCAGCCCTAGTAAAGTAAGAAAATTAGATCAAAGTTATATATCAAAGATAAAAATATAATATATGAATTGCTAAGGGAAATCTTTTTCTTGTAATACCTATTTGTTGTCACATTCCCGTAGTGCCTATAATTGTCCGTCCATGCTGAGACAAATCTTTCCCTGTATTTGCTCAACCAGGTATCTGATACATATCGCAAGGCATCTGGATACGAACTGAAATCTCTCTGAAGTGCACTCCAACGAACATTATAGTCATCTTCTGTGGCTGACAGGACCAGTATATTCCAACTCATTATAAACATATCCCATTTCTCCTTTGTTTCAAATAATCTTTTGCATTGAGCCAGAACATTCCTACTAATATGCCATCTACATAACATATGTGAAGATGTAGGAAATACCCTCTTAATTGCATTCAATAGAGCCAAATCTCTATCTGTGATTATCACCTCAGGCAAAACATCAGCATCCATGACACTGCGCAATCTATCTAATGCCCATGTATAGTTATTTTCCCGCTCAGAGTCCATGTATGCAAAAGCAACAGAAAATGTGAGATTAGTTGATGTCACCCCCACAATCTCTAACAGAGGAAGACGATATCTATTCGTCTTGTATGTGCAATCCATAATCAATACACGAGGAAATGCACGTAACAAATCTATACATCCAGGGTGTGCCCAAAACAAGTCACGCACCACGTCAGTACTACCGCAACTCCTATGCCACTCAATATATTTAGCATCGGCTAATTTACCAAGAAGATGTTGCATCTGTGATCTCCCTGCTTTCTCTAAAACCTTACACCTCTGGCGTGCATTGTAGATCGTCTTCATTGTCGTAACATTGTGGGCATCTCTTTGCTTTAATGTGGACAATATATCCTTTGGCCGAACCAAAGTTTTCGACATATCCACTAACAATGAAGTCTCCTCCCTAGATAATCTTCCAGCATATGAGTGTCCCTCGAAATGCTTCGCAGACGGATGATTGTGCACTCCACAAATAACCTCCAAAATCTAATCATCCACAGTATCCAATTTCCTTCCTCTTAATAAAAATGGGCATCCACACTTCTTTGTACCACTAGCCCTCTTCTTTGATCCCTTTTCCTTTTCCTTTCCGCTTGTGCATTTGTGCTTACCGCTCCTTTCACAACCTAACTTGATTCTTGGTTTCCTAACATTGCTTCCCGAATCAGATGTTTTAATTACAATAACTAATCCGTTCCTCCTCCCAGCTTCCCGACACCAACTACACAATTCTTCTCTACTCTTGAATATCTACACAATAAATAGTATAATTTAGCAAGTATAGTATACAATTAAAACAAGTCAGCAACAATTGCAATCAAATTATCATACTTCGTAAGTTGTAAATTCATTTGTGTAATCCATAACACAATCTGAGCCAATTTTGCTTGATTCGGTTGATGCATCATCCTACAAGGATAAAATATTATGTTAAATTTATATTTGGAACATAATGGTTTCGTTCGGCTAAGTATGGCCGAACGGAATAGAAATGTTCGGTCTGCCCTGGCCGAACAGAATGCTTTCGTTCGGCCACACTGGGCTGAACGAAATCATTATGTTCGGCATAACCTAGCCGAACAGAATGCATCTGTTCGGCCAGGTTAAGCCGAACATATTGTTTCTGTTCGGCCTGGGAAGGCTGAACATTTCTATTCTGTTCGGCCCTGGTAGGCCGAACGGAACGCGATCCGGGAAAAAAAAAAGACGATTCATTTTTTAAAAACGAACCTTATCGTCACCGTCGCCTTCCCAGATTACTAGTTGCTTCTCCATTGTTGAAATGAGAGCTACAAACCTTGTCTAGACCCTGATTTCAGAGACAATCGTTGAGAGAGGGAGGGAGGAAGGGAGATGGCTGTGGCTGGGAGAGGAGTTTTGAAATTTTATTAGGGGTTTTGATCAGGTGGGTGTAGAGAGAATAAGCAGGGTAGAAAAGTAATTACATCTTAGGGTATTTTAGGTATTCTAATTTTAAGTAAGTGTGGGTGTGGAGAGTAATCTTTGGGGCGCCAATAGAATTTCCCCTCCACGACGCCTCCCCTCACGCGAAACGTTCTCACACGGAAGCCGGGCGTTTTCACACGGAAACACCTCACGTGCTTCCTTCACCGAGACATACGAAGCCTCCGTCCAGCTGTCCGTCCCACGCCCGCATGGATCTCTTCAACGCGTGCAAAGTTATTTATTCGCTACTTCGACCATCTTCTCACTTGTTTCCTTCGATTTGTTAATGTCATCCCAAGTTAATTCCTAATGCACTAATTAATCTATGATTCCGAGCATGCATGGGCTTCAAAAGTCATGAAACAACTTGGTAGAAGACAAGAATTAGATTCCAAGGATTATAATCGTTGAGTGATGTTATTTATTCGCTACTTCGACCATCTTCTCACTTGTTTCCTTCGATTTGTTAATGTCATCCCAAGTTCCTAATGCACTAATTAAGTCATGAAACAACTTGGTAGCCACGGAATGCTCCAAGGTGAACTCGGTGGCCGGCTGGTGTGGAAGCAAGATTTTGGCGATTCTCAAGACTGAAACACCGTTGCAGGCCAACAAGTCAATTTAATATTAGTGAACGCCTGGTGTTAAGCTTTTGTCCACGCTTTCATCAAATTAAGAATCTTTAAAATAAAAATATTAGTGAAATGAAACCAACCACATGAAAGCAAGTGGAATAGTTGAGCTTGTTGGTGGACTGCAATTCCTGATTCCAGGTCTACATTGAATGGAAAAGTAAATTTTTTCCATGGATCATCTCCAGACTGTTTGATCTATTAGTAAATCACAAGAAGAATTAGTTAAATATTCGGCTCTAAAGACTTCTTTAGGAAGAGATAGAGACGAAAACTTAAGTATTTGGTCCACCCTGACTAGAAAAAATAAGGTCTTGGAAATTAAAATATGATGAGGATGTGGCTATCATAGAAGAGAAACTTTATACATGACCCTATAAAGCTAAGCATATGGAGAATCCTTTCAAGTTTACCACAAGTCAACTGAATTACAATTTTAAAGCATGATTCTGAAGAAAGGAACTACACCTAACTATGGTTCCATTGGTCCAAGGGAAAGGCCCTAACCTCGAAACCCTTCCTTCTTCTCCTTCCCTCACTTTCACAAACCAAAAGGGTAGAAGACAAGAAATTTTTTTTTTTCTAAACTTAAAATTGGAAGCGAAGGAAGATGTTTCCCCAAGCTTTTATTAATGAATTAGGATAAAAAATGTACAAAAGATAAGTCACAATGATGTTAGGGTACTTTTCAAGATACTATGAGGTTAAGTTGCTTTGCCATTTGAAATATTATTTCAAAAGAAGGTAGCTAGAATTTTTGTTAAGATGGGTTAAGAGGTTTCACCTAATTGAAAAAGATTTTATTTTTATTTTTTCTTCTAGATATACTAGTATGTTGCTATGGCAAGTTGATGTCATCCCCTAATCCAAGATCTTGGGTTTTTTCTGAGTTTCTAGGATGACCCGAGAGAAGCCAAGATTTTTACAAGCAGAGAAATGGGGAAAGAGAAATACACAAACTTTATTACATCCAAGTCATTTAAAATTCAATCTATAATAAAAATAAATTAAAAAATACTAATCAATATGATTTTAAGCATGAAACATTATTCAATTGTATCAAATTTAATCATAACTATCCTCTATAAGTCTTTGTATTTAGAAGTACCATGTCATCACTTCTTTATCATATTATCAAAAATGTAAAGGGCGAACAATCATTCGGCCTCCTGTTATACTTTTGAATATGTAGCCAATTTTTCACCACATTCGTTATTGAAAAAGCTTCCTGGATCAATGAAAGTTATTGAGGCAGGGAGAGAGAATGTTGCCTTCACAAGCTTAAAAAATAATAAAATAAGATGTGAAAGAGAGAGGCTCTCGTCACCCATCTAAAATTCCAGACAATCATGGAAGGTTACAAATTTGATGAGGTTGTCTTAACATATAATAAAATATACCGGAGGAGAAGAAAATGTCAAGAATGGCAGCTTTTTTGTTTATTAGGAACTCCAAATATAGAATAGAACCGTCTCACGCACGGCTAGAAAGAGCCATGGAATAGAGTCCGGAAAGCATCAAGGTCCATTACTCTGAATTGACATCGTTTATTAGGTGATTTTCTAATCATAGGGGCCGGCTTTCTTTTGAGTACAATCATTGGGCTTGATGACCCCCCACTCAAACATCTCTCCTCGGGCCCTAGTCATCCTCCGAGCTTTCCCCTTTGATTTCTGGTGCGTGGGCATTCTCTTTAGTTATTTTAGCCATTGACTGCGACTTGGATAGTTGCGATCAAATAATTCTGATTTTAAATTGCATGTTCTGTGGGTCAGGTAAGATGCTATATAAATCGACAGATGAATAAAGTAGAGGCATCAGTTCTTCAAAACTCTATCCTCCGAGTTTGCTTTGCTTTTGCTGAGAAATCGGCTTTACCGTCCTTGTGAGGTTCTTGAACTCACCTCTCTTCATCATTGTATTACTGTTGCAATAAACTGGAATCCATGGCGGTTGCTTTATTTTTGCTGCTGCTCCTCCTCCTATCCTTAGCACCGCTCATGTCCTCCTAAAGAAATTGTTAGTCTTCCTTTTTTGTCAGATTCCATCAACTTGTCTAACAATTCATTAGTTGGGCCACTCCCGGAAGAAGTCGGCAGTTTGAAAAATATCAAAACATTTATCGTCTCTGGGAACAGGTTGACAGGTAAAATTCCAGACACAATTGGTGGATGTGAAGTCCTTGAGCTCCTATTTATGAACAATAACTTTTTCAATGGAAGAATTCCGTCATCTCTCAGTAACATAAAGGGCCTTCGAGGATTATATCTATTTTACAATAACTTGACAGGGACCATTCCTTCATCTTTGGGCACCTTCAAGGGCCTTCAAGCACTAGATCTCTCACACAATTACCTTTCGGGGAAAATTCCATATTCTTTGAAGATATGAACTTTTCAAGCTATGGGAATTCTTTAATCTCCGACGATGATGGTCTTAAATACTTGAAAATTTCAAGTTACTTAAATATATCTTTCAACCATCTTGAGAGGGAAGTGCCAATGAAGGGAATATTTAAAAATGCCACCGCAATCTCACTCGTTGGCAATGATAGACTCTGTGGGGGTGTTCCAGAACTCAGGTTTGTAATAACCCGTCTTAATAATGGTCCTATCTTATTAACTAAACGTTTCTCCTATTAAAGTGATAACAGCCCCCCTCCCTTAATACCTGAACGCTCGCTTGATGGGGCATGCGGTGAAGGAATTGGGTATAAAAAGGGACCCATCCTAAGGTTTTAAACATGGTTCTCGAGAGAATCCTAAGGTTTTAGAACATGGTTCTCGAGAGAGATCCTAGGTTTTAGAACAGGTTCTCGAGAGAGATCCTAAGATTCTCGAGAGAGAAACCTAAAAGCGGAGGCATTGGAATTGAGTCCCTGATCAAGAGCAATCATGAAGGCATACACCATCAGAATGCGAGAGCTCGTTGATTAGAAGACCGATCCATCGAGAGGAAAGGGAAGATCAATCGAGATCCCTAGAAGGAAGAGGAAGATCCAAAGGAAAACCAGGAAGATCGGATTCCTTACCACCATTAAATAATAATGGCTGGAGGTAATTATGTTTAAGCAAATTAAGTCTAACATTTGGTATCAGAGCAGGTTAAAACCTCTGCCTTATTTTGCGAAGATTTCTATCAAGTTTCTCTTTTCAAGCAATTTATGCCGCATGTTTTCCGTTTTCAATTTTTCGGATCTCAGGTTGGTTTCGATCAGTTCTTATCTTTGTTCACGGAATTGACAGAAACCATTAAACCTATTTCAGATTCCGATTTTTGCGGAAACAAAACGT
The DNA here is from genome assembly GCA_900491605.1 of Calamus simplicifolius. NCBI lineage: Eukaryota > Viridiplantae > Streptophyta > Magnoliopsida > Arecales > Arecaceae > Calamus > Calamus simplicifolius. Next base: position 138,768 of record UESW01005013.1, on the reverse strand, counting down.
GGCTTCTTTCTTTTCTATTAAAGATTTCTTTCTAGCATTAAAGGTTTCCCGGATTTCTTTTTATGGTATTAAAGAGATAGCATTAAAGAAAGAAAAAGAAAAGAAACGTAGCATTAAAGAAAAGAAAAACTAAAGAAGAGAAATGCAGCGGAAACGTGGCTTCAATAACCACATCGGTGAAATATTAAAAAAGGAGAGAAAACTTTCGGTTTTCGTTTTTCTCGCTTATGGTCTTTCCGTTCTCTCACGGGATTTAAAATCTGGATTGGTTGGATTTTAAATGCATTTATTATCTGTTTAATGTTTTATTAAATCATGTAACATGATTTATTTTTATCATTTGTTTCTTGAGTTTAAATTTTTGTATTAAAATACGCCTCCTGAGTCTCTATGCCTACGGTGTTTTGCATAGACTGGCCCAAGGGAATAATGAGCTACGGCCGGACGTGTTTTAATTAACAAAAATTTTTTCTTAAGATGATAATTTTAAAATTCATTAAATAGATATTGAAATGTTATCTTCTGTTCTGCATATAGATTTATTCTATGCATGAATTTGGTGGTAGTGTAAATCACAGTGCAAATCCTTTCAAGGTCTGATTGGTCAGTTGGTGTCTAGAAAGGTAAAGAGATTGTGGTTACTTAATTGGTTCCGTTGACTGACCTAAGGAAAGCAACGGGGGGACCCCCACTTCTCTTTCACTGGCCTGGCCAATTTGACTAACTCGGATCTTGATTTGGAAATGTTACGTTGATTAAGATCACTACCTAATAATCATGCTAAATTGGTTAATCTATATGCATATAATGTCATGTGATCAATATGATGTTGATTAATTGAGGAGTAGCCACAGCATCTTTGATTAATCAAAATTATATATTAAGTTGCAAAGATCACATAAGGTTAGATGACATTAATTGTGACTAATTATATTAATGTAATGAATCTTATCCCACAGGAATTTTTGTTGCACTAATATAATTAATTAGGATGCGATAACAAATTATTTTCTTAATTACCCACAGGAATTAAGAAAGGAATATAATTTGTTAGTCACATCATTAAGCTAATGAGTCTATTTGAGTATAATAACTTAGCCCACAGGTAGTTATTGTATGTTATTGATTCATGTTATTGCATGTTTACATTGGTAAAACATGACATCAAGTTATATGCCTCAAATTCAATTACATGAACATGATTTTATTTTTTATGCAGCTATTTTGCCTGTTAATATTTCTGATATGAAATGTGATATTCCCGATTTAAGTGGTGATAATTATAAATTATGGAAGGAGAGAATTCTTCTTCAATTAGGGTGCATGGATATTGACTATGCTATCAGGAAGGATGAACCACATTCAGTTACATCTACTAGCACTCAGGCTGAGATTGTTGCGTATGAACGATGGGAACGGTCCAATCGCCTCAGTATGATGTTCATACGTACTAAAATTTCTGCTAGTATACGTGGTTCAATTCCTGAGTGCAAAAATGTCAAGGAACTTTTGAAGGCTATTGATGCACAATTTGAGTCTTCAGATAAGGCAATGGCTAGCACCCTAATGACAAAATTATCATCAATGAAGCTCACTTCGGTTGGAGGTGTGCGTGAGCACATCATGAAGATGAGGGACATTGCGGCTCAGTTGAAATCCCTAGAGGTTGAGATGTCAGAATCTTCTTGGTGCACTTTATTTTGAGCTCACTCCCACAGCAATATAGTCCCTTCAAAATATCTTACAATACACATAAGGACAAATGGTCAATTAATGAACTTCTGACCATGTGTGTTCAAGAGGAAGGGAGGCTGATTTTAGAAATGGGAGAAAGTGCACATTTAGTCACTCACAGAAAGACTAAAGCTCCCAAAGCCAAACGCAAAGGAAAGGGTAAAGTATCCATCCATACAGAAGACAAGAAGGAGTCCAAGTGCTTCTTTTGCAAGAAGAAAGGACATATAAAGAAAGATTGTCTCAAATTCAAAGCTTGGCTTGACAAGAAAGGTACTCTAACCTCATTCGTATGTCATGAATCTAATTTGGTTATATGTCATAACACATGGTGGATTGATTCTGGTTCTACAATCCATGTTTCAAATACCTTGCAGGGTTTTCTAAATCAAAGGAAACCATTGGGAAGTGAACAAAGCATCTATTCAGGAAACAAGATGGGTTCACATGTGGAAGCAATTGGAACGTGCAGACTTATTTTACATTCTGGTTTTGTTTTGGATTTGGAAAAGACATTTTATATTCCAAGTTTCTCTAGAAATTTGATTTCAGTGTCAAGGCTTGTACCAGCAGGATATTCCTTTAATTTTAATAAAAGCTCTGTTGATTTATTTTATAAATCTAAGCTTATTGGGAATGGTACATTGTCAGACAATCTTTTCCAAATCAATCTGAAAAATAATACCACCTATAATGTGATGCACGCCCAAACTGGTATGAAAAGATGTGTTATAAATGAGAATTCCTCTATTTTGTGGCATCGGAGATTAGGTCATATCTCCATTGAGAGAATTAAAAGATTAGTAAAAGATGGAGTACTTGATACTCTTGATTTTACTGATTTTGACACTTGTGTGGACTGCATAAAGGGAAAGCAAACCAACAAGTCCAAGAAAAATGCCAAGAGAAGTTCGGAAATACTGGAGATCATACATACGGATATCTGTAGCCCAGATATGGATTCGTATGGTCAGAGATACTTCATCTCATTTATTGATGACTATTCACGATATATGTATCTCTACCTACTTCATAATAAGAACGAAGCATTAGATGCCTTTAAGGTATTTAAGGCAGAAGTAGAGAAACAATGCGGCAAGCAAATTAAAATCGTGAGGTCAGATAGAGGTGGAGAATATTATGGTAGATACACTGAGAATGGACAAGCACCTGGTCCGTTTGCTCGGTTTCTTGAAGAAAATGGAATTGTTGCACAATACACCATGCCAGGGTCTCCTGACCAAAACGGTGTAGCTGAAAGGAGAAACCGGACATTATTGGACATGGTAAGGAGCATGATTGTCAGCTCTAAGTTACCTAAATCCTTGTGGACTGAAGCTCTTAAAACTGCTGCGTATATATTGAATCGGGTTCCAACCAAGGCTGTTTCCAAAACGCCATTTGAGTTATTTAAAGGTTGGAAACCGAGTCTGCAACATATACGTGTTTGGGGATGCCCATCTGAAGTAAGAGTCTATAATCCACAAGAAAAGAAACTAGACCCAAGGACTATCAGTGGATACTTTATTGGATATGCTGAGAAGTCCAAGGGTTATAGATTTTATTGTCCATCTCACAGCACTAGGATTGTGGAATCAAGAAATGCAAAATTTCTTGAGAATGACTTGATCAGTGGGAGTGATCAATCTCAGTATTTGGCTTCTTCTGAGAAAGATCATTCAGTTATTCCAGCTTCCACTTCAAGTGAGGGATTGGTTGTTATTTATAGCACTCCTCAAACTCAATTAAGTGCCCAACAACCAGTCATTGAGATTTCACAAGCTGATGGTAATCTAGAAGATCGTGTTGTTCATCAACAATCAGTTGTGCAAGATACTCCTCAAGAGGTCATTGACACAACATTAAGAAGATCAACTAGAATAAAGAAATCAGCAATTCCTAGTGATTATGTTGTGTATCTACATGAATCTGACTATAACATTGGAGCCGAAAATGATCCTGAAACGTTTTCACAAGCCATGAGTTCTAAGGAATCAAACTTGTGGTTCAATGCCATGAAAGAAGAGATGGAATCTATGGCATCTAATCGAGTCTGGGATCTTGTTGAGTTGCCTGATGGTGTAAAAGCCATTGGATGTAGATGGATCTTCAAAATAAAGAAAGACTCACAAGGCAACATTGAGAGATATAAAGCAAGACTCGTTGCCAAAGGATTCACTCAGAGGGAAGGAATCGACTACACGGAGACATTTTCTCCTGTATCCAAGAAAGACTCTCTCCGAATAATTATGGCATTGGTAGCTCATTTTGATTTTGAGTTACATCAAATGGATGTGAAGACCGCATTCCTTAATGGAGATCTAGAGGAAGAGGTTTACATGAAACAACCTGAAGGATTTTCCTCTAGTGATGGTGAGCATTTGGTTTGCAAACTTAAGAAATCCATATATGGATTGAAACAAGCCTCACGTCAGTGGTATTTAAAATTTCATGATGTGATCTCTTCCTTTGGTTTTGAAGAGAACATCATGGATCAATGTATATACCAGAAGGTTAGTGGGAGCAAAATTTGTTTCTTGGTCCTATATGTGGATGACATTCTACTTGCAACCAATGATAAAGGGTTGCTACATGAGGTGAAACAATTTCTCTCTAAAAATTTTGATATGAAAGATATGAGTGAGGCATCTTATGTCATTGGCATTAAGATCCATAGAGAAAGATCTCGAGGCATTTTGGGATTGTCTCAAGAAACTTATATCAATAAAGTCTTGGAGAGATTTCGGATGAAAAATTGTTCACCAAGTGTTGCACCTATAGTGAAGGGTGACAAGTTCGCTTTGAACCAGTGCCCTAAAAATGAACTTGAACGGGAACAGATGCACAACATTCCATATGCTTCAGCTGTTGGAAGCCTAATGTATGCTCAGGTTTGCACAAGACCTGACATAGCATTTGCAGTAGGAATGTTGGGAAGATATCAGAGTAATCCAGGTTTAGACCATTGGAGAGCTGCTAAAAAGGTCATGAGGTATCTTCAAGGGACCAAGGACTACATGCTCATGTATAGACAAACTGATCATTTGGAGATAGAGGGCTACTCAGATTCGGACTTTGCTGGCTGCGTTGATTCTCGGAAATCAACATCAGGATTTATATTTATGTTAGCTGGTGGAGCCATATCATGGAGGAGTGCAAAGCAGACCTTGACTGCTACCTCTACTATGGAAGCGGAGTTCGTTGCTTGTTTTGAGGCTACATCGCAAGGTGTATGGTTGAAGAGTTTCATCTCAGGGCTTAGAATTGTTGACTCCATTACTAGGCCAATTAAACTGTACTGTGACAATTCAGCTGCTGTATTTTTGGCTAAAAACCATAAGAGTGGTAGTCGAAGTAAACATATCGACATTAAGTATTTAGCCATAAGAGAACGTGTTAAAGAGAATAAAGTGGTCATAGAACACGTTAGCACTGAATTGATGATAGCTGATCCTTTGACTAAAGGCATGCCAATTAAGAAGTTTAAGGATCATGTGATAAGAATGGGAGTTGGTTCCATGATATAATTGTATTGATAACAATTTGTACAAAGAAACTCTTATTTCAATCGTTTGTTTATTTCTCATTCAGGTGTACACGTTATATGACTTTTGAGAAATGACAAACTTTTCTTTTGGACTCTGAATAAACATATGGTTTATTCATTATGTTATGTTGTCACATTTGGAATGGTGATAAAGAAATTGAATGCATTGTAATACATAGAAGATAATACTCAATTATAGAGGACCTATCGCTATGATTCATGTATTTAGTTTCTTGTTCAGTGTTGATAAAATATACGGACCAAGTGGGAGAATGTAATAACCCGTCTTAATAATGGTCCTATTTTATTGACTAAACGTTTCTCCTATTAAAGTGATAACAGCCCCCCTCCCTTAATACCTGAACGCTCGCTTGATGGGGCATGCGGTGAAGGAATTGGGTATAAAAGGGACCCATCCTAAGGTTTTAAACATGGTTCTCGAGAGAGATCCTAAGGTTTTAGAACATGGTTCTCGAGAGAGATCCTAGGTTTTAGAACAGGTTCTCGAGAGAGATCCTAAGATTCTCGAGAGAGAAACCTAAAAGCGGAGGCATTGGAATTGAGTCCCTGATCAAGAGCAATCATGAAGGCATACACCATCTGAATGCGAGAGCTCGTTGATTAGAAGACCGATCCATCGAGAAGAGGGAAGATCAATCGAGATCCCTAAGAGAAAGGAAGATCAATCAAGAGATCCAAGGAAAGGAAGATAGACCATTAATAATAATGGCTGGAGGTAATTATGTTTAAGCAAATTAATTCTAACAAGGTTACCTAAATGCGCTGTGAAATCGTTGAAAAACAAACAAGCGTCTCGATGGCTAAAATTTGTGATTCCAATAATTACATTCATCTTCATTTTATTACTCTCCAGCTTTGCTTTTCTTTATTGGAAGAAGAAGTCAAAACAACAAACTTCCTCTGCTGCTTTGCTGGAGGATCAATATCTCAGAGTTTCATATGCAGAGCTAGTTCAAGCAACTAATGGTTTCTCTTCTACCAACCTAATTGGCTCCGGAAGATATGGATCCATATACAAAGGGATTATGAATCATGATAATTCAATTGTGGCTATTAAGGTTTTTAACCTTTTGCACCAAGGAGCTTCCAAGAGCTTCATTACTGAATGTGAAGCTTTGAGAAACATCCGTCATCGTAATATCATCAAGATATTAACATCTTGCTCCAGCATAAATTTTCAAGGCAACGATTTCAAAGCTCTAATTTTCGAGTTCATGCCTAATGGGAGTTTGGATACATGGTTGCATCCTAAGCTAGACGGGGATAACATTTTGAATGGTCTAAGCTTGAGCAAAAGGTTGGGCATAGCTGTTGATATTGCCGGTGCATTGGATTATCTACATCACAATTGCCATCCATCAATTGTTCATTGTGATCTAAAGCCTGCCAATGTTCTACTTGACAATGACATGTGTGCTCACGTGGGGGACTTCGGCTTAGCAAGGTTTCTATATGAAGGCACGAGCAAACAAATTCAGTCTTCAAGCACTTCAGTTGCAATAAAAGGTTCCATTGGATACGTCGCTCCAGGTAACTACCTCTATTAACCTTCCTTTTTTAAGTATTATTTTTTAAAAAACTTTGAAGGATTAAAATCATGTTTCTTTTCCATTATGAATCTTCTATTTATATAATATGCATTCAAGCTAAGATATACATGGATTGCAGAGTATGGGAAAGGTTTTCATGTGTCTACCTTTGGTGATGTGTATAGTTATGGGATCCTTCTGCTAGAGTTGTTTACAGGAAAAAGTCCAGTTAATGACATGTTTCAAAATGGCTTAACCCTTAGCAAGTTTGTCGAGATGACTTTCCCTAATAGAGTGATGGACATTGCTGATCCACTATTAATGTTACCAGAGCACATCAATATTGCTTATAGCCAACAGAATGGAAGCGATGCAGTGAGGAAAATCCAAGAATGCATGATTAATGTGATGAGAGTTGGGCTATCATGCTCAAATCAATCATGGAGAGAGAGAATGAGTATGAAGGATGTTGCAACTGAGATGAACAAAATTTGAGATGCCTACAAAGCTGTTGGATTTCTCGAGGGATATGTGATTGGAGGTCAATAATCATGCATCAATATTCCACCTCAGCAGCCAGGACATGGACAAATCAAAAGTTGTTGAGAATTCTCATCTTCCAAATGAATCTAATTTTTAAACCAATGTTGTTTTCCTTCACCAAGTTTCACATATATAATGCCTAGTAATTCTAAGTGATACTATGAAGGCAAAGTTATATGTTTGGGTGTACTACACATGAAATAAAAAAAATTGTTAAAAGAAGAATTTCTCAAATTCTATTGGGAATGACATATGATGGGTTGGGGCCTTTTACCTTGATTATTTTTATTTTGCTATTGCGAAAGAGAGCAAATCTTGGCCACAGAATAAACCCCATGATTGCCATCTTTTGAACCTACTGGTGCATCACGTAAGACCTAAATTTAGTAGGTCTAGACATAACTCAAACCAATGAATATGTTTGATCTAAGAATCATAAATAAGTTTCCGATGATAAAAATGATAAAAATGTTCGACGATAAACCCCCCATGATTACTACCATTGGAGCCTACTTATGTATTAAATAAGACAAAAATTTGGTAGGCTTTGGACACAATCCAAACCAATAGAAATGTTTGGCCCAAGAATCACAGACATGTTTTCCTCATAATGTTATGCATATTAATAAATGAGAAAAATATTTTAATTAACTATATGTCATATTAAAATTGGATAGTATTTTTAAATAATTAACAAAAAAAAAATCTTTTCAATTAGAGCTTCGCAATAGCCTAACTAACTTATTAGAACTTGATGCATCGACAAATGTCCATCCATGACCAAACTACCACCCCTACCACTCTCTCTCTCTCTCTCTCTCTCTCTCTCTCTCTCTCTCTCTCTCGGATCAATTGAAAGGGACACTCTTATCTGCAAGATAAAATTTAAGGTTGTGACTAGTGGTTAGAAAATTATTTTGGTGACGCCTAGTTGATGGGAAGGTAGGGAAGCGTGCAGTAATTACATTGTTCAGAACATGGCCATCACTATTTTGGCCATTTCATGAATGTGAGGTGGTTAAGAAAATTAAATAAAGCATCAGATAACACGCGAGTCCCCTGGAGCTCTGAGCTCATGGAATGGCACCGTCCATGTCTGTGCCTGGGAGGGGGTCTCGTGCATCCGCAAGCACGACACGCAGAGGATCTCAGCCTTGGAACTCGCATCTCATGGCCTCGCATGTGAATCTGTCCTACTATTTAGACCTTCAGATGCTCAATCTAAGCTACAACCATCTCATGGGGAGGATACCTGATAAGATCAGCAACCTATCCAAGCTTAAATATCTGTCAATTCGCAATAACAACATCACAGATGTCATCCCACCATGGCTTGGCAATCTTTCTTCCCTGATCGAGCTCTGTGTATGGTGGAACAACCTGGAGGGAGGAATCCCAGAAGTTGGCCAACCTGGACGTCTAGAAATATTAGATGTGCAGCAAAATATGCTCTCAGGTATCATCCCTGCGTCCCTCTACAATCTCTCATCCTTGCAAGTATTGTCTGCTACAGGAGGGCAGCTGCAGGGAAGCCTGCCACCCGATATGGGCACCAGACTTCCACATCTCTGGTTTCTTTCTCTTGGTGGAAACCAAATTGGAGGAGCAATTCCAGCATCACTTTCCAATGCCTCTAGACTTCGGATTATCAATCTCCCAAGCAACAATTTTACCGGTTTCAAGCCCACTGATCTTGGAAGATTGAAATATCTCTCCTGGTTAAATATATACAAATAACATTGAAGCAGACAATGTCCATGGTTGGGAATTTCTAGCTTCTCTCAGGAATTGCAGTTATCGAACACATTTATTGCTGAGTTATAACAATCTAAGGGGTGCGTTGCCTGTTTCAATAGGAAACCTCTCCGCACAACTTGAATATCTATTGATTAGTTTCAACCAAATATCGGGGAGTATTCCTTTTGGGATAGGAAACCTGGCCAATCTGCAGAAACTAGGAATGGCTGGAAATGTTCTAACAGGCATCATTCCAGAAAGTGTTGGAAAGCTTAGCAATTTGCATCTTTTAGGCTTATACAACAATAGATTTACAGGTTCTGTTCCATCCTCCCTCAGAAATCTAACTCAGTTGATTGGTCTCGAGTTATATGGCAACATTCCGTCATCTCTCAGTAACATAAAGGGCCTTCGAAGATTATATCTATTTTACAATAATTTGACAGGGACCATTCCTTCATCTTTGGGCACCTTCAAGGGCCTTCAAGCACTAGATCTCTCACACAATTACCTTTCAAGGCCAATCCCACATTCTTTTGAAGATTTGAGCATTTCGAGCTATTTGAATTCTGAAGTCTCCGATGACGATGGCCTTGAATACTTGAAAACTCCAAGTGGCTTAATTCTATCTTATAACCGTCTTGAGGGGGAAGTGCCAACGAAAGGAATCTTTGACAATACAACTGCAATCTCACTCGTTGGCAATGATGGACTCTGTGGGGGCGTTCCGGAACTCAAGTCACCCAAGTGCCCTGTGAGATCGTCCAAAAACAAACAACGGTCTCATCTGCTAAGATTTGTAATTCCAATAGTTACAGTCATCTTCCTTTTAGTACTCTCCAGTTTTGCTTTTCTTTATTGGAAACAGAAGCCAAAACAACAAACTTCATCTGCTGATTTGTTGGAGAATCAAAATCCCAGAGTTTCATATGCAGAGCTGGTTCAAGCAACTAATGGATTCTCTTCTGCCAACCAAATTGGCTCTGGAAGATATGGGTCCGTGTACAAAGGGTTTATGGATCGTGGCAATTCAATTGTGGCTATTAAGGTTTTCAACCTTTTGCATCAAGGAGCTTCCAAGAGCTTCATTGCTGAATGTGAAGCTTTGAGAAACATCCGTCATCGTAATCTCATCAAAATACTAACATCCTGCTCCAGCATAGATTTCCAAGGCAACGATTTCAAAGCTCTGGTTTTTGAGTTCATGTCTAATAGGAGTTTGGATACATGGTTGCATCCTAAGCCAGACAAGTATCATCTTGTGAATGGTCTGAGCTTGAGCATAGCTGTCAATATTGCCGATGCATTAGATTATTTACATCACATTTGTCAGCCACCAATTGTTCATTGTAATCTAAAGCCAACCAATATTCTACTTGACAATGACGTCTGCTCATGTGGGGGACTTTGGGTTGGCAAGATTTATATTGGAAGGTAAGAGCAATCATATTCAGGCTTCAAGCACTTCGGTTGCAATAAAGGGTTCCATTGGATATGTGGCTCCAGGTAACTACCTCTATTAACCTCCTTTTTCTATTATCTTTTAAAAAAAAAACTTTAAAGGATTAAAATCCTATTTCTTTTCCATCATGAATCTTCTATCTATGTAATATATATTTAAGCTACAATATCCATGGATTGCAGAGTATGGAGCAGCTTTTTATGTGTCCACCTTTGGAGATGTGTATAGCTATGGGATCCTTCTACTAGAGTTGTTTACAGGAAAAAGTCTAGCTAATGATATGTTTCAAAATGGTTTAACCCTTAGCAAGTTTGTCGAGATGGCTTTTCCTGATGGAGTGATAGACATTGTTGATCCACTGTTGATGTTGCCAGAGCACATCAATATTGCTTATAGCCAACAGAATGGAAGCGATGCAATGAACAAAATCCAAGAATGCATGATTAATGTGGTGAGAGTTGGGCTATCATGCTCGAATCAATAATGGAGAGAGAGAGATGTGCATGAAGGATGTTGCAATTGAGATGCATAAAATTTAGGATGCTGTTAGGTTTCTTGAGGGATATGTGGTTGGGGTTTAGTAACCATGCATCATTGAACCTTAGATCAGGAGCTAGGACATGGACAGACCAAAAGTCAACGAGAATTCCTATCTTCCAAATGAGTGTAATTTTTAAACCAATGTTGTTCTTTCCTTTCTCAAGTTTTAGATACATGATGTCTAGCAATTGTGAGTGATACTATGAGGGCAAAGTTATATTTTCTGGTGTATTACCAAAATAAAAATTTGTTAAGAGAAGAATTTCTTAAATTCTATGAGCAATGACATATGATGGGTTGGGGGCCTTTTCCCTTGATTATTTTTTATTTTGCTATTAGGAAAGAAAGCAAATCTTAGCCACAGAATAAACCCTATGATTGCCACTGTTGCTGCTAAAATTTGTCCTCCGACTCGGGCGGGATCGGGCTCCCTCCTGGGCGGACCTGCAAAACAGTCCTCATGCGAGAGGCGTTGGGGATGGCCCTCCGTGGAAGACCCTCTGACGCTCAAGTCAGTGGGGATCGGCAATCAATAAATGAGAGGAGAAGGCTCTTGCTGAAGAGTCTCTCCCAGGGTGGCCTTTCGAGAGCTCTGAGCGGAGTGCTAATGGCGGAAAATAGGGGAAGCAAAGGCAGAAAGAGAGTGTGCCAGTGAGCAAGTGTGCATACCTGAGGAGCCGGGAGACGACTCTATTTATAGAGGATCACCTAATTTCCTGGAGTCGTCATGGGTCTAGAAGTCGTTAGTATATGAATCCAGTTTGTTACGAGGTCAGTAAGATTCGCATCTTGTTGGTTAGAGGATCGACAACTGGGAGAGCTAGTTGATGTCTCGAGATTTGGTGAGTATGTAGGCTCTAGGGCTTTAGGCCACTCTCGCGGATCCTAGGCCACTCTCAGATATGATTTCTGTTTGGAATCTTACAAATTTGAGCTCTTCCGCACCGAATTCCATGGAGGTGTTTGGATACTTCGGTCGGGCCGAAGTATAAAAGGGGGCTGAGTTTGCCGAAGCATGGTGAAGCTCAATTTACGAGGTAGATGCCGCAGATGGAGGAAGGATAGCTTGGCTGATGAGTCACAAGGATAGCTCGGCTGATGAGTCACAAGGATAGCTCGACTGGCGAGTCATAAGGGTAGCTCGGCTGGTGAGGCATAAGGGTAGCTCGGCTGATGAGGCACAAGGGTAGCTCGGCTGGCGAGTCACAAGGATAGCTCGACTGGTGAGGCACAAGGGTAGCTCGGCTGATGAGGCACAAGGGTAGCTCGGCTGTCGAGTCACAAGGGTAGCTCGGCTGGCGAGTCACACGAAAGCTGCTTGGAGGAGGTAGTCTATTCATTGCCATCTTTCGGATGTGATGGACGTGCAACAGGGCGCACGGGCTAGCCCTAGCACGATGCCTTGGATTGTGTGCACATTAATGCGATGATATTTTTACCCCTCATCAGCCACCATTCGAGTTTACTTATGTATTATGTAAGACCTAAATTGGTAGGATATGGACATAACACAAACCAATGAATATGTTTGGTCTAAGGATCATAGATTAGTTTTCATGATAAAAATGAAAAAAAAAATGTTCAATGATAAACCCACGGTTACTTCCATTGGAGCCTACTCATGTATTAAATAAGATCAAAATTTGGTAGGATTTGGACACAACCCAAACCAATAGATATCTTTTGTCCAAGATCATAGACATGTTTCTCTCATAATGTCATGAATATTAATAAATGGGAAAAATATTTAATTAACTATATGTTATATTAAAATTAGATAGTATTTTAAAATAATTAATAAAGAAAAATCTTTTAAATTTAAACTTCACAATAGCCTAGATAACCAATAGTTACTGCTTATTAGGCTGTGATGCATTGACAAATGTCCATTCACAACCAAACTACCACCCTACCACTCTCCCTCTCTCTTGGATCAGTTGAAAGGAACACTCTTCTATACATGTTTAAGGTAGTGAGTATTGGTCAAAGAATTATTCTGGTAACGGCTAGTTGATCGGTTGAAAGGAGCCACGTGTTAATTAGATTGTTCGGAACATGGCCATCACCATTTTGGCTATGCCATAGATGTGAAGGGGCTAAGAAATTTTTATATATAAATAATTAGAATTTATAAATGTTGAGCGAAATAATTAGAATTTGAGCTAAATTTCTCTCTTAGATAGCTCTGATAGATTTGATTCCTAGATAAGGCAATGATAAAGTCCTTTCCAAATAAGAAAGTACAATCTCATCTGAACTAGTTTGTGCCCCAAATAGGATGAGAATCCCCAATAGATCAACATCTTTATTGTAGCAGGCAAATTAGTCCAATGGCTTAGTTTTGTTTGCATAGGCATGCTAGGTCAGCTCATCCCATATTAATTTTAATAAAATGTTCAATATGAAAGTAAAAGTTATTGAACTAGTTGAAATAAATAATTTCATGATCAAACATTTTAGATCATAATCAAAATAAAATAATTAATTAAATAATATATATCATGATCAAATTTTTAAGGGCTTATGGCCCAATCTTACATCCCCATAATGGTGTCCAGTTCCGAAAAATCCACCAACCCATAATTTGGTTTGGCCTTTTTTTAAGCCCTTAGGACTAGATTTTTAAATACTAGGCAAAAATATACTTTTGGTTTCAAACTTTTATACAAAATTTATTTTGATTCTCAAATTTTCAATTGTTACAAATTCAATCCTTATACTTTAAGAATATACATTCCTAATATCTCATTACATGAGAAAGTGAAAATTAATGAAATATTTGATACATCATCCTAACACGAATATATGGATGGGGATGGCAACAAAGAAGGTAGAGAACCCCAATCCTCCTCTTTATGTCTGCCAAAAAAGAAAAATCTTCATCCCTAACTCATTCCATAAAGTGTGATTTTTTTCATCCCCGTCCCCATCCTACGGGGGAATGATAAATCTCCATATCCACCCAATATAATCCTTCTTTCATCCTCATTCCATCCAACCCCATCCCTCCCTTAATAACATATATAAATTTTAATAAAATTATTAAGATAATTTTATAGATATAAAAATATATAAGAATACTAGAGTACTTAAGTATAAGACCAACAGGGCAAGGATAGAATGAAGATATACTTATTTCTATCTTACTATGCTCTTGCTAATGAGGACAAAATAATTCTGGTCCTTATCTCCATCCTTATAAAAGGAAAAATTAAAATCTCTATCCCAAATATGACAAGGTAATCTTCACTTTATTAGGTTGAAATTATCATCTTTAATATGGATTTTTACTTATCTGGCAAGTTATGATAGCTCATCTGTTCATATCCGAATGATATAAATAATATGTTAATTCTGCTTATGTAATGGGATGTTAGGAATGCACTATGTAACAATCGGGAGTCTGGGAAACTGATACGGGATAAAATCATCATCGCATTAATATCCGTGCATATGACAGGTTAGGATCATTTTTGATTTCCCCTGTCGGATATCACGACAGAAAAAGAAAAATTGCCATACCTCGGTAGGTCTAAGCTTCGATGATTTCAAACTATTTTCATACCTCGGCAGCACCAAGGTATCCACATACCTCGGTCGACCTAGCTACCCTTATACCTCTGCAGGACCAAAGTATCCTCATACCTCGATCGGACCGAGCTACTTTTATACCTTGGTAGGACCAAGGTACCCTCATACCTCGGTCAGATCGAGCTACTCTCATTCCTCGGCAGACCGAGGTATCTTTAAACCTTGATGGACCCAAGCTACCTTAACGTCTGACTCAAGCGCTTTTTGCTACCTAGCACCACCCCGAATCCTTCGCACGATGAACGGCTCCCATCGCTTGATCTTTAAAACAGTTTTCTCAAATGAAAATAAAGCTAATAATGCTCAGTAATTTATATAAATACTGATGAGGGTAAAATTATCATTAAATCAATATCCGTACATAGGACAAAAAGTTATAATCGTTTTCGATTTCTACCCGCCAGATATCGCATTCGGAAAAAGACAAACGGCCACGCCAGCATGACCAAGCCATTTTCATACCTCAGCAAAATCAAGCCATTTCCATACCTAGCATGCCAAGGACGGTTAAGAGCCGAGTATGACCCTCTGACCACAATCAACATAAAATTAAAATCCCTAATTATGCGGTGGGATTTTGGTCACATCAGCTCCCACCACCCCAAGAAGAAAATAAAGCCAAATATAGCTCGTTGCCTACAAATAGCCAAGTAATCGAATCTTAAAGCTCCAATCAGCTTCCTCGGCCATGGATCCTAGTAACAAACAGGATCCGAATCCCACCGATGTCATAACTAACTTGATTCAAATCAGATTCGAATCATACCGATTTCCCACTTTCCAAAACACGTTCGAGGAGTCAGGTGAATAACCCGCCAATATTCAGACAACCTATATATCCTGTCCTAAAATCTCTTCAGGTAGGCATACTCTTTCACTGAGAATCCATTGGAGCTCAAGCAGAGTTTTCAACTCTCGAGAGGTCATTCTTGAGAGATTCTTCTACGGAAGCCTTCTCATATCTGCTTGTTGCGAATTTTCACTGACTTGGGCATTAGAAGGTCTTTCGCAGGAGCCACCCCTAGCGCTTCTAGCATGAACTATCTTGCAGGTCCATCCAGACGAAAGATGTCATCCTGGTCCTGACAAGAGTCGCACCTAAGTCCGGAGAGCGAGATTTTACGGCAACAGATTGGCGCTAGAGGAAGGGCCTAAAGTCCCATAAACTTGCAATCAAGGAGACAAGGCTTGGAACCAGAAGAACAACCCTTCAATGGCCAATTGAAGGAGAGCAACTTGGATGCTCAGGATCAGACCACCTCCCAGAGGCCTGATCCCACAAACAATATGGCACCTCTGCAGTCGCCATTGCCCGAGACTCCTTCGCCACCGGCAACCATAGTCACTCAGGACCAGTTTACCATGCTGGTCCAGCAAGTTCAAACTCTGGCTCAGCTGGTCTAGAGCTCCACAGAGTTCCCCGTCCAACTGCCCCTGCTCCATAACTCCCTGATGGAGTTGCCGCTCCTACTTCGCCGGCGATTTCTTCCAGCCCGCTCGAAGTCACGAGCCACCTCCAGCAGCCAACCACAGGAACTAGGCAGGCACCGCAGAGGGTTAGGGGAAAAAGCTTGCCTAGATCTCAGCGAGCTTGATCTTTCTTCCCAGTGTACTTCGCCATGATTCGACGTCGCGGCCACGGTCCCCTCGTCCCATCTCTCCAATCACCCATGATGAGGTTCAATGACAATTCCATGAGATGCATCAGGAGTGGCACCAAGAGTTGGATGCTATCAAACAGGCTCCTCCCCAATCGAAGGCGGGACAAGGCATCCCATTCTCGAAGAGATCATGCGGGAAGTGATTCCTTCCCATGTTAAGCTCCCCATCATCGAGCCATACCATGGATCCCCTGATCCTGACGATCATCTGAGCAGCTTCCGATCCATCATGATGTTCCACGGAGCATCATATGCGATTTATGTCGAGCCTTCCCTTCCACTCTTAGAGGATCTATCAGAACTTGGTTTAATAGCTTAAAGCCGAGTTCTGTCTGTTCTTTCGACGAACTGAGCTATCTATTCATCAGCCAGTTCGTAGTAGTCGCCGCTATCAAAGGTCCGACTCTCTCTTCGAGGTCAAATAATGAGAGGGGAAGTCCTTGAAAAATTATCTAGGCCGCTTCAACATGACAATGCTAGAGGTAGACCACCTCAACCATGAGGTGGCCATGTCCGCCTTGGCAAGCGAGGTATCCAAGAGGATGACATCTATTTAGCCTTGAAGGTCAACTATCCGAAGAGCCTCTCCGACATGATGGCTTTGGTGGATAAATATGCCAGAGTCGAAGAGTCACGAAAGTTAGCCCGAGCCGAGCAATCAAAGAGGAAGGAGACTAAAGACTCGGAGAAGAACCGACCTCTGTCATGCAAGTCCGCCCCATCACCAAAGAGCTCCTCCGCCGCCGCCTAGAGATCGCACTCCGCCACCATGCAAGCCCTTGGTTCAATCAGTATACTCCGCTCACTACACCAAGGGCGCAGATCTTGATGGAGATAGAGCGCCAGATCCCTCGGCCACCACCTCTCCGAGGAAACATGGCCCAGAGAGATGACTAGGTACTGCCGATTTCATCATGATCATAGGCATGACACTGAAGAGTGCTGGTAGCTTCAAAATGAGATTGAGCAACTCATTCGTCGAGAAAGGTTGGACCGATTCAGAAGAGCCCTGAGCCAAACAATAGAGGAGACCGTCAACCTGAGCCGCGCCAACCACATCCGCCAAACCCACCGGCTGTTGGCAACATAAATATGATTACAGTGATCGGCTCTTTATCGGCTCGGCTAGATGAAGAAAAAAACCCATCAAAGAAGCTCGAACCGATGAACTCCCTTTTTCTGATGAGGACCTCCGGAAGATACAATATTCACGATGATGCTTTGGTTGTATCTCTTAACATGAACGATTATGATGTACACCGTATTTTAGTTGATAATGGAAGCTTTATTAATTTTTGTACTTTGATGCTTTTGTGAGGATGAAATTGCGGATGGAGGATCTTCAAACCATAGACTCTACCTTGGTAAGGTTCACCGGCACACTATTACTCCCGAAGAGTCATTACGTTGATGGTTCGAGCAGGCACTTGGCCCAGTATAGCCATTGTTCATACGGACTTTCTATAACCAAGCTTCGGTCGCCTTACAATGCAACCTCGGCAGGCCCGGACAGATGTCCCTTATGGCTATCATATCCATCCCTCATCTTGCCATGAAGTTCCCCACAGAGTGGGGAGTGGGAATAGTTCGAAAAAATCAAGCTGACTCGGTACTGCTTTATCACTGATCTTCAGTCTAGAAGACCCAAGGTTGATGGGCTAAATGCTTGGGAGGACTTCGCCGAGCAACGGGGAGAGTCAGTAGAAAAACTCAAGGAGGTACCACTTGATGAGGCTTGGCCAGACCGAACCATAAGAATCGGATCACAATTGAAAGGAAAGCTTCGGCAAGATTTAGTCGAGTTCCTCCGAAGAAACACTGACGTCTTCGCCTGGTCTGCCTTAGATATGTCAGGAATCAACCCAAATGTCCTTATCCATCGCCTTAATGTGGATGAGATGTTTCGGCCAATCAAGTAGAAGAAAAGAAGCTTCGCCCCTAAGCGTCAGAAGGCTATCGAGGAAGAAGTTGACAAACTCATCAAAGCTAACTTCATTCGGAAAGTAAATTATCCCGATTGGCTGGCAAATGTTATGGTAAAGAAGTCAAATGGCAAATGAAGGATCTGCATCGACTTCACAGACCTCAACAAGGCTGTCGAAGAACAATTTTTCTCTGCCCAGGATTGATCAACTTATGGATGTTACCTTGGGCCACCAGATGCTGACCTTCATGGATGCTATTGCTTACTCAGGCACAATCAAATCGGATGGCACCGAAAGATGAGAAAAAGGCCGCCTTTATTACCAATCGACGTATTTATTGCTATCGAGTCATGCCTTTTGGTTTAAAGAATGCATGAGCAACCTACCAAAGACTGGTTAATAAAGTTTTCAAAGAACAACTTGGTTGGAACATAGAGGTCTATGTTGATGACATGCTGGTTAAGAGCAAGAAGCATCCCAGCACATCAATGATCTTACAAAGAGCTTCGCGATGCTCCGAAGATATCAGATGAAGCTAAATCCAACCAAGTGTGCCTTTGGAATCAACTCTGGAAAGTTTTTAGGCTTATGGTCTTCCAACGATGCATTAAAGTGAATCCCCAGAAAATTCAAACCCTCCAACAGATGGTGCTCTCGGGGTCGATTAAAGAAGTACAATGTCTTACCAGGAGGATAGCGGCCCTCAACCGTTTTGTTGCTCGTCGGCCAAGAAATGTCTGCCCTTCTTCAAGGCACTTCGATAAGCCAAAATTTTCAGTGGACTCTAGACTGTCAGTAATCCTTTGAGGATCTCAAAAGATATCTTGGCTCACCACCTCTTCTCAGTAGCCCGAGACTTGGAGAGACGCTATACCTGTATCTAGCGGTCTCAGAGAATGCCATCGGATCTGTGCTAATCAGAGAAGAAAATAAAATCAAAAGCTAATTTATTATGTCAGCAAATTTCTTCGGGACGCTGAGATGAGGTACACTTGGATTGAAAAGATGGTATTGCCTCTAATAACATAAGTTCAAAAGTTACGGCCTTACTTCCAGACATGTTGTGGTAGTCTTAACCGACCAACCTATCAAATCAATCATTCATCATCCGGAAGTGTCAGGAAGGATGACGTCGAGCTGAGTGAACATGATATCCAGTATCAACCTCGTCCAGCAGTCAAAGCACAAATTCTAACAGATTTTCTCCTCAAATGTACCATACCTGAGGATGTCCACTCCTAAAATTTTTGAGCAACCAAAGCCCGAAACTTTGTGGCTGCTTCTGCAGATGGGTCCTCCAGCATTAATGGTTCTAGCACCGGTTTAGTCCTTACCAGTCCGGAGGGCGCGACCTTTGAGTGTGGCATTCATTTCTCCTTCCCAGTTTCTAATAATGAAGCGGAGTACGAAGCTCTACTTGCTAGACTCGGATCGCCCGCGACTTGAAAGTGAAGAGATTGAATGCATATACTGAATCCCAGTTGATTGCTGGCCATGTGCGAGGAGAATTTGAAGCTCTGGAGCCAAATATGGTTCGGTGTCTTCAAAAGGTGCACGACTTGTCTTCTAATTTTTTTAAGCTTGAAGTTGTTCAGATCCCCAGAACTGAAAACACGCGCGCAACCTTCTATCTCGCTGGCCAACATAGATTCAATGGGCCTTGAGCGAAAATTTCACTTGGAGGTTCTCGAGAAGTTTAGCATTGCCGAGACTGACCAAGTAATGCAAATTGAGGCCGAGCCACCTTGGTTTGATTCAATTATCAAGTACCTCGAAGAAGGATCTCTCTCGGCGGACCGAAAGGAGGCAAGGAGACTGAAGACGCAAGCGCCCCACTATGTCCTACTCGATGACCAGTTATACAAGCGATCCTTCTCTATGCCATTGCTCAAATGCCTTCGACCGTCGAAAGCTGATTATGCTCTTCAGAAAGTTCACGAAGGCATCTATGGCAGTCATCTTGGCGATCGAGCCTTATGTCACAAGGTGTTACGACAAGGATATTACTAGCCAAATATGCAGAAGGATTCCAATGACCTTGTCCGAGCCTGTGACATATGTCAACGGCATTCAAATATTCAGAGACTCCCTTCTGCTCACTTGACACCAATATTATCTGCATGGCCCTTCGCTAAGTGGGGAATGGACATCCTCGACCCCTTTCCTCTTGCTACGGGACAAAGAAAGTTTATGTTTAACGATTGACTACTTTATTAAGTGGGTCGAGGCCGAGGCAGTCACCCAGATAACTGAAGCTCGAGCTAGGGATTTTGCATGGAGATCCATTATTTGTCGATTCGGCCTTTCACACACCATCATCATCGACATCGGTAGACAATTTGATTTCGAGAGTTTTGTGAAGATCATGGCATTAGCCATCGGCTCACATCGATTGGGCACCCTCAAGCCAACGGTGAGGCAAAGGTAACAAACCGAACCTTGTTACATGGAATCAAAGCTCAGCTCAACAGGGTGCAAGGAAGATGGGCAGATGAGCTTTATCATGTTCTGTGGGCTTATCGAATCACCCAGAGGGTCCCCACGGGCGAAACTTTGTTCAGAATGGCCTTCGGCACTAAAGCTGTAATTCATGTGGAGATAGGGCTACCTTCTCCGCGGGTGGAGAGTTATTCGGAGGAGTTGAACGATGAACAGCGCCGAGCCAATCTCAACTTGATAGAAGAAGGCAGAGAGAAAGCCCGGATCCAAATGGTAGCCTATCAACAAAGGATAGTCCGTTATCACTCCTCTCGAGTTAAAGGAAAATCCTTCCTTCTTGGCGATCTTGTGCTCCGCAAGGCATTTGTCTTTAAGCCATTAGAGCGAGGAAAGCTATCTTCAAACTGGGAAGGCCCCTATCAAATTGCAGAGGTCCTTAGACCCGGCACCTATAAACTTCAAGATCTAGACGAAAAGTCTATTCCCTGGACATGGAACTCATACAATCTAGATATATTATCAGTAAAGTACACTCATACCAAGGTCATTCTGCTCAAAATAGTGAAACTTTACTTTTAAATTTGCAATATTCCTATTTCAATCACTTCTCCTAAAAGTTGTTAATGAAAGACAAGTTTCGCCTGATCAATGATCCTCGGGTCCTCTTCTTCGAACCTCGACAGGACCGAGCGATTTCTCCGTACCTTGACAGCACCAAGTAAAATATAATCTTTCTCCGAACCTCGGCACGGCCGAGCAACTTCTTCGAACCTCGGCAGGGCCAAGTGATTTCTCCGTACCTTGGCAGCGCCAAGTAAAATATAATCTTTCTTCGTACCTCGGCAGAGCCAAGCTATTTATTCGAACCATGGCAGGACCAAGCTATTTCTTTGTACCTTAGCAGCGCTAAGTAAAATATAATCTTCTTCGTACCTTGGCAGGGCCGAGCTATTTCTTCGAACCTCGGCAGGATCAAGCTATTTCTTAGTACCTTGGCAGCACCAAGTAAAATATAATCTGTAGCATCCAGAGAGTTTGCTTCCTGTAATTTTGTTGAGAATTATCTCAATGTAAATAATGTTTGTGGAATATTGTGATACTTTAACGATTTGGTCATGTTGGCCACAAAATAAGGCTAGATAAAAAGTTATGTGATGTAAATAATTTGGAATGGGAGTTTGGATGCATGAAGGATTTATATAATTTTTTAGAAATTTTTGGAAGAATATGGGCCCTAGAAATAAATTTATGGATATTTTAATGGAGTTTAACGAAAAAAAAAATTTGAATTGAGTGCGTCAGGCACCCAATGGGGTGCCTAACACTCCCAATTGAATGCCAGACTTCAATTAAAGCCGTGTGAGAGAGAGGAGAGGGGAAGAGACCTAGGAGATGATTTGACTCGAAAAATATCTGAGAGTCCCATGAGAGAAAAAGGGGAAAAAAGGGTTTCTGAGATGCAGAGAGGAGGGTTTCGTGAGTGGATTCCTCATCTGGTCTTGCAAATTTTTTGAAATTTGTATTCATAAATTTTGAAATGCTATGTGAGTCAATTTTAGTCTGATACGTTACAGTGTATAAAATATAGTATTGAACTGAGATTTTAGAAATCAAGGAACTGAGAATCAAATGCATGATTAATTATGAAAAGCATGTTTTCAAAGAAAAAACGATTGTTTTGGCTGTA
>UESW01005013.1:100156-114963 GCA_900491605.1 Calamus simplicifolius | reverse complement strand
TTCTGTCTCCACCAGCTGGATCCCTACCATGGTACCACCAATTCGCTGGACTACCTAGAAAGCTATAAGGTACTCATGCAAGTCCAAAGGGCGACCGATGCCCTCCTCTGCATCACCTTTTCGGCCATCCTTTGGAACGCTGCGCGTGCCTGGTACTCTCGTTTACCGCCGCACATCATCAACTCATTCCGGCAACTGGAGAGGGCCTTTTTGGCGCACTTCAATGCCTGCCAGAAGATCCCTCGGGTGGCCAACAGCTTATTCTCCGTCTAATAAAAGGACAGCGAGTCACTCAAGGACTTCGTGACTCATTTCAAATCGATCGCCCTCGAGGTCTACCACCTCAATGACTCCGTGGCCACCCTGGCCCTGAAGCGAGAGCTTCGCCCCTCTCGCTTTACCTACTCCCTTGATAAGAAATCCCCCAGCTCATACGTCGAACTCCTGAGTCACGTGTAGAATTACATGTGCATCGATGAGGCCGATTCCACCCGGAGGGAAGCTGATGGAGGGTCCAGCAAAAGGCAGGTCCACGTGAAGCCAAGTGGACCTAGCCCCAAGAAGCCCGAGCCTCCACGACAACCAGACAATCGGCCCGGAACTTCGCCCCAAGGAGGAGCACCTCACCCTTCTGCTCGCCCCAAGATCGCACATCCTAATGAAGATTGAGGGCGAGCCATACTTTCAATGTCCCGCTCCTCTGAGGCCAGGAGCCCCCCGTAACATGAACCTCTTCTGCCGCTTCCACTGGGACAATGGCCATGACACGAAGGACTGTTGTCACCTAAAGAGGGCGATTGAGGAGCTCATCCAACGAGCCTACCTCGGGAAGTTCATTCAGAAGGGGAACCCGGCTACTCCAGGCTAGGCAGCACCTCTGGCCGCCCAAGTCAACATCGACAATGCCCTAACCGAGAAGACCATGGCCATGATTTTCTAGGGGGCAGGCGGTACTTCCAAAAGGCCACGGGGGGATGAGGGATTAGAGATTGTAATTCCCTTTCTAAAGGGGACCTAGTAGGGGTAGATAATCCTAATGATGATAGCGTTATTGTGTCTATGACAATCACTAAGCATCCTATAAAAAGGATTCTTGTCAATAGTGGAAGCTCGACCAACATTGCCTTTGTTCGGATGAATTTGTCTCCCAACTCCCTTTGACCCATGACTATGCCCTTGGTTGGTTTCACTAGAGATGCCGTAAAGGTGGAAGGAGAGATCACCCTCCCGGTCATAGTAGGGATGCCACCGTGTCAGAACATGGTTATCATGAGGTTCTTGGTTGCTCAAGTGCCCCTGGTCTACAACACCATACTCGGACAGCCCGATTTAAACCTCTTGGATGTCGTCATCTCCGCTAAGCGTCTTCTCGTTAGATTCCCCACTAGTGAAGAAATTAGGAAGATGCATGGGGAGCGAAACCCGTTGTCGCTCTGTTATCACATGGCTCCCAGTCCACAAGAGGCGGTTACTCCACTGGTTCCAGAGCTGCTTGACCCTAGAGAATCAGAAAGGAGGGGAGAGCTGGCTGAGCACCTGCTAACCTTTCCGCTAGGGGAGGACCCGACAAAGATGGTTCATATTGGCGCCCTTCTCCTGGCGGAGGCAAGAGACCAACTTCTCGCCTTCTTGCGGGCTAATTCAGACGTCTTCGCCTAGTCAGCATCAGACATGCTAGGCATACCATCAGAGGTGATCATCCATAAACTTAACATTGATCCAAAGTATTGGCCAGCCCAATAGAAGAAGAGGAGTTTTGCCCCCGAGCGGTAGAGGGCCATCGACGAGGAGGTTCGCAAGATGATTGCTGCCGGCCACATCCGAAAAGTGCACTACTCGGACTGGTTGGCCAACGTAGTGATGGTCTGCAAGGCTAATGAGAGCTGGAGGATCTGCATCAACTTCACCGACCTCAACAAGGCGTGCCCTAAAGATAGCTTTCCACTGTCCAAAATCGACTAGTTGGTGGATGCCATGTCTGGCCACGAGATTCTCAGTTTCATGGATGCCTTCTTGGGGTACAACCAGATAAAGATGGACCCAGAGGATGAGGAGGCTACTTCCTTTATGATCGAGAAAGGCATCTACTGCTATAAGGTAATGCCTTTCGAACTAAAAAATGCAAGGGCCACATATCATAGGCTGATGAACAAGGTTTTTGAAAGCTAAATTGGGCGTAACATGGAGGTATACGTGAACGATAAGCGTCCGCACCACCAACCATGTTGCTGACTTAACAAAAACCTTCAACAACCTTCGCTGCTACTAGATGAGGCTGAACCCTTGCAAATGTGCATTCGAGGTCATGACGGATAAATTCCTGGGTTCTTAGTAACCCAGCGAGGAATTAAGGTGAACCCAGAGAATATCAGAGCCATCCTCGACATGAGACCCCCAGCCAAAAGAAGAAGGTGCAGCGGCTCACTGGAAGGGTGACTGCCCTAAGCCGATTCCTGTCGAGGTCGGCCAAGCGATGCCTGCCTTTCTTCAAGGCATTGCGAAAAATAAATGGCTTCGAGTGGACAGAGGAGTGTCAGAAAGCCTTCGAGGGACTAAAAGAGTTTTTGTCTACCCCACCACTGTTGTCGAAGCCAATGGAAGGAGAAGACCGCTTCCTTTATCTCGCTGCCTCCCCGGAGGTGGTCAGCTCCATCCTCGTCCGCATGGATTCTGACGGAGTGCAAAGGCCGATCTACTATACCAGCAAAGTGCTTCATGATGCAGAGACCAGGAATTCCAAAACCGAGAAAATTATTTTTGCACTAATAGTCTTCGTTCAACCTCTCAGGCCTTACTTCCAAGCCCATCTGATCGTGGTGTTCATGGACCAACCTCTCAAGACAATCTTGTCCCGTCTTGACACCTTCGATCAACTGGCTAAGTAGGAAGTCAAGCTGGAGGAATTTGATCTATCATTCCGACCGAGATTGGCCATGAAGTCCTAAGTCTTAGCGGACTTTCTGATCGAGTGCACTTGGATCAAAGAGCAGCCAGAAGAGCCCCACACGGTGCCCTCAAATGCTATGCCCGAAGAGGTGGGAGAGGATTGGATTCTCTATGTGGACGGTGCATCAAACTCTCAAGATAGCAGAACGGGCCTCATCCTTGTGAGCCCGAAGGGGACTGTGGTGGAGCACGCCCTTCGATTTCTCTTTAGAGCCACTAACAACGAAGCTGAGTACGAAGCCTTGCTGACGGGAATGAAACCCCCAAGGGAGCTTGAAGTCAAGCACCTTAGAGCCTTCATCGACTCACAGCTCATCTTCAAACAAATCATCGGAGAGTACGAAGCCTAAGACCCCACCATGTCCCAGTATCTGAGTAAGGTTCAATCATAGACCTCATTCTTTTCTCACTTTAGCATTAGCTACATCCCCAGGGCCGATGCTTTGTCTCGGTTAGCTATCTCAGCAGACAGGGCTCTGGGAAGAACATACGTGGATCATCTGGAGGTCTCAAGCATCGACGTAGTAGAAGAAACTCTGTCGATTGTTCAGGAACCTATGTGGATGGACCCCTATGTCTGCTACCACACCGACGGCACCCTTCCTGCTGATCATATGAAGTCCAAACTACTCAAGTGGAGAGCCTCCAAATTCCTGGTGCTGGACAGGCGACTATATTGGAGGTCCTTTTTCTATCCTCTTCTCAAGTGTATCAGCCCTATGGATGCCAACTACATCCTCTGCAAGATTCATGAAGGCATCTGCAGGAACCACCTGGGTGGTAGAGCGCTAGCATATAAAGCCCTGCGCTAGGGGTATTATTGGCTTACCATATGGGAAGATATCACCGAGTTGGTTCAGAAGTACGATAGCTGCTAGCGACACGTTCACATCCAGCGGCAGCTAGCCTTCCAGCTGAGCCCTCTCTCAGTCCCATGGCCCTTCGCCCAATGGGGAATGAACATCCTAGGACCATTTCCCCTGGCCTTCGGTCAGCGAAAGTTCTTAATCGTCGCCATCAACCACTTCACTAAGTGGGTTGAAGTTGAAGCACTGGCAAAGATCACTTAGAGTAAGGTGATATATTTCTTCTGGAAGTCCATCATCTGCTGGTTTGGACTACCTCACACCCTCATCACCAATAACTGTCCAGTTCGACAATGCCCTTTTCAAGGAATTTTGTACTGAACTGGGCATCTGCCAGCGATTTACTTCCGTTGACCACCAACAGATGAATGGGATGGTCGAGGTTACAAATCGAACCATCATTCAAGGGCTCAGAACATGGTGATGAGTTTAAAGGAAGATGGGTGGAGGAGCTTTCAAACGTGCTATGGGCATATCACACAATGCCAAGGACTCCCACTGGAGAGACTCCCTTTAGCCTCATGTTCAGGTCAGAGGCAGTCATCCATGTGGATATCGGCATCCCCAGCCCCCGGGTGGAGTCATATGACGAGAAGGATAACCCTAATCAACTATGGGCCAACCTCGACTTCATCGAGGAGGCACACGACTAGGCGCGACTCAAGATGGCTGTCTACCAACAAAGAGCTGCAAAGTATTACAATGCCTGTATCCGCTTCAAGGCATTTCTTCTCAGGAACTTAATGGTCCTTAGGCTGAAGTCTCAAATCCTACGGAGGGGGGCAAACTGTTTTCAAACTGGGAGGGGTTCTACTGGATCAACGAAGCACTTCATTGTGGAGCATACTGGATCAAAGGACTAGACGGGAGGTTAATCCCCTACACCTGGAATGCGGACAACCTTCGTCGGTACTATCAGCGATGTACACATTCAACCAATTGAAATAAAGATAAGTCCGAGCATTCCTTCCTCTCATCCAATCAACTCTACAAGATAGATTTCAAAAGGCTCTCGAGCATGGTCCTAGCACCCTAGGGGTCATCCTTCGGGATTCAAAAGGCTTTCGAGCATGGTCCTAGCACCCTTGGGTCATCCTCTGAGATTCAAAAGGCTCTCGAGCATGGTCCCAGCACCCTCGGGTCATCCATCGGGGTTCAAAAGGCTTCCGAGCATGATCCCAGCACCCTCGGGTCACTCTCTAGGGATCAAAAGGCTCCCGAGCAAGGTATCAGTGACTCCCGAGTCATCCTCCGGGGTTCAAAAGGACTTGCGACACTGACTCTAGAGTCGGCCTCAGCACCGACTCTAGTGCCGGCCTCGGCACCCATGTGGCTCCCTACCGACTTTAGTTTAGCCTCGGTGCCCATGTGGCTCCCTACTGACTCCAGAATCGGCCTCAAGATCGACTCCAGAGTCGGCATCGGTATCGACCCTAGAGTCGGTCTCAGTACTGACCCAGAACCAATGGTCGAGGGCAGCATAACCCCATTGCAGATTCGCCCGAGTGCAAGGCACGGAGCAATGAAACATGCTACAGAAAGCTAACGCGCTACAAAAAGCTAAGTACTCCAAATTCGAAAAGAAAGTTTGCATTTTATTAACTGTCAAAAGTTTACAAAATGCCAACTCAAGTCGGACTTTGGTACAAAGATAAAACAAAAAGAAAAAGGCAAGGTCTTCAGGGCTCGGCAGGTGTTGGTTCATCGTCAGCCAGTGCTGATTCGTCATTGGCTGGTCTCTCCACTGCCAATAGCCCTTTCGGCTCCTCATCATCATAAGGCTCGAGGTCGTCAAGGCTTGTGACGCCGAAGACCTTGGACACTTTCTCCTTGCAGTCTTTGAAGCCCTGCAAGTAGACCACAACAGAGGCCTTCGCCAGTTCATCTTCAAAATCGACGGAGCTCCGGTAGTGCTTCACCGCCTTCGCGGCCTTACTCTCGGCCGCTGCAGCCCCCTCCTCAGCAACTCACACCATCGCCTCCAACTCCTTTTCCCTTGCCATCGCCACGCGCATTTCTACCTCATCATCAGCCGCCCTGGCATCGGCCATCCGAGTGATTGCCTCAGCATCGTTGGCCCGCTCCTCGGTCGACCTCACTTGCAGGGTGATGGTGTGGAGCTGGAGGTCGCGCACACTCAGCCTGTCCAAGACATCCTCTAGCTTTGCTTCGGTGACCTGAGCACGCTCGAGCTTCATTGCCGCTTGATACTTTGCCTCCTCGAGTTCCTTCGCTCACTCGGCATGGGCCAACTCCAACGCACTCTTCGCCTTCTTGACTCGGGCCTGGGTGACGGAGGCGTCTCATCGGGCGTGGGAGAGGACTGTATCGGTGCGGAGGGTGACGTCTCGAGTGGCAGACATGGAGTTCACCAACTGCACGAAAATAACCCCTACCCGAAGCAGAGCTGCAAACGCATCCCCGAAGACATCAGCGGCCCATTGGCAGCAGAGCTCCTCTTGAAACTTCAATAAGCATGTCATGGCCAGTAGCCGCTCTGATGCATGATGTATCATGCAAAAGATTAATGTAGAGCAATGATTCAGATTTTAAGGTGCTTTACTTTCTGAAACGAGTACGAATAAACTAAGGATGAATATGCGAAGAGTAAGTAACTACTCGTAGAACATGATTCACTAAGTTATAAAGAAAACAAGATTCTAGGATTGAAAAACCACTATTTAGAACAAGCTCTTTCTTCAACAAACAGAACTTGTAAGAAGGGATCGGTTTGATTACCAGGTAATGATGGTCTTCGTCCTAAAAGATTGGATCACACAACACCCGGGATGGGCATCTAAAAGAAGAAGCTATGCTCTCGCGAATGTTTCAGCTTTCCTTCAGATGGTTCTAGAGGTAAGGAGGACTTCATCTAAGAATCGTAGCACCTTGGCATCTTGGCGTTGGGATGCTTAGAACAAGTGTTGGAACGGATATTTGTTGGGCCTCTCACCCTCTTCCTCATGGAGTGTCAATGCTCAGGAGCACGAAAAAATATAAGAAGAAGACTCTTTTTCATTAGTCATCAATTGTTCTTTACAAGAAGGGAGGGATTTTTATAATAAACCCTAACCCTTGAATTACATGGAAAAAAAGAAAATAAGGGCATTATATTATTTTCAAATAAGGAGATAGGCGACATCTTGAAACAAGAAAAAGAGATCAGAGGATATGTTTCCCAAATAAGGAGATAGACGACATCTTGAAACAAGAGAAAGAGATTAGGGGATAGCTTTCCCAAATAAGAAGTAGGTGGCATCTTGAAACAAGGGAAGAGATTAGGGGATGGCGCCATATTTTGCTTTTCATAAGGAGTGGGCGGCAAGTCACCTTTCATAGGGGGCTTATTTGCTTTCTTTTATGCTGAGATGACTTTATAAAAATCTTGGGATGCCCTAATTGAGCAGATGACACTTACTTTGATTGAGATTCCATGTGTGGCTAAGGTGGCGCACTAAATGTGGTCCTTCATGGTCTTGGGTTGTAACATCCAAAAATTTTGCTTCCTGTAATTTTGTTGAAAAATATTTCAATGTAAATAATGTTTATGAAATATTATGATTTTTAATAATTTAGTATGTTGTTGCTCATGTGGGTTACTAAATAAGGCTAGATGAAAAATTTATGTGATGTAAATGATTTGGAATGGGAAGTTTGAATGCATGATGGACTTAAATGATTTTTTTCAAAATTTTCGATCAGCTTGCGAGCCATAAAAAATATTTTTAAAAATTTTTAATCTAAGCCAGGAAAGTTGGGCAACCAGTTGGCTGCCCAACAGGGAGTTGGGCGACCAGCTGGCCGCCCAACATAATATTGGGTGACCAGTTAGCCGCCCAACATGGGTGTTGGGCGACCAACTGGGTGCCCAACATAAGGTTGGGCGGCCAGTTAGCCGCCCAACAAGAGGTTGGGTGACTAGCTACTGCCCAATGTGTGTTTTGACCCCTTAGAAAATAAAGGGGGAGGGGACTCAGGAAAATTTTTTGAGACAGCTGTGAGAAAAAAAAGTGGAAAAGGGGAACTCTGAGACCAAAACCGAGAGGGTTCGTGAGCGGAAAAGAGAAGAAAAGAAAAAAAAGAAAGAAAGGGAAAGAAGAGGAGAGGAAGAAGAAGAAATATTTTTTTGTGCTTCGAAGGTAAGCACGTTCTCCCTACGCTCACGAGTAGCTCTAGACCTTATGCTTTGTTTATGTATCTGGTTAGCATGTATATTTTGGAAAAATCAGAAAGGATGGAAGAAAATCATGTTAGGTTAAAAATAGTAGCAGGTTCTTATATAGATGCATAAGATCTTCCATGATAATGTTCTGATGTTACTTATATGCTAAAATAGGACCAGAGGTTGGTCCTAGGGAACCGGGACATGGGATTTAGTCGATTATCTAGCACGGTAGCATTAGATGAGTGGATTCCTCATCTGGCTTTGCAATTATTTTAAAATTTGTATGTAAAATTTTGAAATGCTATGTGGACCATTTTTAGACTGGTATGTTATGCTACATAAAATATAGTGCTGAACTGAGAATTTGAAAATCTAGGAACTAAGAACAAAATGCATGTTAATTTATGAAAATCATGTTTTCAAAGAAAAAGTGATGTTTTAGCTGCATTTATGAATATATGCATGGTAATGTATTTTATAAGGGCCGGTGGGCCAATTGTATTCTATAGATGATAGCTTTTGTAATGCGATGCCAGAAGTATAGAAACTAAGTGCCACACAGGGCAAAGTACTACATTGATGGAAGCCACCTCTTGGGCCTGTGGGGGGCTACACAGACCAAAGTGCTACATTGATGGGAGCCACCTCTTAGGCCTATGGGGGCTACCTCTAGGGTTCTTTCTGTCTAGGGGATGTGATCGTGTGAAAATGGAATGGTTGTAATTGAAGTCAGTGGGCTGTGTACATCCCAAAGGAGACCAGAAAACAAATGCATCAAGGCTGGATCATTGATAAACTAAAATTTCATATTTTATAATGCGAAATCATATGCATGGATTTATGTTTCAAAGGAAAAGAATTGATATTATATTATGTTTCAAATTGATACATTGTTGCAAGCATAAGCTGACTTTTAATTTATCTTACATCAATTCAATAAGTGTATGTATACTATTTTGGAAATGCATTCTTGTGGAAAGGATATTAGCATGATTTTTTTGTTAAAGAAGTATATTACTTGAAGAATAAGCTATATTTTATTTTACCAGTTAGCATGATAAAATGTTTACTTTGTCATATAAATGCTTTAAAGTATCATTATTGAAAAGGTATTTCATGTTCTCAGTTTTTTTCCAGGGTTAGATGATTATCTAGTCACTGGGACTTCGGTCTCACCCCATTCTATTGTTGATATTTCTATTTCCAAATCCTTGAGCTTGAGACCAGGTTAGAGGATCGGTTCTTACTTTAGCTAGAGCTGGAAGTGGATCTTTGTGGCTTTTGGATCTGTTCCTGTGGAAGACACTAGAGATGTATGTGATAGCGAATGTCTGTGTGGATTTGGGTGATGGCGTGTATATATGGCTATATGTTTATATGGTAGTGTCTTGGTGATATAGTATGTGGGTAAAATGTATATATGTAAGATAAGTTTTGAGCTTGTATATATGTTTGTTTACATGTGGTGACCTGGTGATGTGTCCCAGGCTAATGTGTATATAAGGATGACTTATTTTGGGTAGGTATATATATATACACTTGGAAGTCTTTTGGCAATGTATATGAAATGAATTTGAATTATCAAATCTATTGTGAATGTGATCTGACAAATTAGGCTTTGAATCAGTACTTGATTTATACAGATTGAATTATTTTATAATTGAGATGATGAATGACTATATAAATGGAACATGTAAAAGGTTTAAGTTTTAGCAGGATGAGTTGTTGCTTCGACGTCCTGTGGCAATTGAATGGAGTTCACTTGTGCTTTATGGTGCGCAACATAAGGCTAGTAGAACTCTACTCAATTTGTATATGTCATCTGCGCTGTCGACCGAAGAGGGTGCCAACAGATAGTGGTATCAGAGCCCTAGGTTATTTAGGTTCTAGGGAAATAAGTATAGAGATATGAGTAAGAGTATGAATATGAATATAAATTTGAAATGCTTAAATGATGATGATTTTTGAATGTTTGTAACTGATCTGATAAATTGTGTCTTATAGGATGGTTACTATAAGGGAAAGTGAAGAGAGAGCAATCTTCAGGGAAAGGTAGAGGCAGGGGTCGGGGTAGACCCAGAAGTTTGCATAGAGAGGGCCATCTTGGCAGGGTATCATCTAGTGACCCACATTCTGATGAGGCAGGAGTGGTTGTATCTTCGGATCAGATACCAAAATTTTCTTCTCAGTCTGCTACACCAGTGTTAGTCGGTCCATCCCAGGCACAGGCCTAGGGGCCAAGTGTGCCAGACTTGGTGGGGATGATTACTCAGGCAGTGGTGGCTGTTATGGGTGCTAGCTCTAGTGCACAGCCTAGGAATCATGAAGCTGAGAAGAGTGTTGAAAGGGCCAGAAGATTGGGGGCTATGAAGTTTCAGGGTACTACTAACCCTTTTCAAGCCGATGCTTGGCTTTGGAGGATTGAAAGAGTATTTGAGGTTATGGGCTGCCCTGACGAGCAAAGGGTGAGCATAGCTACCTTTCTGTTGGAGGGTAGGGCTCTGCATCGGTGGCGGTCTGTCAGCAGTAGGCAGCCACAGGGAGCAATTATATCTTGGGAAGATTTTAAGAGGGAATTTCACCGGTAGTACTATTTAGATGTGTATAGAGATCAAAAGAGAAGGGAATTTCTATATTTGACTCAGGGGAAGAGATCTATGACCGAGTATGAGGCCGCTTTTATTGAGCTATCTAGATTTGCTGAGGCCTTAGTCATAGATGAGAAGGAAAAGTGTAGACTTTTCCAGGATAGATTAAATCTTGAGATTAAGGTCAAGACTAGTATGCAGAGCTATGGTAGCTATATGGAGTTGGTTCAGGGGGCTCTCCGAGCTAAGGAGCTAGAAAAAGAATTCATCTGTCAGAGACAAGAAAGAATGAAGAGGAGTGCATCTAGTTTCCCTTCGGGTGCAAGAGGATCCTAGTCTTTTAAGAGGCCCTAGATGAAAGCATAGTATGGTACTGGTTATTGGGCTCCAGCGGAGGTTGGGAGAAGGTTTGGATCCATGTCAGTGGCCAGCCTAGTCTAAAGGAAGCCCATTAATGAAGGGGTACCTCAGACTGCCAATGATGGAGTGGTAGGTGAGGCTAGGAGCCAAGGACATTCCCAAGGTGGAGGAAAAGTTGTCCAACAGTGTTGACCCAATTGTTGATTTTGATGATTAACAAAACTATTTGAGTATAACATTTGAAGTTACTAATGATTTTGATTAAGTTTTTCAGTTTATGATATGATTTATTAATCAAAATAA
The DNA here is from genome assembly GCA_900491605.1 of Calamus simplicifolius. Taxonomy (NCBI): domain Eukaryota; kingdom Viridiplantae; phylum Streptophyta; class Magnoliopsida; order Arecales; family Arecaceae; genus Calamus; species Calamus simplicifolius. The sequence continues at coordinate 103,735 of UESW01005013.1, read as the reverse complement.
TAAGACAAATCAAGTTCTAGTTCGAATCTAATGTCAAGGTAAGATTGCAGACATTAGAGTCGACACATGGAATCGCAGAGTCGACTCCGAAATGGCACAGACTTAGAGTCGACTCCGGGACTGTTAGAGCCGACTCTAACAGAAAAGACAGAACGATGGTTTTTCAGGCCACGACTTAGAGTCGACTCCCGGACTGTTAGAGTCGACTCCAGAAGATTTTGTGTCGACCCCAGAAAAGTCAGAGACGACTCCAGTTCAAGCGGATTTGGGGATTTTCGAGTTAGAGCCGACTCCAGAAAAGTTAGAGCCGACTCCAGAATGTCAGACGCGACTCCAGAACTGTCAGAACGACTCTAAACTTTACTTTATCTTTTTAATCCCAACGGCTATTGCTATTTATGGATCTAATCCTTCTTACACTTGTTTCTAACGGATAGTTTTAAACTATTTATGGATTAATCTGATCTATAAGAAGAGGGTTTGCTGCATCCGAAAAGGAGAGAGACAAAAAGAAAGAATAGAGAAAAATCTTTGAAATCCATCAGAAAAGAAAAGAGGGAAAATTCGAGGAAAGATCATACTGATTCCCCAAAAGAAAAGAGAGAGATTCCAAGCTTTCTGTTCTATTTTGAAGAAATCTCAAGAAAAGAAGAAGCCCTAGTTTTCTGATCTTCTGAGCTTCAAGAGCATTCTAAAGGAAGATCCACCCAAGAGAAGAGAAGGAAGAAGCCACCAAGATCTGCGAATCAGGCTTTGATTCCTATCTCTTTATTTGTGTTCATTATTGTATATTTGCTCATTGGAGGAGCCTTTGTTTTGTAAAAACAAATTATTGTTTGCTGGGTCAATCGGGGATTGATTCAGTTGAGGCTGTTAGCCTTGTGCAAGCATTTGCTTGTGGTGTAGGTTTTGTGCTGGTGAGCCTTGAAAACCAGCTGGGTTCGTTGTGCACCCGGAAAACAACAAGTTCGAGTTGTGAGCTTGCAAAACAACTCTGCTGTAATCAGATTGATTATAGTGTGGACCCAAGAGGTACTTGGGAGTGGACGTAGGTGTAGGTACACCGAACCACTATAAAATCTCCTGTGTTTGCCGTGATTGTCTCTTTATCTTAACTCTCTATTTGTGCATATTCTAGTTTTAATTTGTGAATCTAAGTTTTTATTTCCGCTGGGGTTATTTTCAAAAGAGTTTAAATTTTTGAAAAACCCAATTCACCCCCCCCCCTCTTGGGTTGCTATCTGGACCAACAATTGGTATCAGAGCTAGTGCTCATTTGATTTGATCTAACGATCAAGAGTCAAAGATCCACATGGCAACTCAAGCTGGTTCATCTTTTTCGAAGGTCAATCTACTAATAGACCACCCTTGTTTAATGGATTAAACTATGGTTATTGGAAGGCTAGAATGAAAATTTTCATTCAAGCACTTGACTATGATCTATGGAGCATTATAGTCAATGGACCACACACACCCACTGCTAGAGTTAATGGCATGGAGATTCCTAAACCGGAAACGGAATGGGATGAACATGATAAAAAATTGGCACAACTTAATGCCAAAGCAATGAATGTTTATACTGCTCATTAGATGCAAATGAATTCAATCGTATATCTATTTGCATTTCTGCTAAGGAAATCTGGGATAGACTTGAGGTTACCCATGAGGGAACAAATCAAGTCAAGGAATCCAAGATTAACATGCTAGTTCATAAGTATGAATTGTTTAAAATGGATGCATGTGAATCTATTGCTGATATGTTTACAAGATTTACTGATATAGTTAATGGTTTAAAAAGTCTTGGTAAATCTTATGATAATTCTGATCTTGTGAGAAAGGTTTTGCGTTCCTTGCCTAGGACTTGGGAAGCTAAAGTGACTGCAATACAAGAGGCAAAGGATCTAAGTACCCTACCCCTAGAAGAATTATTGGGATCCTTGATGACTCATGAGCTTCAAATTAAGCAACATGTTGATGATGATGAGTCAAAGAAGAAGAGGACTATGGCTCTTAAGATTTCTGAATATATGGAAGAGCCTCATGAATCTGAAGATGAAAGTGATGATGAGGACATGGCACTCATCACAAGAAAATTTAAAAGATTCATGAAGAAGAAGAAGTTTGAAAAGAAAAAGCCCTTTGCAAGAAAAGATGAGGACAAGGGCAAAGAAAAAGAAGTTATTTGTTTTGAATGTAAGAAGCCGGGTCATTTTAAATCTGAATGCCCTCAACTAAAGAAAGGCACCCGGAAATTCAAAAAGAAGGCAATGATGGCCACATGGAGTGATTCGGAAAGCTCAAGTTCCGAAGAGGAAGAAAAGAGTGAAATGGCCAATCTATGCTTCATGGCGGACAATGATGAGGTAAGTCCGAGTTTTCTTGATGACTTTACTTTCGATGAATTGCATAGTGCTTTTTATGAATTAATGGATGATTTTGCAAACTAAGTTCAAAGAACAAAGATTTGAAAAATCAAATGCAAAAACTATCATTAGAAAATGAAAAATGAAAGAACTTGAAAAATGAAGTTGATAGACTTAAACCTATAGTTGATAAATTTACTCTAAGCTCTATCAAACTTAATATGATTTTGGAAATCAAAAAGCTGTTTTGATAAAGCTGGATTAGGATATAATCCACTTAAAAAGCAAAAATCTTTGAAAAATATTTTTGTACATGCTGAAAAATCATCAAATTACTTGTTTTAAATGTGGAAACAAAGGACATAAATCATATATGTGTAAATCTCCACATAAAAAGAAAGATGATTTGGGTTCCCAAAGGAACAATATTTAATGCATCTAACCATGAAGGACCCAAGAAGGCTTGGGTACCTAAAATTAAGACATAAATGTTTTGCAGGAGTGTCTTGCAGCCATCAGACTGAAAAGAAAATGGTACCTGGATAGTGGTTGCTCAAGACACATGACGGGTGACAAAGATCAATTCATCACCCTTGAATCAAAAAGAGGTGGAGTAGTTACTTTTGGTGATAATGGTCAAGGCCATATCATGGGTATTGGTAAGATTCAAATTACTCCATCTACTCATATTGATAATGTTTTATATGTGATGGACTTAAACATAATCTGATAAGTATTAGCCAACTGTGTGACAAAGGTTTCAAAGTTTCCTTTGAAGCTTCTGTTTGCACTGTTACTAATCCCATTGATAATAGCATTATTCTTGTTGGTAAACTATGGCAATGTGTACTTAATTGATTTGAGTAATTTATCTCCAAGTAATCATTGCTTAGTTGCTAATAATGCTAAGATGAATGAGATTGGTTGGCTATGGCACCGTAGATTAGGTCATGCAAGCACACACCTAATTTCTAAATTATTGAAAATGGATTTAGTTAAAGGTATTCCTAGCTTAAATTTTGAAATAATCGAATATGTGATGCATGTCAATTTGAAAACAAACAAGAACTTCTTTCAAATCTAAGAATGTTGTTTCAACTACTAGGCCACTAGAGCTACTACACATGGACCTTTTTGGACCTACTAGAACCACAAGTCTAGGAGGAAAGAAATATGGTCTAGTGATAGTAGATGATTACTCTAGATTCACTTGGGT
>UESW01005013.1:65900-98914 GCA_900491605.1 Calamus simplicifolius | reverse complement strand
TGCTGTGCTCAAATCCTTTGGATTAAGCGACAACTTGAAGATTATGGTATCACACTTGATAAAATTCCTATTAGATGTGATAATACTAGTGCCATCAATCTAACTAAGAATCCAATTCAACATTCAAGAACTAAACACACAAATTAGACATCACTTTATTAGAGAACATGTAGCTAATAATGATGTTTGTCTTGAATATGTTAATACTAATGATCAATTAGCTGATATTTTACCAACCTTTGAGTGAGGAAAGATTTTGTTATCTTAGAGGAGAATTAGGATTTGTGACCCTTTAGAATGATTTTCTGAAACTCTTAAGGACAACAACTATCTAGACTTCATTAATTTCTTGAAAATCCTCTATGTCCAATAAGGAAATTTATCTAGAAATTTGATTCATTGTTTCCCCAATTGATAAGGAACATTATCTAGAGTTTGATGATTAATTTGATTAGTTTCAGATCCTTGAAATTCCAATTTTTCACTGAAACTATTGGAGTCGACACCTGCAGTTTGTGGAGTCGACACCTTCATATTTTGATGTTCTATCTAGGCAATTAGAGCTAACTCCGCTTCTGCAGAGCCGACTCTAATTCGGCACTACAGATTTTCTAGTCCGGAGCCGACACCTCACTTTGCGGGAGTCGACTCTAAGTGGAACTAGGTCAAAATAAAAAGACGGAGTCGACACCCAAACAACCCTATCGTCTCCTAATCCTTTCTAAAACCGATTCCAACCCCTCCAAACCCCTCAAATCTCTCAATAACTCATTCCAATAGATTCCTATGGCTCCTAAGAAGCGTGCTATCGTTGGTGGATCGATCGTTCCCAAAGCGTCGCTCGATTCGTAGGCAACCCTCACGTCTTCATCATCTGCCACCCAAGATGCTTCTCCACTTCACCATCTTCTCCACGGGTAGATCAATTAGGGGTAAGGCCATTACAACTGGAAGAAAAGTAGATTTCGATTTCTTTTCTTCGAAGGGCTTCGCTATTGGCCGATTATTGAAGGAAATGGGATGGGAGAAAGCTTGTTCTTTCGATGTTCCTATGTACCCTGCCCTTGTGAGAGAATTCTACAATGATTTATGTAGAGGAGAGGGAGGTTTAGTGAGTTTTGTAAGAGGAACCAAAGTGATAATCATGGCCGAGACTCTTGAAAATTTATTGGAGATGCCTACAATTGGACTAGTTGAGTATCAACATGATGATAGAGGAGGTGCCCTATCTAGGATGTTAGGGAGAGAAGTATCTGAGTTTCAAGAAATCATGGCTAATCAACTAAATTTGAAACTTAAGTTGCTTCATAATATTTATGGAAGAATCTTATTTCCTAAAATTGGAAGGTTTGAATATGTCTCGAAGCGAGATATCTTGTTGATGGACTGTATCATTACTGGAAGGCCTGTTAATTTAGCTGGAATGATGATTGGTTATGGCAGAAGCAGCAACCAAGAAGAGATCAACACTGCCATATGGTATGATTCTGACCTTAGTTTTTAGAAGCCAAGGTGTGCTAATAATGGATAATGAGCCACTAAGGAAATTAAGGCATACTGATTACTATAGTGTCTCTACAATTCACCGCATGGGCTTCAGAAAAGAGAATGATATTTGGATAAAAAGAGGACAAGAGACCAGAGCTGAGGAAGTTAGAGTTGAGGAGACTAGAGTAGAGGATATTCCTGGACCATTTACTGCTGGACCTTCAGAGGCTGGACCAAGCACTCATCCTTCACCTCCACATCAGTCAGCCTTGGTATCTGAAAGATTTTCAGAGGAGCAGCTTGATCAGCTCAGAGCCCTACTGACTGAGCATGATTCGGAAATGAGAAGTGAAATGAAATTGATATCTGCTAAGCTTAACATGATAGTTTCTACTTTGGATAAATCAGTGAATTCCATGTCATCTGAGCTTCAAAAGATTTTTGAAAGGCTAGAAGGGATAGCAGATGGATCAAGAGTCTATTTAGATGCTATGGTCAGTTGAAGAAAGATATTAATGTTACTGTCGCTCAAATTGAAGCTTGTCTTGAAAAATTTAGAAAGACCAAAAAGATGAGATTATGGAAATGATTGGTCATTTGAAAAAATTATTTACAAGCATGTTTGATTTTGATACCCTGTCTTATCCTAGTTGTATCTTAGGATTTCTAGCTTTTTTACTTTGATAGCTTGTATCTAGGAATTTTGGTTTACTGTGATATACTTGAATATGTTACTTTACTGTGAATGTACTTAATTGACACATGTAATGAATCTTGCATTGAAATACAATTATCCTTTTATTACAAATTTGTCTATGAGAACCAATTACTATCTCTACGATTGAATGAACCAACACCCCTCTGATAACCTTCTTTATTGTTTTTAAATTCACCTTATTGCTGATAACAAAAAAGGGGAGAGAAAATTGTATATGCATAAAGCAAAAAATGAATGAAAGAATATAAGATTATAAGATTTCAATAAGTCTTAATCAATTGGCATATCAATTGGCATATCTTAAAAGGGGAGAGAGAGAAATTTCTAAATTCTAATCAATCGATCATATTTCAGTTTATTACATATACCTTGCATAGGGGGAGTTATTTAATGCAAGGGAGCTTAATGATTTCTATGTTAAATCATCTTGATTGCTGTTTATAATAGAACTCACGTATGTTTTTAAAGTTCATTTTGAAAATTGGCATCAAATTCTCTGTTAGGAAGTTTTAAAGCTTTAACAATATCTATAACTCTTAATTCAAATGAATTGTTAATGCATATACTCAAAGTTTTTGTCATCATCAAAAAGGGGGATTGTTGACCCAATTGTTGATTTTGATGATTAACAAAACTATTTGAGTATAACATTTAGAGTTACTAATGATTTGATTAAGTTTTTCAGTTTATGATATGATTTATTAATCAAAATAATAAGACAAATCAAGTTCTAGTTCGAATCTAATGTCAAGGTAAGATTACCGACATTAGAGTCGACACATGGAATCGCAGAATCGACTTTGGAAATCGGCACAGACTTAGAGTCGACTCCCGGACTGTTAGAGCCGACTCTAACAGAAAAGATAGAACGATGGTTTTTTTCGGCCACGACTTAGAGTCGACTCCCGGACTGTTAGAGTCGACTCCAGAAGATTTTTGTGTTGACCCCAGAAAAGTCAGAGACGACTCCAGTTTAAGTGATTTAGAGATTTTCGATTTAGAGCCGACTCCAGAAAAGTTAGAGCCGACTCCAGAATGTCAGACGCGACTTCAGAACTGTCAGAACGACTCTAAACTTTACTTTTATCTTTTTAATCCCAACGGCTATTGCTATTTTTGGTTCTAATCCTTCTTACACTTGTTTCTAACTGATAGTTTTAAACTATTTATGGATTAAACTGATCTATAAGAAGGGGGTTTGCTGCATCCGAAAAGGAGGGAGACAAAAAGATAAGAATAGAGAAAAATCTTTGAAATCCATCATAAAAGAAAAGAGGGAAAATTTGAGAGGAAAGATTATACTGATTTCCCAAAAGAAAAGAGAGAGATTCCAAGCTTTCATAGCTCCATTTTGAAGAATCTCAAGAAAAGAAGCAAGCCCTAGTTTTCTGATCTTCGGAGCTTCAAGAGCATTCTAAAGGAAGATCCACCCAAGAGAAGAGAAGAAGCAAGCCACCAAGATCTGCAAATCAGGCTTTGATTCCTATCTCTTTGTTTCGTGTTCTATCATTGTATATTTCTCATTGGAGGAGCCTTTGTTTTGTAAAAATGATTATTGTTTGCTGGATCAATCGGAGGATTGATTCCATTAAGGCTGTTAGCCTTGTGCAAGCAGTTTGCTTGTGGTGTAAGGTTTTGTGCTGGTGAGCCTTAAAAACCAGCTGGGTTCATTATACACCCGAGAAACAATAAGTTCGAGTTGTAAGCTTGCAAAACAACTCTGCTGTAATCAGATTGATTATAGTGTGGACCCAAGAGATACTTGGGAGTGGACGTAGGTGTAGGTACACCGAACCACTATAAAATCTCATGTGTTTGCCGTGATTGTCTCATTATCTCTAATTCTCTATTTATGCATATTCTGTTTTAATTTGTGCGAATCTAAGTTTTTATTTCCGCTGGGGTTTATTTTCAAAAGAGTTTAAATTTTTGAAAAACCCAATTCACCCCCCCTCTTGGGTTGCTATCTGGACCAACACACAGTGTAAGGTGTGAGGAAAGAAGCATCATGGTGAGTGTAGGACGTTTATGAAAGGATGTTATGTTTGTGGTCAGCTGGACCACATCAAGAGGGATTGCCCTAGGTGGGTGCGAGGCGGTGATCATACTCAGGGATCAGTGGTATCCAGTGGTCAGTCCGCCAGGAGGGCAGACAACAATATTTCAGCTTCAACCAGTGTGATCAGGCCTTTCTCCAACCAGCAGGGAGGGGTATTAAATGTACCAAGAGCTGAAGCTAGAGTGTTCACTATGACCTGGTAGGAGGCTCAGGTCAACTTGGAGGGGGTGACAAGTATGCTACCCATTAATAATTATGATGCCTATGTTTTGGTAGATTCTGGATCTTCCTATTCTTTCATACCAGTTGATTTTTCTAAGCATCTAAATATAGAGATGGATCCATTGGGTAGTCAGTTAGTAGTGTCTAGGCCAGTAGGAAGACCTTTTATTGCAAACAAAGTATATAGAGATTGTGATATTTCAGTGGAAGGTCATGTGCTAGCAACAGATCTAATCCCTTTGAAATTAAAAGAATTCGATGCTATTTTGGGGATGGATTGGCTATCTATGCATGGAGCCAGAGTTGTTTGTTCCAATAAGAAGGTTATATTTCACACTTCTGAAAATAGAAGAGTTTGTTTCTTGGGCAATCGAAGGATGACATCATCAGGGATAATTTCAGCCTTAGTGGCTAGTAAAATGATGAAAAAGATATATGAAGCTTTTCTTGCATGTGTGATTAACTTAGAGGGCAGTGGCCCAGAATTGGCAGACATTCCAGTAGTAAGGGAGTTTTCTAATGTATTTCTCAAGGAATTGCCAGGGTTGCCACCAAATAGAGAATAGAGTTCAGTATAGAATTACAGTCAGACACTAGACCCATAGCCAAAGCACCCTATAGAATGGCTCCAGCAGAGTTGAAGGAACTAAAAGTCCAACTTCAGGATCTACTAGACCGAGGGTTTATTAAACCCAATGTATCACCTTGGGGAGTACTTGTGTTATTTGTAAGGAAGAAAGATGGTACCTTGAGGTTATGTATAGATTATAGATAGCTCAATAATGTGACCATTAGAAATAATTATCCATTGCCAAGAATTGATGATCTGCTTGATCAGCTTCAAGGAGCAGCTGTGTTCTCAAAGATTGATATTAGATCTGGGTACCACCAGTTGAAAATAAAATAGGAGGATGTGCCAAAGACTACTTTCAGAACTAGATATGGCCATTATGAGTTTTTGGTGATGTCGTTCGCTTGACAAATGCTCCAGCTGCTTTTATGGGATTGATGAACCAGGGTGTTTCAAAAATTTTTGGAAAAATTTGTGATAGTATTTATCGATGACATATTGATCTATTCTAGAAGTAAAGAAGAACATAAGCAGCATCTAAGGACAGTGCTACAGATCTTAAGGAAAAAGCAATTGTATGCTAAGTTCAGCAAAAGTAAATTTTGGTTGGATGAGATAAAGTTTTTGGGACATATGGTCTCAGCTAGAGAAATTATGTTAGATCCCCAGAAGATAGAAGCTATAGTGAATTGGGAGGCATCTACTAATCAGACTGAGATCAGGAGTTTCTTGGGTTTGGCAGGCTATTACAGGAGATTTATAGAAAACTTTTCAATTATAGCTTCTCCTATGACTAAATTGTTAAAAAAGAATATCAAGTATGAATGGTCAAAAGAATGTCAGGACAGTATGGATGAATTGAAAAGAAGGTTAATTTCAGCACCAGTACTTACACTCCCTAATAATAGCAGTGATTTTATGGTATATAATGATGCTTCTTTAAAAGGTTTGGAATGTGTGTTGATGTAAGGTGGGAGGGTGATAGCCTATTATCTCCAAATCATTGAAGCCTCATGAAAAGAATTATCCCACCCATGACTTAGAGGTTGCAGCTTTGATCTTTGCTTTAAAGATGTGAAGATATTATTTATATGGAAGGAAATGTTAGATCTTTACATATCATAAATGCTTGAAATATATTATGACTCCAAAAGAATTAAACCTAAGGCAAAGAAGATGGATGGAATTGAAGAAGGATTATGACTGTACGATAGAGTATCACCCCAAAAAAGCTAATGTGGTGGCTGATGTTTTGAGTAGAAAATCTATAGCCATGTTAGCTTCTATTAGAGCAGTACAGTTACCTCTGATGCTAGAGTTGAGAAGTTTAAATGCAAAGCTGACAACAATCAGTTTGGAGCATTATTGGCAAGTTGTAGAGTTAGGCCTTTAATGCTTGAGGAAATAAAGTAAGCTCAGATACAGGATCCATAGTTACTGAAAGTTAGGGAATCAATTCTAAATGGATCCCAGTCAGATTATATTGTTAGAAATGATGGTTTACTAGTGTATAAAGGTAGAGTATGTGTGCCAGCTATGAAGTTATTAAAAGAACAAATCCTGAAGGAGGCTCAAAACTTAGCTTATTTGTTGCACCCAAGAAGTACCAAGATGTATAGAAGCATTAAACATAATTATTGGTGGAATGGGATGAAGAGAGAGATAGCTGAGTTTATTTTTGAAATGTTTGATATGCCAGCAGATTAAAGCAGAACACCAGAGTCCAGCTGGTTTGATGCAGCCTCTATTTGTGCCTGAATGGAAGTGGGTGCATATCACTATGAATTTTGTAGTGGGTCTCCCAAGGACTAAAGGAGGTAATGATTCTATATGGGTGATTGTTGATAGATTGACCAAATTTGCCCATTTCTTGTCATTAAGATTTCTTTGACCTTGAATAGATTGGCCAGATTATTTGAATGAGATTGTGAGTTGGCACGGTATGCCAGTATCTATTGTATCAGATAGAGATCTCAGATTTATATCTCATTTTTGGACTGAATTGCAGAAAGCTTTGGGCACTAAGTTAAGATTTAGTACAACCTTTCACCCTAAAACTGATGGACAGTCTCAAAGAACTATTCAAACATTGAAGGACATGTTGAGGGCTTGTGTAATAAAATTTTCTGGTAGTTAGGACGAGCATCTGCCATTGATTGAATTTTTTTTATAATAATAGCTATCATTCCGGTATTCATATGGCACCTTATGAGGCTTTATATGGAAGAAAGTGTAGAACCCCAGTATGCTGGGATAAAGGAGAGAGGAGGCTGCTAGGTCCAGATTTAGTACAGCTCATAGCAGATTAGGTTAGAATTTTCAGAGCTAAATTAAAGGCAGTCCAGGATAGGCAGAAAAGTTATGCAGATAAGAAACACAGAGATGTAGAATTTGAAATTGGAGACAAAGCATTTTTAAAAGTATCTTCTTGGAAGGGTTTCATGAGATTTGGAAGGAAAGGAAAGCTAAGTCCCCGGTATATTGGGCCTTTTGAGATTATTGAAAGAGTAGGGACTGTTGCCTATAAGTTGGCCTTACTCCCAAATCTTTCTTAGATTCATAATGTGTTTCATATATCTATGTTAAAAAAATATGTACTCAATTCCTTTTATGTATTGCAAGCTATGCCGATGGAATTATAGAAGGATTTGACTTATGCAGCAGAGCCAGTGCAAATCTTATGCAGGGAGATTAAGCAGCTTCACAGCAAAATGATTCCTTTGGTTAAAGTTCAATGGAAAAATCATCAGAGAGAAGAAGCTACATGGAAGAGGGAGGATGAGATGAGAGTGAAGTAACCCCATCTGTTTCATGATATAGAAAGCTAATTTTGAGGATGAAATTTTTTAAAGGGGGAAAAAAGTTGTAACAACCAGAAATTTTGCTTTCTGTAATTTTGTTGAGAAATATTTCAATGTAATAATTTGTGAAATATTTTGATATTTTAATGATTTAGTATGTTGTTGCTCATGTGGGTCACTAAATAAGGCTAGATGAAAGATTTATGTGATGTAAATGATTTGGAATGGGAGTTTGAATGCATGACAGACTTAAATAAATTTTTTTCAGGATTTTTCGATCGGCTTGCGAGCCTTAGAAAAATATTTTTTTAAAATTTTTAATCTAAGCCAGGGAAGTTGGGCGACCAGCTGGCAGCCCAACCTTATGTTGGGCACCCAGTTGGTTGCCCAACGTGTGTGTTTTGACCCCTTAGAAAATAAGGGGGGGGGGGGGAAGGAAATTTTTATGAGAAGGAAATTTTTCTGAGAAAGCTGTGAGAAAAAAAAAAGTGGAAAAGGGGAACTCTGAGACCAAAAATGAGAGGGTTCGTGAGCAGAAAAGAGAAGAAAAAAAAAAAAAAAGAAAGAAAGGGAAAGAAGAGGAGAGAAAGAAGAAGGGATTTTTCGTGCTTCGAAGGTAAGCACGTTCTCCCTACGCTCACAGTTGCTCTAGACCTTATGCTTTGTTTATGTATATAGTTAGTATGTATATCTTGGAAAAATTAGAAAGGGTGGAAGAAAAATCATGTTAGGTTAAAAATAGTAGCAAGTTCTTATATAGATGCATAAATCTTCCATGATATTTTGATGTTGCTTATATATTAAAATAGGACCAGAGGTTGGTCCTAGGGAACCGGGACATGGGATTTAGTCGATTATCTAGCACGGTAGCATCAGATTAGTGGATTCCTCATCTGGCTTTGCAATTATTTTGAAATTTGTATGCAAAAATTTTGAAATGCTATGTGGACCATTTTTAGACTAGTATGTTATGGTGCATAAAATATAGTGTTGAATTGAGATTTTAGAAATCTGGGAACTGAGAACAAAATGCATGTTAATTTATGAAAATTATGTTTTCAAAGAAAAGTGATGTTTTAGTTGCATTTATGAATATATGCATGGTAATGTATTTTATAAGGGCCGGTGGGCCAATTGTATTCTATGGAGGATAGCTTTTGTAATGCAATGCTAGAAGTGCAGAAACTAAGTACCACACAGGGCAAAGTGCTACATTGATGCAAGCCATCTTTTGGGCCTGTGAGGGCCACACAGAGTAAAGTGCTACATTGATGTGAGCCATCTCTTGGGCTTGTGGAGGCCACCTCTAGGGTCCTGTCTGTTTTGGGGGATGTGATCATGTAAAAATGGAATGGTTGTAATTGAAGTCAGTGGGTTGTGTACATCCCAAAGGGGACCAGAAAACAAATGTATCAAGGCCGAATCATTGATAAACTAAAATTTCATATTTTATATTGTGTAATCATATGCATGGATTTATGTTTCAAAGAAAAAGAACTAATATTATATTATGTTTCAAATTGATACATTGTTGCAAGCATAAGCTGACTTTTAATTTATCTTGCATCAATTTAATAAGTGTATGTATACTATTTTGGAAATGCATTCTTGTGGAAAGGATATTAGCATGATTTTTCTATTAATGAAGTATATTACTTGAAGAATAAGCTATATTTTATTTTACCAGTTAGTATGATAAATATTTACTTTGTCGTATAAATGATTTAAAGTATCATTATTGAAAAGGTATTTCGTGTTCTCAATTTTTTTCCAGGGTTAGATGATTATCCAGTCACTGGGACTTCGGTCTCACCCCATTCTATCATTGATATTTCTTTTTTCAGATCCTTGAGCTTGAGACTAGGTTAGAGGGTCGGTTCTTACTTTAGCTGGAGTTGGAAGTGGATATTTGTGGCTTTTGGATCTGTTCCTATGGAAGCCATTAGAGATGTATGTGACACGAATGTCTGTGTGGATTTGGGTGATGGCGTGTATATATGGCTGTATGTTTATATGGTAGTGTTTTGGTGATGTAGTATGTGGGTAAAATGTATATATGTTAGATAAGTTTTGGGCTTGTATATATGTTTGTTTACATGTGGTGACCTGGTGATGTGTCCCAGGCTAATGTGTATATAAGGATGGCTTATTTTGGGTAGGTATATGAAATGAATTTGAATTATCAAATCTATTGTAATGTGATTTGACATATTAGGTTTGGAATCAATACTTGATTTATACAGATTGAATTGTTTTATAATTGAGATGATGAATGACTATATAAATGGAACAGGTAAAAAGGTTTAAGTTTTAGCAGGATGAGTTGTTGCTTCGACGTCCTGTGGTAATTGAATGGAGTTCACTTGTGCTTTATGGTGCAACATAAAGGCTAGTAGAACTCTACTCGATTTGCATAGGTCATCTCGCTATCGATCGAAGAGGGTGCCGACATGGGTCTTCAACTTCTTGCAGTTTGACTAAATAAATCTTTACTTGACTCAAATAAAATTACTGGACTCATACTTGACTCAAATAAAATTACTGGACCCATACTGACAAAACTTGATTACAGTACTTAAGGTCAAACTAACCTAAAATAAAATTTTCATAATGAGCTCAGTAATCTCTATCTGATCCTGGTGCCCCTACCAATTCTTTTGGAGTGGAAGAAACTCAACCCTGTCGAATAAGGGTCAATCCGGCTCTAGTACTGCTTTAATAGGTCTGGATCGAGGCGTTGTAGATCCTCTCGAGTGATCCATGAATCATCAGATTCTGATCGACCTTGCCAATGAACTAAATAATGTTGGTAGCCTTTATCCCGGATAGTAATAGCTTGGTCATCCAGGATACGCTCAATTCTTTCTACGCTCCCAAATAAATTTATTAGTGGGCACTCATGTATGGGTTTGCTCTCAAGAATAGGGTTGAGTCCAAACGGCTCACTAGGAATCATTGCTAGTTCCCTATACTCAACTAGGTCTAAGATATTGAAGGTTGAGCTAATGCCAAATTCGGATGGTAACTCGAGCACATAGGCATTAGGTCCAACTTTCTTTATTACTTGAAGGGTCCAGCTCCACGGGCATGTAACTATTTACGGTCCTCGAAGGAAACCACTCAGGTTTATGCCTAATCATCACATAATCTCTCTCAGCACATTCTTTAAGTCTCTTTCGTGAATTAGCCATATTTTATAAGTATCATTACTCAAATTAATCTTATTGATAATTTTCTTATGTAAATCTCTAGCATGTTATGCAAATGATTCAGGTGACTTAGAGACTCGAGCATGTATGGGCAAAGGGATTATGTCTATGGGTCTATTTGGCTTATAACCATGGACAATCTCAAATGGACTCTTGCCTGTGGTCCTATTAACTGAACTGTTGTAGGCAAATTCGGCTCTAGATAACAAAAGGTCCCAATTTTCAGTGTTTTCACCTACAAGGCATCTCAATAAGTTTCCAAGGATTCGGTTCACTACTTCAGTTTGGCCATCGGTTTGAGGATGGTAGGAAGTAAAATATTTGAGCTTAGTTCCTAATATGTGCTAGAGGATTTTTAAAAAGTAACTTGTGAATCATACATCCCTATATGGTTTTTGGTAGGCCATATAATCTAACCACTTCACCTAAGAAAAGTTTGGCCACCTTGGAGGCATCAAAGTGGTTTAGTGGGATTCATCCTATAATGTAGAAAATTAGGCAAAGTGGCTCCTGAGACTAGATCTATAGTATGTTGGATGTCCCTTAAAGGTGGTAATTGATCAGGAGGTTCTTCAGGAAACACATCTTGAAACTCTTTCAAAAATTCCAACTCTTTCAAAAATTCTACTATCTTTTAAGGGTGTTCTTTTTGGGTTTGATCATGAATTTTCCTAGTAGTTAAGATCCAAATTGATGAACCCTTAGTGATCTCACGCTCTAGTTTTTTAGCGCTGATCAGATTTAATCCCGGTTTCTTCTCTTTCAGGTTACTAGATTCCCTCTTAATATGATCCTTAGGTGGAGTTGGGTTTATCACAAGCTTCTTTGCATGACGATTAATGAAGCAGGAGTTGGATCGACCATGCAGGGTAGCATCGTGGTCATATAACCAAGGTTGACCTAAGATAATACTGCTAACTCCCATAGGAAGGATATCACACTACATCTTTTCTTGATAGGATTATAGTTGGATCATGACTTGGCATCTCAGTTTAATGGGGATGAAAGTTAAGTCTATCAAGGATATCTTATAGGGATTGGGATGGAGAACCGTAGATAAACCTAGGGTTTTGACAGCACTGGTTAAGATGGCATTAACACCGTTTCCACTATCTATAATGATCTTACATACCTTTTCTCTTAACTTCACAAATATCTGTAGGATATGGGTCCTATGCCAATCCTCTTGTTCTTTGGTTTGGATCAAGATACATCAACAACTCTCGATAATCGAATGATTCAATAACTTCCTTATCTTCTTCATATTCATCCACTAAGTGTATTTCAGCTTCATACACTTCTCCTTCATGCTCATCAGTGGGTTCAGGATCTTCTTCCTCTAGTTCTCCTATGTGTAGGAATTAGGTTGGGCATTGACTAGTATAGTATCCCAATTTATGACATTTAAAATAAGGAGCATTAGGATTAGGATTTCTCTGAATGTCAGGTAACTTATCCTTATATTTCTTGCGGGTCAATGGGGTGCTAGGAGTAGGTCGGCTTGGGTGCACTTGACTAGACCCTGGTTTTTGATTAAGGGTATCATTCCTAATGGGTTTAGGTCGATGGATTATGGGTCCCCTTTGAAATCTCTTATAGTCTCTAGCTATCTGATAAGCCTGTTCAAGATCATGGACTTCTCTTAAAAAAATTCTCTCTAAATGTCCTCATGTAGTCAAGCCCTAAATCTAGATAGTGTCACAGCTTCATATTCATCTGTTGACCCAATTGATGATTTTGATGATTAACAAAACTAATTGAGTATAATTTTTGAAGGCTCTGATGATTTTGATTTAGTGGTTCAGCCTATAAGACTTTTGAAAGATCAAATCAGGAGTTACAATGTGTTCTGGATCGAATCTAATGTCTAGGTAAGAATTGCAGACATTAGAGTCGACTCCGAGAATCACAGAGCCGACTCCGGAACTGGCACGATCATTAGAGTCGACTCCGAGACATTTAGAGTCGACTCTCACAGACGAAGCAGAAAGTCAATTTTTCTGGTTCCAACCTAGAGTCGACTCCGGGTAAGTTAGAGTCGACTCCGGAAAAGTTTCTTGTCGACCCTAGAAAAGCCAGAGACGACTCCGGAAATATCATTTTAAAACGCCTCGAGCTAGAGCCGACTCCAGAAAAGTTAGAGTCGACTCCAACCCACCTGGAACGAAAAACAAAGTTGCCAGATCAGCTCTAACGGTAACATTTCTATTTTTACTCATTTCTAACGGATATATTTTGATACAAGGTACACTCCAACGGATAGTTTTTATTCCAAATGAGGTGCAAAAGAAATCTAAAAAGGGAAGTCTATTGTTCAAAAAAAAGAACGAAAAATCTGAAAAACAAAGAGAGAATCTAAAATAGACAAATCCATTTCAAAAATCCATGAGCTTGAATCTTGAAAGGAAAACCTTCTAGCTCAAATCCACTCCACTCCAAAAGGCTCAAGAGGAATCCAAAACGTTCAAAATCAAAGTCTTGGAGGATTTCTCAACTTGGAGAAAGGAGATTCGTTTCTTGCTTTTCAACCCTTCTCAACTACTTCAACCACGAAGAATCGGAGCTGAGGCTTGATTCAATCCAGCAAGGAGAAGAAGAAAAGAAGAAAAGATCAAAAGATCAAAAGCCAACCTATCTACAAATCAGGCTTTTCTAAACCTTATTATTCTTAATTTGTATATTTGCTCATTGAGGAGCTTTGTATTCAACACAATACTTTCTTATTTTTGCCTAGTTCAATCTGGGGGATTGAACTAGAGGAGGTAGTTTACCTCGGGTTAAGCTTGTTTAAGCTTGGGTTAGTTGTGAGCCCGTGAAAAACAACGTGTAGGGTTTTGTGCTGGTAAGCCCGAGTAAAACCAGCTGGGTTCGTTGTGCACCCGGAAAACAACAAGTTTGAGTTGTGAGCTTGGAAAACAACTCGGCTGTAATCTAGAGAGATTATAGTGTGGACCCAAGTGAATCTTGGGAGTGGACGTAGGTGTTGGTTACACCGAACCACTATAAAAATCTTTGTGTTTGCCGTGTCTCTTTGTCTCTTTATCTATCTCTATCTTACTCACTGCACTTTATAGTTATCTTGCATTTTCATTAATCTCAAGCAAACTATTTAAAAAGGCTTAATTTTTAAGAACCCAATTCACCCCCCCCCTCTTGGGTTGCCATCTGGGCCAACAATTGGTATCAGAGCAAGTGCTCATTTAGAATTTGATCTCACGATCAAGGGCTAAAGATCCTTATGGCAACACAAAGTGGTTCATGTTTTGCTGAAGTCATTCTACGAATAGACCTCCTTTATTTAATGGAACCAACTATTCATATTGGAAAGCTAGAATGAGAATATTCATTCAAGCTTCTGACTATGAATTGTGGGGAGTAATAAAATGGACCTAGTACACCCACACACCTTATTGATGGCACTATTGTTCCTAAACCCGAAAGGGATTGGAATGATAATGATAGGAGAATGGCACAACTAAATGCTAAAGCCATTAATATTTTATATTGTTCCTTAGACTCTAATGAATTCAACCGAATCTCAACATGTAATTCCGCAAAAGAAATTTGGGATAGGTTGGAAATAACTCATGAAGGAACAAACCAAGTAAAAGAATCAAAAATAAATATTTTGGTTCATAAATATGAATTGTTTACATGGAACAAACTGAAACCATCACATGCATGTTCACTAGATTCACTGATATTGTGAATGGTTTGAAAAGTCTTGGAAAATTTATACTAATCTGACTTGTTCGCAAAATTCTTAGGTCACTTCCAAGATCGTGGGAAGCAAAAGTCACTGCATCCAAGAAGCCAAAGACCTCAATGCACTACCTTTAGAGGAGCTTCTAGGATCCTAATGACCCACGAGCTGACAATGAAGCAGCATGTTGAGGAGGAAACAAAAAGAAAGAAATTGCCCTCAAGCTGCAGAAATGGAAGAGAGCAGCAGTGAAAGTAATGATGAAGATGATGATGAAACTGCTCTCTTGGCCAAAAAATTCAGAAGTTTATGAGAAAAAGGCCCTTCCATAAAAAGAAATTTGGAGCAAGATTTGAAGGAGAAAAGATAAGAAAAGGACAAGGAGAAAGAAAAAGAAAAAGAGCCCTTAGTATGTTATGAGTGTAAAAAGCCAGGGCACTTTAGATATGATTGTCCTTTTGAAAAAGGCCTACAAGAAAAAGAAGAAAGCATACATGGCAACATGGTCTGATGAATCTTCCTCCGAAGAAGAAGAACAAAAGGAAGTTGCCAATATTGCTTCATGGCCAACGACGACGACAACGACAATGAGGTAAGTTCTGAAAACTCAAATGATGAATTTACATTTGATGAAATGTTTGAAGCTTTCAATGAATTGATGATTTTAAATTTTGAAAAAGAAAGTATAATTTGAAAATGAAATTAGTTTAGCTAAAAGTAAAAATGAATTAGCTTTAGAAGTTAAGAACTTAACTAATGAAAAAGAAGAACTTAGGAAAGAAAAGAAAATTTAATCAAGAAAAGATTTATTAAATCTGAAACTAAAACTCAACAAAGATTTAAAAGATCAATTAGAAATTAGCTTTAGAAAAAGAATCAATAAAGAAATGATTTCTTAAAGAAAGATGTTAAAAATATAAAGACATTGTTGAGAAATTTACTTAAGCTCAACTAAACTAAACATGATTTTAGATAGTCAAAAAGCAGTTTTTGACAAAGCAGGTTTAGGATATAACACATTAGAAAACAAAAATCATTAAAAATATTTTTAAAAGCCAACCAAAGTAATTACTTGTTTTAAATGTAATCAAAAAGGACATAAATCTTTTGAATGCAAAACATTAAATAATAACAACAAGTTAAATGTTAAAGCAAAGAAAATATGGGTTCCGAAAGGAACAATTTTTATTGCTACTAACCATGAAGGACCCAAGAAAGCTTGGGTACCTAAACATAAAGTTTAAATTATTGCAGGAATGTCTTGTAGCCAAAAGATCAAAGAAAAAGTGGTACCTTGATAGTGGCTGCTCAAGACATATGACGGGTGACAAAGATGAATTCATCACCCTGGAAGAAAAGAAAGGTGGAGTTGTACGTTTGGCGATAACGGTAAAGGTCAAATTATGGGCCTTGGTAAAGTTCGCATAACTCCATCTACATTTATTGATAATGTACTTTATGTTGATGGTTTGAAGCATAATCTAATTAGTATAAGCCAATTATGTGATAAAAACTTTAATGTTTCATTTAAATCTTCTATATGCACTGTAACTAATTCTATTGATGATAGCATTGTTTTTACTGGTTATAGACATGGCAATGTTACTTAGTTGACTTAGAAAAATTATCTGAGTATCATTGCTTAATTGCTGACAATGCTAACATAAATGAATTAGTTGGTTGTGGCATCGTAGATTAGGTCATGCAAGCACACACCTTATTTCAAAACTAATTAAAATGGATTTAGTTAAAGGATTACCTAAACTAGATTTTGAAAATAACAAAATATGTGATGCATGTCAATTTGGAAAACAAACTAGAAGTTCTTTCAAATCTAAAAATGTTGTTTCAACTTCTAGGGCTTTAGAGCTACTTCACATGGACCTTTTGGACCAACTAGAACCACAAGTCTAGGAGGAAAGAAATATGGTCTAGTGATTGTAGATGATTATTCTAGATATACTTGGGTAATGTTTTTAGCTCACAAAGATGAGACTTTCTCGATATTCCTGAAATTCTTCAAGAAAGTCACAAATGAGAAAAACACTACATAGTATCTCTAAGAAGTGATCATGGAACAGAATTTGAAAATCACTTATTTGAAAATTTCTGCACTGAAAATGGAATTAATCATAATTTTTCAGCCCCTAGGACTCCACAGCAAAATGGTGTAGTTGAAAGAAAAATAGGACTCTAGAAGACATGGCCCGTACCATGCTATGCGAAAGCAACTACCAAAGTACTTTTGGGCGGAAGCTATTAACACAGCATGTTACATCTTAAATAGAGCTTTAATAAGACCAATATTAAAGAAAACACCTTATGAATTATGGAATGAAAGAAAACCAAATATAAAATACTTTCATGCATTTGGATGTAAATGTTTCATTCATAATAATGGTAAAAACAACTTAGGAAAATTTGATGCTAAATCTGATGAAGGAATTTTCTAGGTTATTCAACAACTAGTAAAGCTTATAGAGTATTTAACAAGAAAACCTTAGTAGTTGAAGAATCCATTCATGTAGTTTTTGATGAATCTTTAGCAACTAGTTCTGAAAAGATTGATGATGAGGAAGATACAAACATAATTGAAAAAGATCTTGAAAAACTTAATATTGAAGTATCTTCAGATCATGACAAGAAGCTAAAGATGATGATTCACATAAGGACGATGATGTCAATATTGATCATAATGATATAGATCTTCCAAGAGACTGGAGATATGCTCATAGTCATCCCAAGGAATTGATTATAGGTGATCCATCTCAAGGAATAAGAACTAGATCATATATGAGAAATATTAGTAATCATCTTGCATTTGTATCACAAATTGAACCTAAAACTATGAAGAAGCTGAAAAAGATAATAATTGGATGTTAGCAATGCAAGAAGAATTAAATCAATTTACAAGAAATAATGTATGGACTTAGTTGAAAGACCTAAAAATCATTCAGTAATAGGATCAAAATGGATTTTAGAAATAAACTAGATGAAAATGGCATAGTAATTAGAAACAAAGCTAGATTAGTTGCAAAAGGATATAATCAAGAAGAAGGTATTGATTTTGATGAAACCTTTGCACCTGTAGCTAGATTAGAAGCCATTAGACTATTACTTGCATTTGCATGTCATATGAACATTAACTTATTTCAAATGGATGTTAAAAGCGCATTTTTAAATGGATTTATAAATGAAGAAGTTTATGTAGAACAACCACCAGGTTTTGAAGATCACGAATTTTCAAATCACGTTTTTAAATTGCACAAAGCTTTATATGGTTTGAAACAAGCACCTAGAGCTTGGTATGATAGGTTAAGTAAATTCTTAATTGAAAATGATTTTACAAGAGGAAATGTTGATAAAACATTATTTTTGAAAAGAAAAAGTAAAGATTTACTTGTAGTACAAATATACGTTGATGACATTATTTTTGGTGCTACTAACGATTCTCTTGTCAAGAATTTGCAAAGTTGATGCAGGGAGAATTCGAGATGAGCATGATGGGAGAACTCAACTTCTTCCTTGGACTCCAAATCAAACAAAGCAAAGAGGGAATCTTTATCAACCAAACAAATACACAAGAGAATCCTAAAGAAGTTTGGTATGGAATCAATGAAACCCCTCGGAACACCAATGAGTCCTTCATGCAAGCTGGACAAAGATGAAGAAGGTAAAAAGGTTGATCAAAAGTATTATCGAGGTATTATCGGATCCCTTCTTTATTTAACAGCAAGTAGACCAGATATTATGTTTCTGTATGTTTATGTGCTAGATTTCAATCTGAACCTAAAGAATCACATTTAATAGCTGTTAAAAGAATACTAAGATATTAAGTGGAACAAAAAATGTAGGTTTATGGTATTCTAGAGACTCCACATTAAATCTAATTGCATATTCAGATTCTGATTATGCTGGATGTAAATTAGATAGAAAAAGCACAAGTGGTGCATGCCAATTCTTAGGAAGTAACTTAATCTCATGGTTTAGCAAAAAGCAAAATTCAGTTGCATTATCAACTACTGAAGCTGAATATGTAGCAGCTGGAAGTTGCTGTGCGCAAATCCTATGGATTAAGCGACAACTTGAAGACTATGGTATCACACTTGATAAACACCCATAAGATGTGATAATACAAGTGCAATCAATCTTAACTAAAAATCCAATTCAACATTCAAGAACAAACACATAGAAATTAGATATCATTTTATAAGAGAACATGTAGCTAATAATGAAATTTGTCTTGATTATGTAACACTGAAGAACAATTAGCTGATATATTACAAAACCCTTAAGTGAAGAAAGATTTTGTTATCTTAGAGGAGAATTAGGAGTTTGTGATCCTTTGGAATAGTTTTCTGAAACTCTTAAGGACATCAATCTAGATTTCATCATTTTCTTGAAAAATCTTGATATTTCAATAAGGAAATCTATCTAGATCTTGATTCAATGTTTCCCCAATTGCTAAAGGACTTTAATCTATAATTTGATGATTAATTTGAATAGTTTCAAATTCTTGAAACTTAATTTTTTATCTCTGAAACTGTTAGAGTCGACTCTGACAGTTTGCGGAGTCGACACCTGAGTTTTTGATTTCTGTCTAAGTGATTAGAGCCGACTCTGGCTTTTGTGGAGCCGACTCTAATACGAGCGCTGACAGACTTTCTGGCTCGGAGCCGACACCCAGTTTTCGGGAGTCGACTCTAAGTCGAGTTAGGTCAAAAATAAAAAGGCGGAGTCGACCCCCAATCATTCCAATCGTCTCCTAAACCGTTCCAAAGAACTCCAAAACTTTTCCAACTTCCCCAAATCTACTCAAAACCCCTGATTAACCTTCCAATCCTCTCAATGGCTCCAAAGAGGCGCGGATTCGTCGCTGGAGCATCCGTTCCAACGAAGAGACGCACGGTTCGGAGGCAACCATCGCCTTCTTCCTCTTCGGCCACTCAAGAGGATTCTCCACCTTCACCCTCATCTCCTAAGGTTGATCAATTAGCTGGTAAGACCATTACCACTGGGAGAAAAGTTAATTTTGATTTATTTGAATCGGAAGGTTTCTCTATTGGAAGAAATTTAAGGGATATGGGATGGGAGAAAGTGTGCTCACTAGATTTGCCCACATATCCGGCATTGGTAAGGGAGTTTTATAATGGATTAAGCAGAGGAGAAGGAGGATTGATAAGCACAGTGAGAGGAACTAGGGTTACGGTAACAACTGAGATTCTTGGAACCCTATTAGAAATGCCCACTGTTGGTTTAATGGAATGTCAACTTAATGACAGAAGTGGTGCACTGTCAAGGATGCTAGGAAGAGATGTGACTGAGTTCGAAGAGATCTTTGCAAATCAGTTAAACCTAGAACTCAGATTATTGCATAATATATGTGGTAGAATCTTATTTCCAAAAATAGGGAGATTCGAGTATGTCTCGGAGCGAGACGTTCTGATGATGGACTGCATTATAACTGGAAGGCCAGTCAATTTAGCTGGCATGATGATAGGTTACATGGCAGAGGCAGCTACTAAGAAAAGATCAACACTGCCATACGGTATGATTCTGACACTAGTTTTTAGAAGCCAGGGTGTGCTCATCATGGAAAATGAACCTTAAGAAAACTGAGACACACTGATTATTACAGCACTTCTACTATTCATAGAATGGGATTTAAGAAAGTAATGGTGTTTGGATGAGGAGAGAGGAAAGAACAGATAGGGATGGCAGAGGGAACCAGACTAGAAGAAATCCCGGACCATCTACTGCGGGACCATCAGTCCCTGATTCATCTTTTGCGGGACCTTCTTCTGCTGGACCTTCGGAGGCCGGACCGAGTTCTATTCCATCACCTCCACATCAGCCTATAACAAATTCTGGAAGATTTTCTAATGAACAACTTGATCAGTTAAGAAGCTTACTTGCTGAGTATGACAGTCACAGGTCAAATGAAATTAATCAATTGAAGGATGACTTTAATCAGTTAAAAGAAGAATTAAATTCGAGACTGGACATGCTATCCTTTACCTTAGGCAGTTCTGTAGAATCCTTTGGAGCTGAGCTTCACAAGATCTTCGAAAGGATGGAAGGCATTGCCGATGGATCAGGATCGTATGTTCATGCAACGGGTCAATTGAAGAAGGATATTGACCTTGCAGTCTCTCAAATCGAAGCTGCCTTGAAAATTTTAAGAAAGCACAAAAGGATGATGTAATGGAGATAATAGGTCATCTAAAGAAAATTGTATTCAAGCACATTTGATCTTGTTTTTGAGTTTGATAGCTTGTACTTAGGAAGTTTTTGAATATCCAATGTATTTCATTTTGAAATGTAAATGAATCAACTGATGTAATGGTTCTTGCTTATGAAATANTGTTCAAGCACATTTGATCTTGTTTTTGAGTTTGATAGCTTGTACTTAGGAAGTTTTTGATTATCCAATGTATTTCATTTTGAAATGTAAATGAATCAACTGATGTAATGGTTCTTGCATATGAAATACAATTTCACTTTTTCAAATTTTGATTGATTGGATTCCTATGCTTATTGAGATTATAAATTTTTACTCTCCTTATTGCTAATAACAAAAAAGGGGGAGAGATAGTTGTGTATATGCAAAGAAAGAATAATATATGCATAAAGAAAGAAAGAAAGGGGGAGAATTAATTGTTTATGCAAAATGAATTGAAATGATTATCAGTTACAATTTGATATTTATATACAAGAGGAGCTACTCAATGCAGGGGGAGCTTAACAAAAAGCTCATTTACAATCTTGTGCACATTAAGTTTAACAATTCAATATTGATGGATTATATTGAACTCATGTACAATTTTAAAGCTTACATTGAACATTGGCATCAAAACCTTAATTTCAATGTTTTAAAGTTAAAATGACTATAATCCTTAGTTTGATTGAATTTTTGAATGCATATACTCAAAGTTTTTGTTATCATCAAAAAGGGGGAGATTGTTGACCCAATTGATGATTTTGATGATTAACAAAACTATTTGAGTATAATTTTTGAAGGCTCTGATGATTTTGATTTAGTGTTTCAGCCTATAAGACTATTGAAAGATCAAAATCAAGAGTTACAATGTGTTCTGGATCGAATCTAATGTCTAGGTAAGAATTGCAGACATTAGAGTCGACTCCGAGAATCACAGAGCCGACTCCGGAACTGGCACGGTCATTAGAGTCGACTCCGAGACTGTTAGAGTCGACTCTCACAGACGAAGCAGAAAGTCGATTTTTCTGGCTCCAACCTAGAGTCGACTCCGGGTAAGTTAGAGTCGACTCCGGAAAAGTTTCTTGTCGACCCCAGAAAAGCCAGAGACGACTCGGAAATATCAGTTTAAAATGCCTCGAGCTAGAGCCGACTCCAGAAAAGTTAGAGTCGACTCCAACCCACCTGGAACGAAAAACGAAGTTGCCAGATCAGCTCTAACGGTAACTTTTCTATTTTTACTCATTTCTAACGGATATATTTTGATAGAAGGTACACTCCAACGGATAGTTTTATTCCAAAAAAGGTGTAAAAGAAATCTAAAAAGGGGAGTCTATTGTTCAAAAAGAGAGAGAGAAAAACGGAAAATCTGAAAAACAAAGAGAAAATCTGAGATAGACAAATCCCACTTCAAAAATCTGTGAGCTTGAATCTTGAAAGGAAAACCTTCTAGCTCAAATCCACTCCACTCCAAAAGGCTCAAGAGGAATCCAAAGCGTTCAAAATCAAAGTCTTGGAGGATTTTCCCAACTTGGAGAAAGGAGATTCGTTTCTTGCTTTTCAACCCTTCTCAACTGCTTCAACCACGAAGAATCGGAGCTGAGGCTTGATTCAATCCAGCAAGGAGAAGAAGAAAAGAAGAAAAGAAGAAAAGATCAAAAGCCAACCTATCTACAAATCAGGCTTTTCTAAACCTTATTATTCTTAATTTGTATATTTGCTCATTGAGGAGCTTTGTATTCACACACAATACTCATCTTATTTTTGCCTAGTTCAATCTGGGGGATTGAACTAGAGGAGTAGTTTACCTCGGGTTAAGCTTGTTTAAGCTTGGGTTAGTTGTGAGCCCGTGAAAAACAACGTGTAGGGTTTTGTGCTGGTAAGCCCGAGTAAAACCAGCTGGGTTCGTTGTGCACCCGGTAAAACAACAAGTTTGAGTTGTGAGCTTGGAAAACAACTCGGCTGTAATCTAGAGAGATTATAGTGTGGACCCAAGTGAATCTTGGGAGTGGACGTAGGTGTTGAATACACCGAACCACTATAAAATCTTTGGTGTTTGCAGTGTCTCATTGTCTCTTTATCTATCTCTATCTTACTCACTGCACTTTATAGTTATCTTGCATTTGCCTCTTTAATCTCAAGCAAACTATTTTAAAAAGGGCTAATTTTTTAAAGAACCCAATTCACCCCCCCCCCCTCTTGGGTTGCCATCTGGGCCAACACTAATTGCCACTTGAGCTTAGGCTATTGCATAACATCTACAGTAGGATTCTATTTCTCAAGACTAGCCATTTTGAGTATGCCTCAGAGCAAGACATTGTAGTCATGGATAGTATCTTGACGGGTCAGCCAATAATCTTACTGGAATGATGATATGGTATATGGATGAGGCCGGGGGTAAGAAGAGATCTTCACTGCCTTATGGGATGATCCTTACCTTGGTTTTTAGAAGTCAAGGAGTAGCTATTTCTGAGAATGAGCCATCGAAAAACCTTAGGCACACTGACTACTATAGTTTAGCCACTGTGCACAGGATGGAATTTGTAAAAATGGATGAAAAATGGGAGAGAAAAGGTCATACTGGAGACAGGGTTGCTGAGACTAATGTGCCTGGCCCTTCTGAGGCAGGACCATCTGTGACACAGCTCACTAGAGCCCAGTCAGAATGTACCTCTAGCTCCACTGGTTCCTTCTACTTTTGATCAGTCATCTATTGGTTTTTCCGATGTTCAGTTGGATCAGCTTAGAAGTATTTTAGCTACTCACAAGGAAGAGATAAATCTGAGCTAGATAGCCAATATATGAACCTGAGAGAGACCCTCTATTCTTTGGATGAAAGAATTGAGAAAATTGAGTCTAGTCTTGGAGCCTTCGCTGAATCCTTAAAGAATGATCACAAGAACATTTTTGAAGAACTTAAAGATATTGGTGGAGACTCAGAGACTTATTCCAGATGCAATGTTGAACTTCAGGACAAAATTATGACTGCATGTGCATTTGTTGATAGAAGACTAAAAGAATTTGTAAGGACTCAGAGTAAAGGAATGGCAAGAATATTAGAAGATTTGCAAAGACTCATTAGAACTAACTTTTGATTATATTGTAATGAAGTTTCTTTGATGTTATTTAGTCTAGTTTGATGTTGATTTACTTTTATTAAAGTTCTAATGTAATGAAGTTTTGATGTAATGAAGTTTCTTTTTAAAATATGATGCAATGGTTGACATTTGATGTAATGAACTTATTTGATACTTAATGAATGTTATTGATCTTGAAGCATCTATCAATTTTGTCATTTCACTTAAAACTTCGTAACCTTTTTGTTGATTACAAAAAAGGGGGAGAAATAGTCGTATATGCTTAATTTGTCATATATGCAATGAAAGGATGAATAGATGTTAAAATTGATATAACTATTTAATTGGTATCAAACATTAAAAGTTTACTGTAAAAAGGAAAGAATAGATGTTAAATTGAATATCATAGGGAAAGCTACCTCATTCAGAGGGAGCTTACCTATGAGGAATAAATATTTGAGATATTTGATTTGAAAATCTTAATGTTTAATCATGCATATACTCAGTGTTTTTATAATCATCAAAAAGGGGGAGATTGTGACCCAATTATTGATTTTGATGATTAATAAAAGACATGAGTATATTCATTTTGTTTCTAATAGATTTAATAAGTGTTTCAGGGATTAAAAATGTTTGATCAATCAAAATGGATAAAGAAACATATTTTCAATCAATGTTTTAAAGAAACTTTCAAAGTTCAGAGCCTGGAGTCGACACCCAACTAGTCAAGAGCCGACCCCAAGGCGTATCAAAAGGTTTCTGGGATTTTGGCATGGCCTGGAGTGACACCCAAGGTTTCGGAGCCAACTCCAACCTGAGATACAGAGAAGTGCATTATGTTTCAGTTTCTAGAGCCGACACCTAGAATTCGGGAGCCGACACCTGAGATTTCGGGAGCCGACACCTGAGTTTCTGGAGCTGACTCTAACTTGAGAACAAGAGCGTGTTTTATGGACTTTTCTGGAGCCGACACTTATAGTTTTTGGAGTCGACTCCCGAAAGTGACGAGCCGACACTTACCTTTCTCGGAGCTGACTCCCCAACAACTTTTTCTTTACTATTTTTGAACACCTGACTTGGAGCCGACACTTGAAAAGTTGGAGCCGACTCCAACCTATCAGGAACGGATTTTTCATCTGTTAGAACGTACTTCAATGGTAAGATTTCTTTTCACCTAACCTCTAACGGCTATTTTCTTTGTGTGTAGAAGAATCCAAACATGTCCAACGGCTATATTTCCCACCTAAAACTTGGATTATGGAGATCTATAAAAAGAAGGAAAAACCGTCTGTTTGATAGAGAGGAATAGAGAGGAAAAATCGATAAGGAAAAGGAAATATTCTGTGAAAAATCCAAAAATCTTGAGAGAGAAATCAAAAGGAAAGACTCAGAGCTTACATCAACCAATCCAAGAGAGTCCAAAGAGAAATCCAAGGCATTCAAGTTCAAAATCGGAGGATTTTCCAAGTGAAGAAAAAGAAGCAAAAGTCCTAATTTTCCCAACTTCTCAACTGCAATCTTTGTGAAGAATCTGAGCTGAGGCCTGATTCAACATTTCAAAGGAGAAGAGAAAAAGATGAAAAGCTCAAATCAAATTTGCTTCAAACAGGCTTTTCTTACCCTTGTTTATTCAATTGCATATTTGCTCACTAAGGAGTTGTCTTGTATTTAAACTCTATTTTTCATAGTTGTTAGCTAGTTCAATCAAGGGATTGAATTAGTGAAGGTGGTATACCTTGGTACAAGCTAAGGATAGCTTGTGGTTGGGTTTTGTACTGGTGAGCCCAGAAAACCAGCTGCATTCGTTGTAATCCCGAGGGAAACAACAAGTTTTGAGTTGTGAGCTTGTAAAACAACTTGGCTGTAATCAAGTATATTATAGTGTGGACCCAAGTGATACTTGGGAGTGGACTAGGTGTTGGATACACCAAACCACTATAAAATCCTTATGTTTGCCGTGTTTTGACTCTCTCGCTCTATCTCTTTATTGTGCTTAATATTTATCCTGCACTTAATCTCATTATTCCAAAGCATAGTTTTTAAAAGATTAAATTTTTTAAGAACCCAATTCACCCCTCCCTCTTGGGTTGTCATTTGGGCCAACAGGAAGTCGTCGGACCCAGCACCTACAAGCTCCAGGATTTGGACGGGAAGTTCGTTCCCCGGACGTGGAGTTCGGACAACCTCTGTATATATCATCAATAGAGTACGCTCTCTATAGACTTGCCCCATTTACAGATTTGGCATCTTGTTTCTATTATCTGCGACACGACCGCTACCGTCATTTTTTGAAAAGTCATAATTGAAAACAGATGTCGTTTACGCATCCATTCTCGGCACAACCGAGCTATCTCCTTGAGCCAAATCTCCATACCTTGGCTAGGTCGAGCTCTGAGCCAAAGCTACATATCTCGGCTAGGACAAATTACATTCCGCGAAGGCTCGATATGGCTGAGTCCTCCCGGCGCAGCTGTAAGCCATGTGATATGCAAAACCTCGTTCGGATTCAGGCAGCTTACAAGCCCCGACCAAACCAAATTTCAAAGATACTTCATTCAAATTCGGGCAGCTTACAAGCCCCGGTCGAACCAAACATCAAAGATACTTCGTTCGGATTCGGACAGCTTACAAGCCCTGCCGAACCAAACATCAAAGATACTTCGTTCGGATTCGGGCAGCTTACAAGCCCCGGTCGAACCAAACGTCAAAGATACTTCGTTCGGATTCGGGCAGCTTACAAGCCCCGGCCGAACCAAACGTCAAAGATACTTCGTTCGGATTTGGGCAGCTTACAAGCCCTGACTGAACCAAACATCAAAGATACTTTGTTCAAATTCGGGCAGCTTACAAGCTCTGGCCGAACCAAACGTCAAATATATTTCGTTAGATTTGGGCAGCTTATGAGCCTCGGCCGAACCAAACGTCAAAGATACTTCGTTCGGATTTGGGCAGCTCACAAGCCCCGGCCGAACCAAAGAGTGAAAAATTTTCATCCAAATTCGGGCAGCTAACAAGCCCCGATCGGCACCAAATATTAAAAGCCTTGATCAAAACCGAAGTGCATTCTCATCATTTATTAAAAACCTCGGCAACAACTGAGTGATATTTTTAATCCTCGGCAAACATGGATATACGCTTTCTCCGCTGAGGACCGAACATTGGTCTTAGTGAGAACAAAGTAGCAATAACGCTTCCAAAGTATGCTATGACACACAAGCGTAATATGGGAGTAACAACTCTCAAGACAAAAGAAGCAGGTGCTAAAGGAAGAAAGAATGAAACTTTCTTTATTTCCTTATTAAATGAAAAGTTATAACCTCCTAAGAGGAGTTACAAGTGCATCAAAGCACAGAAAATAAAAGACAAGTAAATAGCTCGGTCGAACTGCTTCAGTCAACTTCAACTGATAATGATGTCTGACCCGAGAAACCAGACAAACCAATCAGCTCACCCTGATAGATAACACGGCCAGCCTCCCACGGGTCCTCTGGATGAATTAAGAGATCCAAAAAGAGACATAGACTAGTGGATACCGAGGCCGAGGAAGCTTCCCCCTGGGTGGGATGCTAGGCTGCAGGTCGCTGCCCAATTGAGAGAGACAGGGGACCATCAGCCCCGCACTGCTCTCAACTTCCTCTTCACATGGCGGAAGATTCCCCACATGGAGGGGCTAAGCATCCAGCCAGAGGGAGAATGAAAAGTCCATGCATGCTACGGGGGTACATGTGCACTTCCAACCCTGCGACCCCTATAGCAAACCATAAAGGACACACAGGAAGCGCATATGTGCGCTCTCCATGTGATCTTGCGGACCTCCTGTGCGCTCTCCATATGATCTCCAAAGCTCCTCTCTGGAGGATGAGTTGCTATTCAGCGACTCCTTCATCACCCCAGCTATCCGGGGAAGACGACTTGCAAAAGGAAAACACAGTCCCCCCACTCTCAGCCCAAGGGACACAGGCATCATGAGAACTCTCACAACTCACGGAGAAGAAAGCCTTGGAAGATGGCCTAAAATGGCCCTCTCCTCCATTTTATAGGCAAACGGACTGGAAGCAGCTATTAAAGCAGAAAGCCCAAGATTCAAAATGCCCTACCCACACACCACGTGGTCTCCAAGATGAAAAGAGCGCTCTTCAATGCGTGCCAAACGCGTCGCCCGAGCTATGACGCACGCCAAAAGATTTTTCCTGATCTCAAATCGAGAGCCTTAAATGCAGGGGATCGCCCGCTGATCCTTGAGATATGGGCAGGCCTAGGAAATCACCTAGTGAAAACGATGCCCTCCAATGGCAAGTCAGCGTTTATGTCATACCTTGGAAAAGATCGACGGGATAAATGACCCCGAAAAATACCAAGGCAACCTTTTGTAGGTTACAGGGCCGTATTATCCATTTCGGCAAAAAGAAGGTCAGCTCGCCTTGGAAAAGACAAGACGCTGGCAGAATAATAA
This sequence comes from Calamus simplicifolius, assembly GCA_900491605.1. Taxonomy (NCBI): domain Eukaryota; kingdom Viridiplantae; phylum Streptophyta; class Magnoliopsida; order Arecales; family Arecaceae; genus Calamus; species Calamus simplicifolius. Next base: position 70,396 of record UESW01005013.1, on the reverse strand, counting down.
TAAGGGTGCAGGGGTCAAGTACTCCTCAATAAAGGCATCTCGATATCCCTTGCTCCGGCCCAACTGCCCATGACTTGGCATAAATAGAGACACTGCCTTGTGCGTCAACCCAAGGCCAAGACTACCTCCATGCTTCAAAGTAAACCAAGGTATCTCCTTTCGGTTCAAAATAACTGAGCATTATACTATGCTCCGATCCGAATCGAAGTGACGAAATGCTCCTTATGCTTCGGCCAAAACCGAGCAATACACCATACTCCGGTTGAAACTTACGGGTTCCGTTTACCTTGGCTGAATGGAGATGCCACAGATTACGGGAAGCTCCCCAAGAGGATGGTCCATTTCGTAAGACACAAACAATAAGAGAGGATGCTTTGGAAACGGCAAGCACGAAAATTGCAAAAGTTCCTTTTCATTCATCATAAAAAGGGAAACCAAAAAGAAGGGTCTCGGTGACGGAGGCAAAGAGGGTTTGCGGAAAAAGCACTGCAAAAGGTTGCCTTATGCGTTAAAGCTCCCAAACGAGCGCCGCAGATGCGAAAACCCTGCCACATGAGGTTTCCCCAATCACGCTTGCAAAATCTGAAAAGTTTCCTCCTCGAGCAATAGCGAATAATGATGCCGGATTGATGGCCCGTTAGTTTCGAAGCCATCATTGTGCCTTTTCAAATCCTTCTGGATAGAATTATTCCAGACTCTACTCCCTAAATCTTAAGTTACATTCATACTAGGGAGTGGAGGGCATGTGATGAGGGGTAAAAATATCATCGCATTAATGTGCGTACAATCCAAGGCATCAGGCTAGGGCTAGCCCATGCACCCTGTCACACGTCCATCACATCCGAAAGACGCAATGAATAGGCTACCTCCTCCAAGCAGCTCTCGTGTAATAGTCGGCCGAGCCACCCTTATGCCTCGTCAGCCGAGCTATCCTTGTGACTCGTCAGCCGAGCTATCCTTGTGACTCATCACCCGAGCTACCCTTATGCCTGCCAGCCGAGCTATCCTTGTGCCTCGTCAGCCGAGCTATCCTTGTGCCTCATCAGCCGAGCTATCCTTGTGACTCGTCAGCTGAGCTACCCTTATGCCTCGCCAGCCAAGCTATCCTTATGCCTCGCCAGCCGAGCTATCCTTGTGCCTCATCACCGAGCTATCCTTGTGACTCGCCAGCTGAGCTATCCTTGTGCCTCGTCAGCCGAGCTATCCCTGTGACTCGTCAGTCGACTATCCTTCCTTCATCTGCGGCACCTACTTCGTAAATTAAGCTTCATTATACTTCGGCAGACTCAGTCCTCTTTTATACTTCAGCCCGACTAAAGTATCCAAACACCTCTGCGGAAACACCTAAACTGAAAGATTCAAATAAGGAATCATGCCTACGCTACTAGAAATGGCCTAGAGCCTATATATTTGTTGAATCTTGAAGCATCATCAGCTCCTCCTAGCCGTTGATCCTCTAACTAACCGGATCGGATCCTACCGGCTCTGTAACAACCTGATTCAAATCAGTTTTGAATCCAACAACTTTCAGACCCTTGTGACGTGTCCAAGGAATCAGGTGATCGTCTATAAATATCACAGCCCTGGATCCCCTCAGGTATGCATACTTGCTCACTAGCACACTCTCCTTCTACCTTTGCTTCCCCCATTTGCCATTCGCGCTCTGCTCAGAGCTCTCAAAAGGCCCCCCTTGGAGAGACTCTTCAACGAGAGCCTTCTCCTCTTGTTTGTTGATTGCTGATCTCCATTGACTAAAGCATCGAGGGTCTTCCGCAGAGGGCCACCCCCAATGCCTCTCGCGTGAGGATTGTTTTGCAGGTCTGCCTAGGAGGGAGCCCGTCCTAGAGCCCGATCGCGCCCGAGTCGGAGGATAGATTTCAGCAGCAACATGTATCTATATGTGTAAGGACATTATAAGTAACAATTCATCAAAATAAATAATAAAATTTGAATATTTGAAAATAACTAAGTAAAAATAGATGAAAAAAATTTAGTTGTTGAGATGAAAAAGTGGAATTAGTTTAAATAAGAGTTTCTTCAATGAATTAGGAAATTTATTGAGAGTGAAAGGGAATGAAATTTATATGATCAACGTTTTTGGGTTAGGGTTGATTGGGTTTAGATCAGGTTAGGCTCATTTTTCTTGATTTCAATTAGATTTGGATGATATACATTTAGTCGGGTTGAAAAATATAAGAGCTAGACCTAACCTAAAATTTAGATCGGGTTCATTTTTTTAAATCCAATGCAATTGATAGGTCTTCAAATATAAATCACATCGATCTAATTGGATCGGAATAGGTTGGGTCATGGGTCAACCCAACTTGTTTGTAGCCCTAATGTTCTCCCAATGTAGCCAAAAAAAGGTTGGAATTACATGAACAAATGCAAGGCAATGGACTAATTCCAAAGTAAATATCCACCAAGGATTCTACTCTACGTGCTTGACCCTCTTTGGAAGAGGTACATGCATAGTGCATCTTTTATAGTTTGCAACATGTATGACTTAATATTTTAAAGTCATTCAACATTTTATACTTTGTGCTTTTTTTTTACATAATTATCAATGGAAGGGTTGCTGCAACAAGTTTTTAACGGGTTACAAAGAAGTGGTGAGAAAATTCTTGCATTACTCTTTCTATGAATTCATAGGCTCATTTTGCTGAAGTTGTTTACAATAATTACATACAAAAGATGGCCAGTCATTCTTAATTTTTCTCTTTTATGTTTTTATTTATTTATTTTTTTGGACACATTGTCGTGTATAAGTAAACAAAATCGGTCATGGCTCTATTCTTGGCCGCAGCTATGCTTGAATACTTGGCCTTGATCATGTCCTTGTCATGCTTGAATTTTTGGCTTTATCACATCCTCTTCCCAGTCATATCTTGCATGCGCTATTCCTTTCCATTTTCTCTTTGCGCTTCTTCACCTTGATAATGTTCTCTTTTGAGCAATATATGTATGATATCACCATTTTAGATCTCGCATCTTTCCTGCACTCTTATTCTGCCTCTGCTAAAAAGCAAAAAAGGGGATGAGCATTGATAATTATAGAAGTCAAAACTGTATCATATCACAAGTTTGATTAATTCTTTTTTTCTTTAACTCTTTATCAAAATATCATGTGTAATAGATGCGGCACAATTAGAGCAGTAATCACATAAATATATCTGACTTTACTTCTACATCAATGTTGCCCACAATTGCTTGCAAAAATTTTTATATAAACCTTATCATCTCATTTTTTATGTAGTATTTATATTTATCTATATATTCTCTAACCTTGTATAACTTCCTAATTATGTATACTGTACTTCTTCATTATTCAAGCTTAATCCATTCACATGCTATCAACTAAATTAGCCATGCAATTAATATTGGCAATGTTGAAGCCTACCACGAACAACAACAAGACCCATCTTATATCCAACATCAAACTTGATTAAGAGCACCAAAAGAATTTGGATTTGTGAAGATAGAAATTGAAACCAATATTTGTAAACTCTTCTTATGAGTACTTTCCATCACTATCATCATAAGGTTTCTATTGCATTTAAGTCTGATTTTTCCTTGAGCAATTCATACTTAGAGACTTTATGCGAACCATTAATTCCATTTATTTGTCCCTATTTACGTCGCTTTAATGCTTGATTATGATGACTCATATTTCTAAAACTATAGATGATTTAGACCATGGTTTTAAATCTTGACGGATAGACACATCTTGGTTTTTAGAGGGAATAAGATGCCCTAAGTCCTATCCCGATTCTATTCCTGATTAGACATCCGAGTACTTGCTTTTGATGCTTTTTTCTATTTTTTTATAAAGCTTTAGTGCTTCATTTGATTTTAAAATATTTGAACTTCAAAAGTTAGATCTATTTAAAATTAGAGTATTAATTTCTTATAGTCGAGATAGGATGGGATGGGATGATTGATATAAGTCTCGGAATCTCTTTGGGATAGTATGGAATGACTGAGATGGCTCTCGTCTCGTTAAGATTGGAATCCCTGATCTAGATTATATTATGTCTAACTCTAAGAAAGGCCTAGCTAGGTTTTATTCATCAACAACTTCCAATGAACTTGAAAAATATTGAAAAATAAAATAAATCTGCATCTAAAAATAATTAAAAAAATCTAAAATTCTAATAAAACAAACCTTTTGCATCCCCACATAGATGTGCTAGGCTTCCCTAGTTTCACCGCAGCCATCCACTCTTCCACCAGGAAATCCTCCTCCAAGTCAGCTCATGGCTCTAGTATGGAGTCCCTACCTTCCTCCATTTTCCTCCTTGTTGGGATCACCTTTGGTGAAGGGTCAAGCCAATGTTGTCGCTAGTCAAGCTCCATGTTGAGATAATCAAAGGTTTCAAGCTCCCAAAGGGCCATTGGTTCCCTATGTTTAGGAGCAAATTGGACCCTTGGGAGCAAGCTGTGGGAGAAAGCAGAACTATGGTGAGTTCAAGCTAGCTATTTCTTAGGTATGGATG
>UESW01005013.1:0-64618 GCA_900491605.1 Calamus simplicifolius | reverse complement strand
CACCCTTATTCTGCCTCTGCTAAAAAGCAAAAAAGGGGATGAGCATTGATAATTATAGAAGTCAAAACTGTATCATATCACAACAAGTTTGATTAATTCTTTTTTTCTTTAACTCTTTATCAAAATATCATGTGTAATAGATGTGGTACAATGAGAGCAATAATCACATAAATATATCTAACTTTACTTCTACATCAATGTTGCCCACAATTGCTTGCAAAAAATTTTATATAAACCATATCATCTCATTTTTTATGCAGTATTTATATTTATCTATATATTCTCTAACCTTGTATAACTTCCTAATTATGTATAATGTACTTCTTCATTATTCAAGCTTAATCCATTCACATGCTATCAACTAAATTAGCCATGCAATTAATATTGGCAATGTTGAAGCCTACCACGAACAACAACAGGACCCATCTTATATCCAACATCAAACTTGATTAAGAGCACCAAAAGAATTTGGATTTGTGATGATAGAAATTGAAACCAATATTTGTAAACTCTTCTTATGAGTACTTTCCATCACTATCATCATATGGTTTCTATTGCATTTAAGTCTGATTTTTCCTTGAGAATTCATACTTAGAGAAATTTATGCGAACCATTAATTCCATTTATTTGTCCCTATTTACGTCGCTTTAATGCTTGATTATGATTACTCATATTTCTAAAACTATAGATGATTTAGACCATGGTTTTAAATCTTGATGGATAGACACATCTCGGTTTTTAGAGGGAATAATATGCCCTAAGTCCTATCCCGATTCTATTCCTGATTAGACATCCGAGTACTTGCTTTTGATGCTTTTTTCTATTTTTTATAAATCTTTAGTGCTTCATTTGATTTTAAATAAATTTGAACTTCAAACGTTAGATCTATTTAAAATTAGAGTATTAATTTCTTATAGTCGAGATAGGATGGGATGGGATGATTGAGATAAGTCTAGGATCTCTTTGGGATAGTATGGAATGACTGAGATGGCTCTCGTCTCGTTAAGATTGGATCACTGATCTAGATTATATTATGTCTAACTCTAAGAAAGGCCTAGCTAGGTTTTATTCATCAACAACTTCCAATGAACTTGAAAAATATTTGAAAAATAAAATAAATATGCATCTAAAAATAATTAAAAAAATCTATAAATCTAATAAAACAAACCTTTTGCATCCCCACATAGATGTTCTAGGCTTCCCTAGTTTCGCCGCAGCCATCCACTCTTCCACCAGGAAATCCTCCTCCAAGTCAGCTCATCGCTCTAGTATGGAGTCCCTACCTTCCTCCATTATGTTCCTTGTTGGGATCACCTTTGGTGAAGGGTCAAGCCAACGGTTGTCGCTAGTCAAGCTCCATGCTAGATAATCAAAGGTTTCAAGCCCCTGAAGGGCCATTGGTTCCCTATGTTTAGGAGCAAATTGGACCCTTGGGAGCAAGCTGTGGGAGAAAGCAAACCATGGTGAGTTCAAGCTAGCTATTTCTTAGGTATGGATGGTATGGGACGGGTGCCGAGGGATGGCATTGATACTATCCTCTCTTATGGCTTTAGGTTCAACAATGCTTGGAGGAAGCATGGTGGGGGCTTTTTTTGGTTTCATGAGATGTTTATCATGGTGGTTGAGTTCTCTTGTGGCCTAATATATAACTCAGCATTTATTTGTCATTTAATTTTGGTGAATGAACCTGAAGGTTCGAGAGAGCTAGCATTTGGTTTTGCATTAATTTGTGGGTGCAATTCCCATGTTTGAGAGAGGACCTTTGTTTTTTGAGAAAACAAGAGATGGTTACTCCATCGGATTGAGCGATGATTAATAGAAAATGGCAAACAATAAAGAGCTATGCCAAATGTTACATATTTTATTTTTAGAATAGAAAGTAAATATCTTTGATTTTGATTCATAAGGATTATTATAGATTGCATTTCTAGAATAGGAAGTAGATTGCATTGTAAAATAGAAAGTAAATATATTTAATTCTGATTTATAGGGATTTGATGTAATTAGTTTTCCTTCCTAACATAGGTTTTGTAGCTTGTATATACCTAAGAGATTGATGAATAAAACACAGAAATTACTTTCTTTTTCCTCTTTTTTAGAGTTCTAGTGTTTTCATGGTATCAGAGCTTTCGGGCTTATAACTCTGAAATATAAAAATGAGGTTTAGGTTTTTTTGAGTTTCTATTTTTGGTAAAAATTTTTGTTCTCACCGTCTACACCTGGGAAAGTGCCACTCACCGATCAGCCTTTGTCCGAAGTTTTGTTGCCAGAATCTAATCCTTTTTCATTCGTTGCTTGCCTCAAATTCACAACAAGTTTACTATATTTGGGTCAGCATCTATTCGGTGTGGGATCTATTTTGGGATAAATTCAAATTTTTTAGGTATTTTTAACTTTGTTATGGTTTTGGCTTTGTTATTTGGCTGATATTTGATAATATGGAGGAAAAGAAGCCTTTATTATGTCTGATGTAATTCCTGTGATGTCAAAAATCACAGAACACAAACTTAATAGATCTAATTATTTAGATTAGAGTAAAACTGTTAGACTTTATTGCAGAGTATTGCTATGGATAATCATTTAATTGATGATCCACCTAGCGATGACTCAAAAATCTCATGGCTAAGAGAGGATGCCCATTTATTTTGCAAATACATAATTCTATTGATGGTAAGGTGGTTGGTTTGATAAATCATTATGAATTTGTAAAAGAATTGATGACTTATTTGGAGTTTGTGTACTCTCGCAAGAAAAATATCAAACGCACTTATGAGGTATGCCAACCTTTTATCGTGCAGAAAAAGATGACAGATCTCTCACTGACTACTTTATGAATTTTAAGAAGTCTCATTAGGAACTTAATATGCTACTTCCATTTAGTACTGATGTGAAAGTTCAGCAAGCTCAAAGAGAAAAGATGGCGGTTATGAGTTTCTTGGCTGGTTTTCTTTTGAGTTTGAGGCTGCTAAATCTCAAATTCTTTCTAGCCCTGAGATATCCTCTTTGGAAGAAGCTTTTAGTAGGATACTCGGTACAAAAAATTCAACTCCTACTTAGCCTAATAATATTCTTGTCAGCCGCACTTCTAAATCTGGAAGACAACCATATAGATATGGCAATAGAGGGGGAGACTCAAGTAGTTATGATTAGGGTTATAATCAAGCCGAGCTGAGCCAAGCTTTTAGTGCTCAAGCTCAATTCATTAAGAAATACTCGAGCTCAGCTTGAGCTCGTTTAAATTTGAAAAACCCTGTTCGAGCTTGGCTTGAGCTTGATTACAAAAAGCTTGAGCTTGGCTCGAGCTTGCTCGTTTGATATGATTAGAAAGCTCGACAAACCTTACTCAGAAAAAGCTCATTTCAAGCTCGAGCTTGAATTGAGCTTGTTTCAAACTCTTGAATTAAGCTCATTTCAAGCTCAGCTAGAAAAAAAAAACCTCATTTAAAGCTAGACTTGAGAAAAAAAAAGCTCGATTCTTAATTGATTTTTTTACCAAAAATCAAATAAAAAAAGTTTCTAAAGTCATCCACAAAAATATTAGTCCAACAAAATATAAAAGTAATTAGGCAAGAAGATGAAAGGACATCTTGTTCATGAGCTCCTAATTAGCAGCTTGCGAGCTCCTAATCGAGCCGTCTCACAAGCTCTTAATTGAGCTGTCTCACGAGCTCCTAATTGAATCTGATCTAGAGCATCGGTGTACTCAAGCTCGGCTCGTTTATCAAACGAGCTCTAAAATAAAGCTCAAGCTTGACTCGTTTACATGATGAGCCAAACACGAACGAGCTTTTATCGTGGTGTTATATGCTACTAGTTATGATCAAAATCTTGGTACTCGAGGATAGAATTTGGGAGGTGTTATATGCTACTATTATTATAGGCCAGAACATGTGAAGAAATATTATAGAAAGTTGCAGCACAAGAATCAATCAAACTAGTCAGTCCATGTTGCCTCTACTAATGATGTTTTGAATCCATTTTAATATCTGTAGATGAGTATGCCAAATTCTTACAGTATCAGAAATCTCTAAAGTTTTCATCTACTCCTATTACTGCCATCGTTGATTCAGGTAAAATGAACACATATCTTGTTTCCCCATCTTCCAATGGATCATTGATTATGCCATAGATCATATGACAGGTAATTCTAGTCTATTTTCTTCTTTTAAGTCACATGCTTCTAGTTTTACAGTTACTTTAGCAGATGGGTCTACATCTCGTATTTTAGGTTCGGCATAATTATTTCAATACCTTCAATTATTTAAAATTTGTTTTAAGTTTATCTAACTTATCTTTTAATTTAGTCTCATCAGTAAACTTACTCATTCTCTTAATTGTTGTATTACATTCTATCCTGATTTTTATCTATTTCAAAATCTTATGAAGAAAAGAATTATTGGTAAAGGATATGTCTAAAAGCCTCTATATTCTTGATATACAAGTATCAAAGTTTGTTGCTTGTTCTGAAATTGTAACCCCTTTTGAAGAACATTATCGATTAGGTCATCCTTTATTGCCTATGTTAAAAAAACTTTATCCTCAATTTTTTAGCCTATCTTCATTAAATTGTGAGTCTTGTCAATTTGCCAAGCATCATCATTGAGTTCTAGTCCCAGAGTCAATAAAAGAGCTCGCTCCTTTTCAGTTAGTTCACTTCGATGTTTGGGATCCTTGTCTGTTGAGTCTAAAACTAAGTTTAAATATTTTGTTACCTTTATTAATGATTATTCATGAATGATATGGTTATTTTTAATAAAAATCTGTTCAGAATTATTTTCTTATTTGACTACTTTTTGTGCTGAAATCAAAACTCAATTTAATGTGCCTCTACAAATTTTGAGAAGTGATAATGCTAAGGAATATTTATCAGAATACTTTCAAAATATGGTTCAACATGGCATCATTCATCAAACTTCTTGTGTAGATACCAAAGTTATCAATTTTTTTAGATTATGTTTTGTTTTAGCTTATGAAACAAAATATTTTGGTATCGAATTATTTCAGTGCTTCATTTTGGAATATATATATAATAAAAAGTATGTTTATAATTCATATTATTCATAAACAATAATAACAACAATAATAAAAATAAAGATAAAGATAAAAATTATGTTCACAGTTCATAAGTTTCATCATCAACAACAACATACGAATAAGATAAAAAATAAAAACTTGTGTTCACATTTATTCTCTTCATCAAATTCCTATAAAAAAGAAAGAAAAAAAAAAATTATAGCTTATAAAATTAATTTGAGAAACATATAATGCACATAATAGCAAGATCTTTTTTACATCTTTCGAGCTTGAGATTGTATCTCTTAAAGACTAAATCATTTAGTCTTTTATGTTCAAGCCTATTATTTTTTGGAATGAATAAATTCAAATTTACTCCAGTTTCTTTCACATCCAGTTGTACTACAATATTGACTAAGGATCTAATAGCAAATTTTTGAAGTTCTGGAGTGTCATTTCCAAATTGTTCCCACCATGAACTAATTAGAAGGGGATTATTTATTTGTAACTTTAGAAAAGAAAATGGAAATCAATAAAAGTGAAAAGGATTATAAAAACTGATTAGATGTAGGGTTTCATTTTTTTGATATATATATATATATTAAAATGACCCTGAAAATTTAAGAATTCACAAATTGGTCATCGAAATATTTTGTCAAAACAACCAAAACACGCCGAAACGGCCGAAACACTCCAAAACACACCGAAATGGCCAAAATTTTTTTGAAGTGAAACGTAAGGCTCATCTTTTCGGATAAGCCATCGAAACAAAATGTTTTGATTGAAACAGCCGAAACGAAACAAAATTAATAACTTTGGTAGATACACCATCTCATAATGGAGTTGCTGAACAAAAAATAGACATGTTCTTAAATTGTCAGAGCTTTGTTATTTCAAATGCAAGTTCCTAAACAATTTTGGGCTGATGCAGTTTCTACATTTTTTTTCTGATTAATGCTATGACTTTCTTTGTTCTTTCTAGTGAGACTTCTTTTTATGTCCTCTTTCCTAATAATTCATTATTTCCTATTGAACCTAGGATATTCGGTTGTACTTATTTTGTTCGGAATGTTTGACCTCAGGTTATGAAACTTGATCTTAAATCTCTAAAGTGTATCTTTCTTAGATATTCTCGTATGCAAAAAGGATATGATGTTATTGTTCCAGTCTTAATAGGTGCCTTGTGTCAGCTGATATTACCTTTCTTGAAAAAATATTTTGCTTCATCTTTAGGTCCTATCAGTCAGGAAAGAAAATTGATTTACTAATCTATACTATTACATCACCTAGTTCTGGTCTTCTTTCCTTTAAACCTCCTATTCCTGATTCGATTTCTATTCCTATGCCTTTTGCTCCATGTCCTACGCTAGATCGAATATAGTTTTCAGTTCTAGTGATGATCTTCCTATTACCCTTTGCAAAAGTAAATGTTAATGTACCATCCAGTATCTTTTTGTGTCATATAACTATTTATCATCATCTCTTATTCTTTTATTGCATCTATTGATTCTATCACTATTCCTAAGACTGTTCATGAAGCTCTATCTCATCCTAGATGGCATAATGCTATGATTGAGGAGATAAATGCTTTAGATGATAATGGTACTTGGACTCTAGTAAAGTTACCCACAAATAAAAAGGCTATTGGATGTAAATGGGTGTTTGCAGTTAAAGTCAATCCTGATGGGACTGTTGCTAGATTAAAAGCTTGACTGGTTGCTAAGGGATATACTCAAACGTATGGAGTTGATTATTCTGATGCCTTTTCTTCTGTTGCTAAACTTACTTCTGTACAATTATTTATTTCTATGGCAGCCACATATAATTGGCCTCTGCATCAGTTAGACATTAAGAATGCCTTCCTTCATGGTGATCTTTAGAAGAAAGTTTATATGGAGCAACCACCTGGTTTTGTTGCTCAAGGGGAGTATAAAAAAGTGTGACATCTTTGTAAATCCTTGTATGGCTTGAAAAAAAGTCCTCGGGCCTAGTTTGAAAAGTTTAGTCAGGCTATTGAAAAGTTTGTATAAAGAAGAGTAAGTCTGATCATTCTATTTTCTACAGTCTGTAGCTAGTATCATCCTATTAGTTGTCTATATTGATGACATTGTTATTAATGGGAGTGATACTGGTGGTATTTCATTTCTCAAATCTTTTCTTCACAGTCAGTTTCATACAAAGGATTAGGAACACTAAAGTATTTCTTGGATGTTGAGGTAACAAGAAGTAAGAAAGGGATCTTCTTATCTCAAAGGAAGTATGTGCTTGACTTATTGTCTAAAATAAAAATTGGGAGCTAAACTATGCAGCACTTCAATGGTTTCTAATTTGTAGCTTACAAAAGATGGTGAGTTATTTGAAGATCCTAAAAATACAGAAGATTGGTTGGAAGTTGAACTATGTTACTGTGACTCGTCCAGATATTGCCTATTCAGTTAGTGTGGTAAGTCAATATATGCCTTTTCCAACTATCGATCATTGGAGAGCTGTAGAACAAGTTTTATACTATTAAAATGAGCTCCTAGGAGACGAATCATGTATGGCATTCATGGTTATACTAGGATTGAATATTTTTGGTGCTGACTGGGCAAGATCCAAAAAAGATCGAAGATCTGCTTCATGCTATTGTGTATTTATTAGAAAAATTTGGTTTCATGAAAAAGCAAGAACAAAATATGGTTTCACGTTCAAGTGCAGAATCAGAATATAGGGTTATGGCTAAGTCTGTGTATGAAATAATATGGATATATCAGCTCCTCACTGAAGTGTGCCTCAAGATTTCAATACCAGCTAAGTTATGGTGTGACAATCAAGATGCACTTCATATTGCATCTAATCCAGTCTTTCATGAACGAACTAAGCATATTGAGATTGATTGTCATTTTGTTCATGAGAAGATTCAGCAAGGTTTGATTTCTACAGGATATGAAAACAGGAGATCAATTGGGAGATATATTCACAAAGGCTCTAAATGGAGTTCGGATTGATTATCTTTGTAATAAGCTGGGCATCATAAACATTTATGCTCCAGTTTGAGGGGAGTGTTACAAATTATATTTCTAGAATAGGAAGCAAATATATTTGATTCTGATTCATAGGGCTTGTTACAGATTGCATTTCTAGAATAGGAAGTAGATTGCATTTGTATAATAGGAAGTAAATATATTTGATTCTAATTTATAGGGATTTGATGTAATTAGTTTTTCTTCCTAGTATAGGTTTCTAGATTGTATATATACCTAAGAGATTGATGAATAAAAATACACAGAAATTACTTTCTTCTTTCTCTTTTTCAGAGTTCTAGTTGTGTTTCACCAAAAAAAGTAACCTCATCCTTCCATTAGAAAGTTAGGAGGTAATTGATGTCTGGTCCTTAAATGGATCGAACTTTAATGTTTAGCTCCTATTGACTAGCCACTTAACATTTAGTCCACAATACAATTTTTCTTTAATTTTCAATATTCATTGCATAATAACTATGCACATTTTTGTTTACTATGTGCAATGTGAAGTTAATGTATGTGAAATAATTGTATAACAAGAAGATAATTATGTGCAATTAGAAGATAACCATGTATACATATATAGCTATCGTTTTGCTGCACATAATAAGGACCGAAAATTAAAGAAAATTGGTATGTTGGACCAGGTGTTACGTGATTGGTTGGGGGTTAAATGTTAAAGTTTCATACACTTATCATATAATGAATTAGGATACAAAACGGGTAAAAATCAAAGAGAGAGAGAGAGTTTAGCTTTTGACATTACATAGGACTTACAAAAGATATATAATTAGTGATATCAATTTAATTGCCTAGTAGGATAAGGCACAAACATGCACATTAATAGTTTTGAAATGAATTTTTCTTTAAAAATATTTGAGAGAAGACTTAGTCTCATGCCAAGGATTGCTTCCAGTAATAGGAATGCATTTTTTTTAATTTCACATTAAATTTGCTGCTGGTTTATTATATACGTTCTATTAATGATCTTCAAGATTCGAGAGAGAGAGAGAGAGAAAGAGTTTAAACTCAATTTTCTTTAACACTCCAAGCTGTATGGCGCAAATTGTAGAAATATATTTTTTACCATTTTCTTTCTTTTTTTAAATATTTCATACCAAAATTTTTTTGTTTTGGGGATTTTGTATTTGATTTCATATTAACATTGTGGGCACTACTGCTACAGTTATATAGATGTGTGGTTTCATTTGTTTCATACTAAGCTTGCTATCGGTTTGTGAGAGAGAGTGAATCAAGTTTCACATTAATATTGTGGGTGCAACTTGTTATGAGAAAAGACTTAAAAGCAATGGGCTCATACTAAGTGCAGCTCTCACAATAGGAATTTATTGTTTCTTCTATTCATGTCAAGCATTTTAATTTCTATGAATGAATCCAAGCTGTAAGAAGGACCTGGAATTTGGTATCACGTTAATGTCGTGGGAGCACTTTATAGTTTTGAGAAAAAACTTAATACTGTATGTTCATACTGAGGGCAGCTCTCAGCAATAGAAATATGTGATTTTTTTCTTTCATACCAAGCGTATTATCAATTTTTTATTTTCTTTTCAAGAATAAATCCATAACGTAGAGAGATTGAATTTGATTACATATTGATACTGTGGGTGCATTTATTTGGTTTGAGAAAAACTTAATATATATTGAGGGCTCATACTGAGTGCAGCTCTTAGTAATAGCAATATGTGGTTTCATTTATTTCACACCAAGCATATTATCCATTTTTTGTTTACTTTTTATGAATAAATTAAAGCCTAGAGGGAGATTAAATTTGGTTCTACATTAATAATGTAGGCATATTTGTAGATTTGAAAGTAGGCCCATGTTGGGTGCAGTTTCTAGTAATAGAAATATATGATTTTTTTTTCCTACTTGATATCATAGATGCCAGGACATGTGTTTCCACTCTGACAGAAATTTCTTAGGAAACTGAAATTGAAAATTAGTTCATAGTGGGTTTTGTGAAATGTGGATGAGATTGTGAGTGGGATGCAAACAAGTGCAGAAAGAAGGAAAGAATGATATTGCAAAGGAAACTCAATAGAGCAAAATGCCAATATACAATAGATAAAGATACGACTCCAGTGGATAAGAAAAAGGTAAAAAGGGACAGGGAATTATTTTATTATATTTTTGGCAAGGAAGGGAAAACTTCTTTAAATAAAGAAGTCACTTTTTGATATACAATTTCATCAATGCTCCTTGGTGTGGCAACAAAATTTCTCTATGACTTGTTTTCTCATTCTCTTGATTCAACTGTATTTGTTTATATTTTTTATAACTTTTTCTTGTATATGTTATATTACAGTTCCTACTTCAGTAGTAGCACTTCTCTGAGCACCATTTCCTGCTCACCTTTGTATTGTATCTCACATCTATTTTCCTTCAAAGTAACCATGTTTCATACCAAGCTTAGCACTGGTTGATCATTTACAGTTTCTAACTAAACCTGAAACTTGGAAACAGAGAGAGCCTAAATTTAGTTTTACATTGATCTTGTGGGCACATTTTGTAGGTTTGAGGAAGACTTTGTATGATAACTTTTCGAAGCACAACTCTCAGTAACAGAAATGAGTGATTTCTTTTATTATATATTAAGATTTCTATTAGTTTATTAGTTACTTTTTTATAAATGAATCCAAACTTTGAAAGGGAGAGATATTGGATTTGGTTTCATATCAATATCATGAGCATAATTTCTAGGTTTAAAATGTCTTAATGCAGTGGGCTCTTACCATATAGGAAGCTTCCAGTGATAAAAATATGTGGCTAATTTTGTCTTATACTAAGACTACTATTGGCTTCTTGTTTACTTTCTGTAGATGAACATAAACCTTCAAGAGAGATTAAATTCATTTTCACATTAGCATGCAATTTATATGTTTGAGAGAGTCTAAATGCAGTGTGCTCATGCCTATTTTGCTTTGGTATTAGAACTACATAATTTATTTTGTTTCATATTATGCTCATTGCTAGTTTGTTGTTTACCATTGGCGAATAAGCCTAAACTTCAGGAAAGATTGAATTTGATTTCATATTAATATTATAGGTGAAATTTGTAAGTTTGAATTTATATTTCTGGCCATCCTTGAAAGAGAGATTAATCTAGAACTCGAAGATAAATACAACTTTCTCCAAGTACTCTAGCTCTTCAGATTTTGTCTGATTAATAATTTTCATGTGGGTTTTTCTTTTATACTACAGAACCATTAGTTTTGATCATGATGATTGGACCAATGGATCAGGGTATACATAATCTTTCATTCTTCTTTACACATTCATTTGGAGTTTATGAAAGTATGGGGAATTGTTATGTGCCCATAGACATCCTTCAATTAATTGTTTACATGACACATTGAATGTTATGTTAAGGACTTAATTGTCATATGCTTCTCAAAGTTCAAATCTTTTAATAATTTTTGGGTATCAGAATTAGACGGTTAAAAAAGATTTAGAAATTTTTCAATATGATCGAAAGGGTTTGGAGATTTTATGGTCTGGATTCAATTGATTTTGTCCATATTTACATTTTAGCTGAAAATTTTCTGAATAAATGCATATTAGAAAGAGAACGGCAAGTTTTGACTCGTATATATTATATCTCAATGTACGAAATATTATTTGTGTTAGAGAGAGAGAGAGATGAGGACTTATTCCAGGGTTTGTACTGTACCATATGATATGAGGCTGGCACTAATAGAGATTAGATTTTTCTAGTACATTATAATGTCTTTGGTTTCATTTAATCAACTTATATACTACTGACTCTAGAGACTAGATTTTCCTGTAGCAGAAGATTGTAGATGAAAAACAAAGAACACCCTTAACTTATAAAATGGAGCTAGTACAAGGAAAAGGGAATTGACATAGCTCAAATATGTCTACACGCACTTGATCTGAGTGCAAGGGACAAGCAAGGGTTAAGCATTGGATGTGTCATTCTGTAGTACCCGGTTCAAACGAACCAGGCTTGGTTCAGATGAACCAAGCTCTAGTCTGTTGGGTTCCCCGGACTGACGCTTCGCTCCAGGTGAAGCGTTTAGTCTTCCAGGAAACCCCCGATCCGAAGAGCTGCACAGGTGATTAAATAGGAAGGAGGAGGACTCCTTCCTTCACGCTGACGCACTTCATCCATCAGGTAATTCCCTGGCCTCTGGAAAGAGAGAGAGAGAGAGAGGGAGCATGAGAGACAGAGAGAGTCACGGAGAGACGTATGGCCAATTCGGACTTGCATCCCTGAGCATATTCTCTAATCTCTGCTGTATCCCGATCCACCTGCTTCGGAGCCGAAGGGGGAAACGATGTGGGTGGCATAAAGCCCTTCGACAGAAGAATGGCGTTAAGGGCAAGATCTATTTTGGACCTATCGGAGTGTTCCTTTTCCAAATCCAATCGACCCGCAACCCTCCCCCTCTCCCAGCCAAACCCTAATTCCTTCCCCAATGTCGGGAGGCTGGCAGCGAGCGCTCCCTCTCTGCGAGATGGGGTCACTCACCTGCGCCAGCCCTCCAAATGATGGTGGCGGCGGCCACTTGAGGCGGAGGAGCGGGGTACTCGAGGGTGGTGCACTGCAACGATCCGGATTTCCTGGAGGCGACACAGCTCAACTACCGGGGAACTCGATCTCGACCAACAAGTATACGGCGACCAACTTTATCCCAAATTCCTCTTCGAGCAGTTCTGGCGGGTGGCAAACTTGTTCTTCTTCATCGTCGGCATCGTCTCATTCACACCCCTCGGCCCCTACCGGGCCGTCAGCATGATTTTACACTTATCGTTGTCGTGGGGGGCCACTATGATCAAGGAGGCCATCGAGGACTGGTGGCGGAAGGCTCAGGATATAGAGGTCAATAATCGAAAGGTCCAAGTATATGATGGGACTTGTGCTTTTCACCAAACTGAATGGAAGAAACTTAGAGTTGGAGATATGTTAAAGTGGAGAAGGATGATTTCTTTCCAGCTGATCTGCTGTTTCTTTCTTCAAGTTTTGATGATGGCAATTGTTATGTTGAGACCATGAACCTTGACGGAGAGACAAACTTAAAACGAAAGCAATGTTTGGAGGTAACAAAAGCCTTACACAATGGACATTCTTTTCAGAAATTTAAAGCATTAATCAGATGTGAAAACCCAAATGAAAAATTGTATTCTTTCATTGGGACGATGCATTGTGAAGGTGCACAATATCCCCTTGCACCGCAACAAATTCTACTGAGAGATTCTAAACTCCGAAACACCCAGCATATCTATGGTGTAGTGGTTTTCACGGGCCATGACACAAAAGTTATGCAGAATGCAATGGATCCTCCTTCCAAGAGGAGTAATATTGAGAGGAGAATGGACAAGATTATTTATGTTCTTTTTACAACACTGGTTCTTGCTGCTTCCTTTGGATCCATCTCTTTTGGAATCAAAACTAGGGGAGAAATTAGTGATGGAAACTATAGGTGGTATTTAAGACCAGATAAATCATCTATCTACTTTGATCCTAACAGAGTGACACTAGCTGCTTTCTGTCACTTTCTGACTAGCTGATATATACCTGTTGGATTGCGTACTAAGGTAAGTAAGCAGTTATCAGTATTTAATAAATTATTTTATTCATTATATGAATATTTAAATTGTGAATTATATTGTGACATAAAGAATTGTTGTGGATATTGGCTAAATTGTAAGTAGATGAATATTATGAGTACATGGTTGTTTATGTGCTATGATTTCATATGTGGATGCCATGCATGAGAGATGCAGTTATTATGACACTGATGTGATATATTACATGCAATTGTTCAGTAAGTATAATCCACTGTTTATGCAATATAGAGATGTGATTGATATGTTTGTGCATGATGTGAGGTACTGTTATGTGTCGTCGCGGTTCTCCTTTATCATGTCATACCACACACGTCTAGAGGACGTGTTCTGCTTGTTTATGCCACACACACATCTAGAGGATGTGTTCTGATGATTTATGCCACCTACACATCTAGAGGACGTGTTCTGCTTATTTATGCCATCACACATCTAGAGGATGTGTTCTGCTTGGGTTCGAGATGGCATCACGCATCTAGAGGATTTGTTCTGAGTTACTATGAGGTGGCATCACACATCTAGAGGATGTGTTCTGCTTGGTTCGAGATGGCATCACACATATAGAGTATGTGTTCTGGTGGATTATGATATGGCGTGACCCTGGTATCTGGACCCTTTCAGTAGGGGATGCTTGTTGGTACACTATTGAGATATTGCAGGGCCATGGGTCATATTTACAGCTACCATTGAGAGTATAAACAATGGGTTTACTTACATTGCATGTTGAGTATTTGTGGAATGTTTAAGCATGCAAATCATTTATGTGCTTATTGATTGCTATGCTATGATTTGACTGTATAACGTGGCTTACTTATTGAGTGTAAGCTCATAAAAATCTTACAACATTTTTGTCAGAGCCACGAGATTGAAGATGGACTTGGGGTGATGGATCTCCTATTAAATAAAATAAGACCCATTATTTTGTTGTAACCCCAGTATTACTTATGTGTAGGGCTTATTGTAGCCCAACTTTATTAGCATGACTTGGATGTAGGGTTTGAAACCCAAAACTTATAACTATCATTTGTATTATGGTTGGTTTTCATATTTATTGCACATTTGAATCGTATATCAAGATTTTATGATGCCTTGCGTGCCTGGCACGTGACGGTTGTCACCCTAGCCTAATATTTGGGTCTAGGGCGTGACAGCTTTTATGGTATCAGAGCCAGGTTATGACCTTAGGGACATGCATGATGACACTCTAGGCAAAATACTAGGATGATATTGAGACAATTATGACTTTAAAAAAAATTTAGGAATTATGCTTTGGAAGCTTGAAATTTAAAGTTTATCAAGATATTAATTGAATTACAAATTTGATAGGAATTAAGAATGAACCATCGCAAGCCAATGATATTATGTGGGCTCCCTGGCTGGTAGCCTTGACCAGTGGGGAGGCCTAGGGGCTTCTATAGGTTTTAACTTCATCAAACTTGTTGGAAATGGCTCGTAGCAGTCCCAGATCTTTAAATAATATGGGTAGATGAAACTTTAATTGGATGTGCAATAAAAAAACATATGAATATATGGAATATGATATAATGGTTGAAAATTGCAATTGATGACTAATATGACTAAGATAACATCATTATGTCCATATTGCAATTGAGTTGATATGTGGATTTGGAGTTAGTAAATCTAAATTTGAATGTGGATGTATATAATGAATTTTTTTTTTTTAGAACTTACATTGTTGATATTGTAAGTTTAAGATTATGAGCTAATCTGCTGGTTATAGGGATGATTAATATTGATGATATTTTGGAAATAAAATAGTTAATTACATGTTTTTGATTAATCATAATTGAGTACTTTCTGAATTTGAGCCTGGATGGATAAGTATATATAGTGAATTTTACTAAGAGAACTTTTATTATGGATATTACATGTTCAAAACTAATTGTTACTTTGCTAGATATGCAGATGGTTGATACTGATGTTAATGAAATAGTTGACTGCATATTATATCATGATGGATCATATAGGAAGATTATAAAATTTTAAATTATGAGACAATTACTGTTTAAGTTTTTGAGAGCAGTAGACTCTATTAATCTTTAGAATTGATTTTGGCTATAAATGATCAAATATTTTGATACTAGACAGTGAAAGATTTTAGCAGTAATAAGAATAAGATAAATTTCACTGATAAAGAATTTCATGAGAATTTTCATTTTCTCTATTCATTAATTTATTGTGCCTTTCTTCATAGTTTCTAAGGAGATATCTTTCTATAGGATGGATAAATTATCAATCAGCCATGAGTGACATGAATCTTTTCTAGGAACAAGGAGGGAGATGATTTTATTTTGACTATTGCTAATTATGGATTATGGTTAAGAATACATCTACTATCACTTTCAAGTCATAGAGAGATTACTATAATTTCAAATTATATCTTTCGGATGGTAAGTGCATTTTCAATCTTTATTGACTTTATAAGTCTTGTATCTATCTGAGCTAGATTAATGAAGTCACTTTGAGATATTTGAAGGGTTTAAATTAGTTGGTCATGTTATGGCATGAGTCATTGCATAATCTATAGGTGATTTTGATAATCATTGGTAATGAAATAATTGATTCGAGAATTTGAATCATTTAAATTACAATATTTATTGAGAATATACTGATATATTCAAGAGAAATTGATTGGTTGTAGTGGTATTATTGATAAATTAATTATACTAGTGATTAATGATGGCAATATTATTCAAAGAAATTAAATTAGTTGATTATAATTATAAAAGATATCCTAAATAATTGCATAATGTTCATTGATGTTAGCTTGAAGTATTCAAGAGTGAAACCAAGTATGTTATGATGATTAAAATAAGTGTCGTAATGATTAATGGCACATTCAACTATTTATGAGTTGAGAGAGCATTGGAAGGAAACTATCTTATACTTAATTCAAAAGAACTTGGAACTATCTTATCAAGGAATTAACAGTAATTGATATAGGTTATTAACCTTAAGAATGGATGACATAATACATGTGATGGACTCTATGATATTTATGATGATTGTGTTGTGAGAAGTTAAGGTATTAAAAAAAAAAAAAAAAGATGACAGGAAATAAATACTTCTTAAGGAATTCAATTTTATTTGGTAGAAAGATCAAATTAATTGTTGATGTTGGATACGTCATTTGGGTACCTAGGAATGAAATAAAAGTTGCTAGTGAGTATCTATAATGGTACAAAATTTATGGACATTTAATTTCGAGGATGAAATTTTAGTGGGTTAAATGTTAATATTTGTTTTTGGTTTAATGGTAAACTACGTAAATTGAGTCTGAACCCATTTGTCTCACTCTCCTAATTCGATGATGTCTTCATAAAGCTTTATGGTTAAGCTGAATTTTTGTCCAGCCTTCCACCCTCAAATAGATGGACAATCTGCATGAACCAATTAGATTTTGATGATATACTGCGAGCCTGTGTGATGGATTTAGAAAGTGCTTGGTATAGCTTCTTACCCTTAGTGAAATTGCTTATTTTAATGATTACCAAGCCAACATTCAAATGGATTCATTTCAATTATCTATGATATAAGGTGTAGATTCCCTTCATATTGAGATGAGGTGAGAGAGAGACAATTTGGACTGAGCTGGTGTAGCAACTATGAAAAGTATTATTAATTAAAGCAGCTTCATGTAGCTCTGAGTCAATAGAAAAGTTATGTTGATGTCAAAAAGAAAGATTTGAAATTTCAGGTTGAAGACCATTTGGAAGTTTTACTAATCAATGATATGATGAGATTTGTGTTAGAGGTGATTTGAGCCACAATACATTGGGCCATTTAAGATTTTGATCAAAATAAAGGAGGTGGCTTATAGCTTAGCACTGTCTTCATTACTCTTTGGGGTGTTCAATGTGTTTCATATCTTTATGACTGAGGAGGTGTATTTCAAACCTCCGTTATGTGTTAGAACTTGAACCGATTTAGTTTAAGAAATAATTGACCTATGAGGAGCATCCTGTGCGCATTGTGGACCGCAAGGATCAGATTCTAAGGCGGCGTACCATCCCTTATGTCAAAGTTCAGTGGAATAATCACTCTGAGAGGGAGGCTACTTGGAAGCTAGAGGAAGAAATTAAAAAGAAGTATCCATAATTATTTGAAGGTAATTTATCTATCTTAGATTGTTGACTTTTGAGATTTATAGTAAACCAATTTCGAGGCCAAAATTTTTATAAGGAGGGGAGGATGTAGTACCCGGTTCAAACGAACCAGGCTTGGTTCAGATGAACCAGGCTTGGTTCAGATGAACCAAGATCCAGTCTGTTGGGTTCCCCGGACTGACGCTTCGCTCCAGGTGAAGCGTTTAATCTTCCGGGAAACCCCCGATCCGAAGCGTTGCACCGGTGATTAAATAGGAAGGAGGAGGACTCCTTCCTTCACGTTGGCGCACTTCATCCATCAGGTAATTCCGTGGCCTCTGGAAAGAGAGAGAGAGACAGGGAGCGTGAGAGACAGAGAGAGTCGTGGAGAGACATATGGCCAATTCGGACTTGCATCCCTGAGCATATTCTCTAATCTCTGCTGTATCCCGATCCGCCTGCTTCGGAGCCGAAGGGGAAACGATGCGGGTGGCATAAAGCCCTTCGACAGAAGAATGGCGTTAAGGGCAAGATCTATTTTGGACCTATCGGAGTGTTCCTTTTCCAAATCCAATCGACCCGCATCCCTCCCCTCTCCCAGCCAAACCCTAATTCCTTCCCTAATGCCGGGAGGCTGGCGGCGAGCGCTCCCTCTCTACGAGATGGGGTCGCTCACCTGCGCCAGCCCTCCAAATGATGGTGGCGGCGGCGCCACTTGAGGCGAAGGAGCGGGGTACTCGAGGGTGGTGCACTGCAACGATCCGGATTTCCTGGAGGCGACGCAGCTCAACTACCGGGGAACTCGATCTCGACCACCAAGTATACGGCGACCAACTTCATCCCCAAATTCCTCTTCGAGCAGTTCTGGCGGGTGGCGAACTGTTCTTCCTCATCGTCGGCATCGTCTCATTCACACCCCTCGGCCCCTACCGGGCCGTCAACGTGATTTTACCACTTATCGTTGTCGTGGGGGGCCACTATGATCAAGGAGGCCATCGAGGACTGGTGGCGGAAGGCTCAGGATATAGAGGTCAATAATCGAAAGGTCCAAGTATATGATTGGACTTGTGCTTTTCACCAAACTGAATGGAAGAAACTTAGAGTTGGAGATATTGTTAAAGTGGAGAAGGATGAATTCTTTCCAGCTGATCTGCTGTTTCTTTCTTCGAGTTTTGATGATGGCAATTGTTATGTTGAGACCATGAACCTTGACGGAGAGACAAACTTAAAACGAAAGCAATGTTTGGAGGTAACAAAAGCCTTACACAATGGACATTCTTTTCAGAAATTTAAAGCATTAATCAGATGTGAAAACCCAAATGAAAAATTGTATTCTTTCATTGGGACGATGCATTGTGAAGGTGCACAATATCCCCTTGCACCGCAACAAATTCTACTGAGAGATTCTAAACTCCGAAACACCCAGCATATCTATGGTGTAGTGGTTTTCACGGGCCATGACACAAAAGTTATGCAGAATGCAATGGATCCTCCTTCCAAGAGGAGTAATATTGAGAGGAGAATGGACAAGATTATTTATGTTCTTTTTACAACACTGGTTCTTGCTGCTTCCTTTGGATCCATCTCTTTTGGAATCAAAACTAGGGGAGAAATTAGTGATGGAAACTATAGGTGGTATTTAAGACCAGATAAATCATCTATCTACTTTGATCCTAACAGAGTGACACTAGCTACTCACTTTCTGACTAGCTGATATATACCTGTTGGATTGCGTACTGAGGTAAATAAGCCAGTTATCAGTATTTAATAAATTATTTTATTCATTATATGAATATTTAAATTGTGAATTATATTGTGACATAAAGAATTGTTGTGGATATTGGCTAAATTGTAAGTAGATGAATATTATGAGTACATGGTTGTTTATGTGCTATGATTTCATATGTGGATGCCATGCATGAGAGATGCAGTTATTATGACACTGATGTGATATATTACATGCAATTGTTCAGTAAGTATAATCCACTGTTTATGCAATATAGAGATGTGATTGATATGTTTGTGCATGATGTGAGGTACTGTTATGTGTCGCCGTGGTTCTCCTTATCATGTCATACCACACACACGTCTAGAGGACGTGTTCTGCTTGTTTATGCCACACACATCTAGAGGATGTGTTCTGATGATTTATGCCACCTACACGTCTAGAGGACGTGTTCTCCTTGTTTATGCCATCACACATCTAGAGGATGTATTATGCTTGGGTTCGAGATGGCATCACGTATCTAGAGGATGTGTTCTGAGTTACTATGAGGTGGCATCACACATCTAGAGGATGTGTTCTGCTTGGTTCGAGGTGGCATCACACATATAGAGTATGTGTTCTGGTGGATTATGATATGGCGTGACCCTGGTATCTGGATCCTTTCAGTAGGGGGATGCTTGTTGGTACACTATTGAGATATTGCAGGGCCGTGGGTCACATTTACAGCTACCATTGAGAGTATAAAACAGTGGGTTTACTTACATTGCATGTTTGAGTATTTGTGGAATGTTTAAGCATGCAAATCATTTATGTGCTTATTGATTGCTATGTTATGATTTGACTGTATAACGTGGCTTACTTATTGAGTATAAGCTCATAAAAATCTTACAACGTTTTTGTCAGAGCCACGAGATTGAAGATGGACTGTTGGGGTGATGGATCTCCTATTAAATAAAACAAGACCCATTATTTTGTTGTAACCCCAGTATTACTTATGTGTAGGGCTTGTTGTAGCCCAACTTTATTAGCATGACTTGGATGTAGGGTTTGAAACCCAAAACTTATAACTATCATTTGTATTATGGTTGGTTTTCATATTTATTGCACATTTGAATCGTATATCAAGATTTTATGCGGGTTGTCACCCTAGCCCAATATTTGGGTCTGGGGCGTGACACATTCTGAAAGTTCTTGTATTGATTCTTGTTCTTTTTAAAAAGCAAACATAAAAACCAAAGAACATACACCCGAGCTCAATTTATAAGATGGAGCTAGTGTTGGGATTTAGTCCTTAATGAACAGCAGTGGATTCCTTCTTGAAGAATTTTTTTTGGACTTTTACCATCGATCAACTGCAGCCCTCTTTTCTTGTGGATTTGCTGGATTTTTTTCAAAGCTCGTTGACCAGCTTTGACTTTCTCTTCGTGGCTTGAGACTCCCCCTCCTCCCTTTGTTCTTTGGCTGGAACCGTGAATCTAAGCAGCCACTTCCCTTTTGTTTCTTGAAAATACCTCCACCCAGCCATGTACTTTTCCATTGGAATCCACCCAGCTGTCCCGCTGGAAGACTTGACCAAGCTTTGTCAAGGCTTCCAGTGAATCCCCCATGTCGCTCGTGTAACGTGCTTGGATCCGCTGGATACTCTCCTGATTCCCATGGCCTGTGGATGAAACATCCCTTGGCAGCGAACGACTTCACGTCCTCTCCACCAATGTGATCTTCTCACGGAAGTCGTCTGAATCCTGTGGAGGGTAGCGCGCTCCGGTTCTTGGGTGCACGTCATGGTTCCACCCCTCCATGCTAGGACATTGCGGCTGAGAACAGGGAAGACATTGCGGCGGAGAAGGGAGAAAGAAGGAGAAGATAGAGAGAAAAATATTTGGGTGAAAAGAAATCTATTTTCTATATCCGTAAATGCTAGAGACTAGGATTTAAATAAATAACCAAAACCTTTGTCCATAAATCCTAAGGACTAGAGTTTAAATCCATGATAGAGTAGGATTGGCCTAGACTTTCCAAAAACTCCCATAGACTAGCCCAATGAGATTAAACTAATTTTCAAGCCCGTGTACACTTGAACTTGATTTAATCTCAACCCTTGGACCCACACCTAGCCCAATAGAAGTTAGCCCAACCTGGGCCTTGATAGCACCACAGTAGGTCAAACAATTTAAGGCCTCAGCACATCCTTCGTGTCCATCAGCTGCAACACCGAGATGTTCCATGAAAGAACCTTGATGCTGGATTCTCCTTGGTGTGTATCCTCACCAGCTCTACTCCACCTTCTTCCACCAGCTCTCTGTAGTCATGCCTTCCTTCTGAGAGTATTCTCTGGCCACTAGTCTTGTCTCGTACTCGATATCCTTTTGCTTTGAAGGCCCTTCGTTGTATTAATAAACCCATTCACATCCAATGGATTTCTTTCCTTGTGGCAACTGGACCACTTACCATGTGCCAGTCTTGTTGAGAGACTGCATCTCTTCTGCCATAGCCTACATCTCCTGCCATAGCCTGAACCCACCTATCTCTATCTTAGCTGTCCTAGCTCTTCACAGCCTCCTGATAGGTGTAAGGGTCTCCATTCGATGTCACCCTGGCATATGACACCGAATCTTCGAAGCCATATTGAACTGGTGGTCGCATGTTCCTCCTGAGCCTATGCAGTGCGATCCCAGTATCAGTCCCCTACCCAGCTGCATCCTCTTGAGTTCTCTACTCAGCTACATCCTGCTGAACTCCCTAGCTTCTGAGCCCTTTGTCAGTCCTCTCCACTTGAATCTCAAATCCTCCTGGTCCCCTAGCAAATGGTATGACTGTGTAGCGGGTCATATGACTAGTGTTATCATGTTCCACCTTCTGTAGTCCCTGCTATGCATCTGTCTGCTCTGGAGGATTGAGCTCTCATCGAAGGTCACATCTCTGCTAATGATAACCTTCTTCTCCAAGGGGTCCCACAACCGATACCCTTTGATTCCTGCGGGTAGCCCAGGAATACCATTTTCTTTGACCTGGCATCTAACTTACTCTCGCTTTCCAGCACCAACATGCATAAATGCCGTGCATCCAAACACCCTCAGATGGTTCAGGCTTGTCTTTCCTCCAGACCACATCTTCTCTAGAATGCCTCCATCCAACCTGGTGTGTAGTGACCGATTGACCAAGTAACTGGCTATATCTACTGCGTCAACCCAGAACATCTTTGGACGCCCTGCCTGTAGCCTCAAGCACCTTGCTTTTTTTAACTGTGTTTTGTTCATTCTCTCAGTCACCCCTTCCTGTTAAGAAGTTTTCATTACCGAGAAGTGTCTTTTGATGCCCCACTCCTCACAAAATCTCTGGAACTCTTTGCTGGTGTATTATCCGCTGGACATCCCTTGATCGCTGCACATGCTTTTTTTTTCAACGACATCCATTGTTTGTCTGTCATCCCATCTGATCTTTCCTCCAAAGCCAGATCGAAACCCTACTATACAAGGAGGTCCTCTACTCGGACTTTCCACATGGAAAAACTTCATTTCCCACCAAATTTTTCAAAATCTATTTTTATGCTACTATCCATGGTCAGATCTCAATGAAAAATAGCATAAAAATAAATTTTAAAAAATTAAATGGTACCTTAATGAAGCCTTGTTGAAATTATTTCAACTCCTTGAAGATCTCCAAATTGCTCCTTCCTGAAACAGGCTATGATATCAATTGTTGGGATTTAGTCCTTGATGAACAGCAGTGGATTCCCTTCTTGAAGAATTTTTTTCTGGACTTTTACCAACAATCAACTACAGCCCTCTTTTTCTTCTGGGTTTGCTGGATTTTTCAAAGCTCGTTGACCAGCTTTGACTTTCTCTTCGAGGCTTGAAACTCCCCCCTCCTCCCTTTGTTCTTTGGCTAGAACCATGAATCCAAGTAGCCACTTCCCTTTTGTTTCTTGAAAACACCTCCACCCAGCCACGTACTTTTCCGTTGGAATCCACCCAGCTGTCCCGTTGGAAGACTTCACCAAGCTTTGTCAAGGCTTCCAGTGAATCCCCCACGTCGTTCGTGTAACATGCTTGGATCCGCTGGATACTCTCCTGATACCCACAGCATGTGGATGAAAAGTCCCTGATGGGTTGGGCAATAAAGACAGCAATTTTTGGATGGCATCCTATCGAGACGGCCATCCTCAGCGGCCTTCCTGGACGGGGTTGGGCAATAAAGACAGCAATTTTTGGATGGCATCCTATCGAGACGGCCATCCTCAGCGGCCTTCCCGGACGGCTTAATTCCTAGGCGGCCTCGCTACTTTACTCGGCTTTCTTTTGAAGGATGTAATGGATATTTAATTCCATCCACGATTATCCAGGCATTTATTGCCTTATTCTCATTTATGGCTGCCACGTTAGCCCTCTGGTGTCGGCCTCAATAGCGTCGGCCTCAACAGCGGCACCGGCCTCAACAGCATCGGCCTCTTATCGACTTGCATCCACTTGCTAGGCATTTATTGCCTTATTCTCTCCCATATTTATAGCCTTTATGGCCTCAAAGGCCACGATTATCCAGGCATTTATTGCCTTATTCTCATTTATGGCTGCCATGTTAGCCCCCTAGCGTCGGCCTCAAGCGCCTGGCGTCAGCCTCAACAGCGTTGGCGTTGGCCTCAACAGCGCCTGGCGTCGGCGTCGGCCTCAACAGCGTTGGCGTTGGCCTCAACAGCGTCGGCGTTGGCCTCAACAGTGCCTAGCGTCGGTGTCGACCTCAACAGCATCGGCCTCTAGCGTCGGCCTCAACAGCGTCGGCCTCGGCCTCAACAGCGCCTGGCGTCAGCGTCGGCCTCAACAGCGTCGGCCTCTGGCATCGGCCTCAATAGCGCCTGGCATCGGCGTCGGCCTCAACAGCGTCGGCGTCGGCCTCAACAGCGCCTTGGCATCGGCCTCGCATCTTCGCGTTGGCCTTGTGCCGACGTACATCCACTTGCTAGTTTATGGCCTCAAAGGCCACGAGCATCCACTCGCTCTAAGACATTTATGGCATTCTCTCATATTTATGGCTGCCACGTTAGCCCCTTCGGCCTTGCTTTTTCATTCGGCCATGAACAGCTTCGGCCTTTTTCCCTATGGTCTCGGCCTCATCCCCTTGGTCTATTCCCCTCGGCCGTAAACAGTGTCATGCACGTGAACAGTGTCACATGAACAGTGCCTTGCACATGAATAGTGTCATAACTCCATAATTAATGCTCTACGAGGGATTGCTGGCTTCAACTTTAAACGACATCTTCTATCCCAATGGTTGCACTTGGGGCCTACGTGACTAACCTTATCACCCATTGTTGTTCACACAGAACTTCCACGTGGCTTGCCAACCCGTTTCTCTTTTGCCAAGATCACAAGTGGTTACCGCTATATTATGAACCGTTGCCGATACTTATGGCACACGTTTAGCAGCTATAGCCGATCTTAACGGAATATGTGATTCGGCTGTTATCAACGAAGGATAAGAGGGACCCCCGAACAGGTATATAAAGAGCCCGACCCCCAACGAGGGAGGGAGACTCAATCTCTACTCTTTCATTAAAAAATTCCTGTTCTCCAGATCGCTGACTTGAGCGTCGGAGGGTCCCCGCCGGAACCACCGGTCCGAGACTATTCTTGCAGGTTTCCGGCTGAAGGAGGCGGTCCCTATCATTCCTCTGAAGGCCAACGAAGCATTTCGATCGCTTGACGCTCCTCAAAAGTGATTTGGCGGCAACAGATTGGCGCGCCAGGAAGGGGGGATGTACTGAAGGAAAGAGAGCTCTATCTCCCTGACCTATAAGTCTTTATCCCCTCTAAGATAGCCATGGTGGTGACGCACGTGCCGAAGGTCCTCACTAATCATGCCGGGGGGCATCCGCATAGCCCTAAGCAGCAAAGGATCACTCTCTCTCTATGCTCCCCCTTCACCACCAACCTCAGCTGCTCTAATTAACCAGCTAACCATCCTCAATCAACAAATTCAAGCCTTAAATGCAGCAGTTCATGAGTTGCAAAAGTAACGCCCGTTGGCCACTCAGCAGCAGCCGAAGCCTCTCACATCTTCCATAATAGCTACACCAGTTAGCCAGCGATTCACCCGCTGAAAATCTTCTCGTAGAGAAGCTTATCACCATCATGCTTCACCTAAGCACCACCGTGAAGCTTTCAAGAGACTGCGGTCTCCTACCTTCTGCTCGAGCAGCCACTCCTCCCCTTACTCATCCTCTGAGCCGTCTGGGAAGGACCCTAATCATGAGATGAAGGGGCATCTGGATGAACAACACCGGCGGCTAGAGGAGTTCAATCAAAGGTTCAATAATCAGTCAGAGGCGGCCATCCTTGGCGGCCTTCCTAAACGGCCTCTTCCTCCACAACGGCCACAGCAGCCCCGAGGCTCCATGGAGGCCCAAGACTCCAATGTAGCCTCCAGATCATGGCAGCCCCAGTTTCCTCCATGGCAGCCTCCGGATCCCACGACGACCTCTTCCTCCATGATGGCCCCTCAGCGGCTTTTGAATCCCATGGCGGCCCGAGACTCCATGGCAGCTCCCAAGTCCATGGCGGCCCCTGGCCTCCACGACGGCTCCCAGCCTCTCTCTCTCGATGGCCCGAGGCTCCACGGTGGCCCTCGATGTTCCCAGAGGCCCCAGGTCCTCCACAGCAGCCGCGTTCCCCAACAGCCATGGTGGCCCAAGACTTCACAACGGCCTCACTCTCTAGGCGGCCCCTGGCCTCTCCCCGAAGTGACCAAATGAGTGTCAGTTTCACAATTGCAAGGATAAGGCTCCCAGCCGTCTCACTCAACTCCTTTTCCCCCCAACTCTTGCTTCCACCTTGGCTGGGTAAGGTTTACATGCACACATAATTGAAGGAAGGTGGATTGCATGCACGAAGTTGTGTGCACGCGATGGAAGTTTGTTCTATGGCTGCTGCATCTTAACGATTGTCTTCCAAAGCTATGCTCATACCGACTCCTCCCACGGACATCGCCAGCTTTGGCCACCATCCCGGCCATGGTCGTTTGGCCAGATCCACGTATCTCGCATCGACGAGTGACGACACCTCTGGCTCCTGAGCCCATGCGGAAGCGGCAGCTAATCTCTTTGATTTCAATGGCAATCTTCTCCTATATCAAAGGATGCTTGCATAGCATTAGGAAGAATCAATTGGTACACAAAGTTATCAATCACTTTGAGGTTCTTCTTCAATTGAGCCTCCAGTCCAATGTTCAGAAGCTTCTTGATGTCCCAGAACGTATCAACATATCTCTAGAATACCATAGAGTTAAAGTCACCAAAAGCCTTGCTAAAGCGTGTCTCGAACCCATCGGAGCCCAAGAGAGTGTCTAGCTCAGCACCGAACTCTACTTTGAAGATCCTTTCTTCGGTGGCACCACTTCTCGCCATCCCCTATAAAGATTCCATCACCAAAAGGATCAGCAGTACAGATCTCACCGTGGGAAGGCTTGATCAGCCTTATGAATTAACTCCCTATAGAGAAGAAGGAAAAGGAAATGATGTCCACAACATGGAGAATGATCGCTGCAACGCTATGGAGAGAAAAGAGAAGGCGAGCAAGCCTAGTTTCAAAGTCAAGTCTAGCAGCTGGAGAGCCATAAAAGTGGTTGCGGTGCAAGATTTCTCCTTAAGGAGCTAAAGATTCAGCAAAGCCAGCTCACCAGCCAACTTGATTCCCTGGGGGGCAGACCACCAGCGGGCGAAAGCGTTCAAGCCCACAGAAGAAAAACAAGGGTGCTGCAAGAGCTAAGTATGCTACACTTAAGACTTTTTTCTTTCATTGATGCTTAAAAATGTCACGCAGATCGACTCTGTATCGGCATTCAAGACCAACCTCGTGTTAACGTCTCAAAAGCCTGATGTACCATCGGCACCCAAGACCGGCTCTGCGTCGGCAACTAAGACCGGCTCCGCGTCGGCACCAAAGACCGGCTTCGCATCGGCACCAAAGATCGGCTCTGCGTCGACAACTAAGATTGGCTCTACGCTGGAAACTAAGACTGGCTCCGCGTCGGCACTCAAGATCAGCTCTGCGTCGGCACTCAAGACCGGCTCCGCATCGGCACCAAAGACCGGTCCCGCGTTGGCACCAAAGACCGGCCCCACGTCGGCACCAAAGACCGGCTCCGCATCGGCAACTAAGATTGGCTCCGCATCGGCAACTAAGACCGGCTCCGCATCGGCAGTAAAGATCGGCTTCGCGTCGGCACCAAAGACCGGCTCCGCATCGGCAATAAAGACCGGCTCCGCACCGGCAATAAAGACCAGCTCCGCGCCGGTACCAAAGACCGACTCCACGTCAGCAGTAAAGACCAGCTCTGCATCGACACCAAAGACCGGCTCCGCATCGGCACCAAAGACTGGCTCCGTGTTGGCACCAAAGACCGGCTCCGTGTCGGCAACTAAGACCGGCTCCGTGTCGGCACTCAAGATCAGCTCTGCGTCGGCACTCAAGACCGGCTCCGCATCGGCACCAAAGACTGGCCCCGCGTCGGCACCAAAGACCGGCTTCGTGTCGGCAACTAAGACTGGCTCCGGGTCGGCAGTAAAGACCGGCTCCGCGTCGGCACCAAAGACCAGCTCCGCGTTGGCAATAAAGACTGGCTCCGCATCGGCAATAAAGACCAGCTCCGCGCCGGCACCAAAGACCGGCTCCACGTCGGCAGTAAAGACCGGCTCCGCGTCGGCACCAAAGACTGGCTCCGCGTCGGCACCAAAGACCGGCTCCGCATCGGCAGTAAAGACCGGCTCTGCGTCGGCACCAAAGATCGGCTCCGCATCGGCAGTAAAGATCGACTCCGTGTTGGCACCAAAGACCGGCTCCGCGTTGGCACCAAAGATCGGCTATGCATCGGCAGTAAAGACCGGCTCTGCATCGGCAGTAAAGACCGGCTCCGCATCGGCAGTAAAGATCGGCTCCGTGTCGGCACCAAAGATCGGCTCCGCGTCAGCACCAAAGACCGGCTCCGCGTCGGAAATAAAGACCGGCCCAGCGTCGGCACCAGAGACCGGCTCTGCATTGGCATGCACCATGTGCAACCATCGGCGCGAGACACCTATGAGGCCGCACTGGCAGGTGACGCGGGACACCTTCGACATGTACGGCGACAGTACAATCAGTCACTGTCAACTTCATCTTTTGTCCGTTATTGAACAGGGCACCTTGAAATCAACAATCTCTGGGAATGAAAGGGGGTTTCTTCGAACAGGTATAAAGCATACGCTCACACTATAAGTGGGGATCCAAAACTTTAGTTTCCTAGCCTCTTTCTACTAGTTAACTCTCGTCTATTCCCGAGTGACTAACTTGAGCGTCGGAGGGTCCCCACCGGAGCATTCGGTCTCCGGAGACTTTTCTTGCAGGAGTCCGGCGAAGAGGATGTCTGTTTCCCCTACGCTCGAGGAAGTGACTTGGCGTCAACAGATTGGCGCGCCAGGTAGGGGGAGTGAAGAGAAAAATATCGAACTGACAATTTGCAACCTCTCTCTCTCTGTGCCCTTGAGCTATGGTGACAACCCGCGCGAAAGGGATCTCTATCAGCTGCATTGGGGGGCAGCGCCAAGAAGCCGATCTATTGACGGTTGCCCCCAGCTCCCCCGGCCGGTGCCCCGTCACTGTCACATCTCCAGGAGGCAAGACCATCCGCTCCACCGATCGGTGTCCCTGCGCCTACTCCCCAGCAGCTCCAGGAAGACCGGTTTTCCGGTTTAGCCACGCAAGTTCAATCCTTGGTGGCAGCTGTTCAAGGCCTGCAGCATTAGCAGGTAGCCCCGCAGCAGCCAGAGCCATATCCATCGATTTCGAGGGTGGTGCAACCCAGCCAGCATTCCTCCCAAAGGAGATCACCAGTCCTGGGGGCTCGCCACCATCATGCCTCGCCCAAACCCCCCCACCGAGGAGCCTCTAAGAGACCCCGATCGCCTTCTCTCCATGCTAGTGTTTCTCCCAAGAAGCAGCGCAAGAGGGAAGCGGAGCGCCCCCGCCGACATTGCCATCACCCTTCCTCATCCTCAGAATCCTCAGGGGAGGGGTCCTTCGATGGTAGGATAGCCCACCGAGCCAAGCGTCGACTCGACGAGTATAACCAACGGTTGGAGGAACTCAACCGCCGAATAACTCACCTGCCAGAGGCGGACTATGACAGCCAGCCACCGCTATCCTGCCGCATCATGGAAGAGCCCATCTCCACCCGGTTTTATCTCCTGTAGCTGGACCCATATGATGGAACCACGGATCCCCTGGACCACCTGAAAAGTTACAAGGTTCTCATGTAGGTCCAAGGGGCCACCTATTCGCTCATGTGCATCACCTTCCCTGCCACCCTGAAGAAAGCTGCCCGAGCTTGGTATTCATGTTTACCACCGCAGAGTATTGATTCCTTCCGTCAGCTGGAAAGGGCCTTCTTGGCCCATTTTGATGCCTACCAAAAGATTTCAAGGGTGGCGACAGCCTCTTCGCTGTCCAGCAGAAGAGCGGTGAGTCCTTGCGGAATTACGTCGCTCGGTTCAAGGAGGCAGCCCTGAAGATCTACAATCTTGAAAACTCAGTGGCCACCTTGGCCTTGAAGCGAGGGCTTTGTCCATCTCTCTTCACGTACTCCCTTGACAAGAAGCCGCCTGAATCTTACGCCAAACTTTTGACTCGAGCCTAGAAGTATATCCATGCCGACGAAGCTGATTCCTCCCGGCGCGAGGCGAGCGGGAGTGTCCCCAAGAAGTCGACCTGCCCTGAGCCTGTCGAAGTTCGACCCAGGAAGCTTGAACCTCCCCATCGGCCAGACAACCATCCTCGAGTGCCAGCACAGAGAGATGGGCCCTACACTCCTCTGCTCGCCCCTATATCACACATCTTTCTCGAGATTGAGGGAGAGTCTTATTTTCAGTGCCCACCTCCGATGAACCCAAAAATCCCCCGCAACAAGAACCTTTACTATCGCTATCATCGGGACCATGGACACGACACCAATGACTGCCGCCAGCTGAAAAAGGCGATAGAGGATCTTATCCAGCATGGCCATCTGGGAAAGTTCGTTTGAATGAACAACCCAGATACTCCTGGTCCATCGGTGCCTCTGCTGCCAATGATCGACAATGCTCCAACCGAGAAGATGGTGGCGATGATTTCCTGGGGGGCAAGCGGCCCACCTAAAAGGCCAAGAGCGGAGGGGGAGTTAGATCCTATAATTCCTTTTTCTAAAAAGGACTTAGAGAGGGTGGTGAATAAAAATGATGATAGCGTCATCGTGTCCATGACGATTGCTAAGCACCCGTAAAAAGAATTCTGGTTGATAGTGGGAGCTCGGTGGATGTTTTGAGTTATGATGCTTTTGTTCGCATGAACCTGTCACCTGACCTGCTCTGGCCCATCGCCACGCCCTTGATGGGGTTCATTGGAGACTCCGTGAAAGTTGAGGGGGAGGTCACTCTTCCCGTCATGGCTGGCATGGCCCCGCACCAAAGCACAGTCTTCATGAACTTCCTAGTGGTTCGAGTGCCTCTCGCCTATAATGCAATCCTCGGGAGGCCTGGGCTCAACCTTTGGACGCTGTCATATCCACTAAGTGACTCCTCATAAGGTTTCCCACCAAGGAGGGAGTGGGGAAGATGCGGGGAGAGCAGAACCCACCTCCGCTTTGCTACCACATGGCCCCCAGTCTGCAGGGGGTGGTGCCTGCACCCGCACCGGAAGCGCTAGACCCCCGGGATCTAGAAAGGAGAGGAGAGCCGGCCGAGCACCTGCTTGCTTTCCCTCTTGTGGAGGACCAAGCGAAGACGATTCGGATCGGAGCCCTGCTCCCGAAGGAGGCCCGTGACCAGCTCCTCGCTTTCTTGTGGCCAATGCTGATGTCTTCGCTTGGTCGACGTCTGATATGCCCGGCATTCCGGAGGAAGTGATTACCCACTAGCTCAACATTAAGCTGGGGTGCCGACCCATTCAGCAAAAGAAGAGGAGCTTCGCTCCTAACAGGCAGAAGGCCGTGGATGAGGAGGAATGAAAGCTGTTGGCAGCCGATCATATCCGTGAGGTGCACTACCCCGATTGGCTGGCGAATGTCATGATGGTTCGCAAGGCCAATGGGAGCTGGAGGATGTGAGTGGACTTCACCGATCTCAATAAGGCGTGCCCCAAGGACAGCTTCCCACTACCCCGGATCGACCAGCTAGTGGACGCCATGTCCGAGCATGAAACTCTTAGCTTTATGGATGCATTTTCGGGGTACAGCCAAATCAGGATGAACCCGGCTGATGAAGAAGCCACCTCCTTTGTTACTGAAAAAGGGATTTACTGCTACAAGGTGATGTTGTTTGGGTTGAAGAATGCTGGAGCCACCTACCAGAGGTTGATGAATAAGGTCTTTGAGGACCAGATCGGGCATAACATGAAGGTATATGTGGACGATATGTTAACCAAGAGTACCAGTACTACCGACCACATCGCCGACCTCGCAGAGACCTTCAACAACCTACGTCGGTACTGGATGAGGCTAAACCCTTGCAAATGTACTTTCGGGATGGCAGCAAGCAAATTTCTGGGCTTATGGTGACCCAACGGGGGATCGAAGCTAATCCTAACAAGATTCGGGCTATCTTGGACATGAGGCCCCAGCTAATAAGAAGGAGGTGCAACGCCTAATCGGGAGGGTTGTGGCCTTGAGTCGTTTCATGTCAAGGTCGGCAGAAAGGTACCTGCCCTTCTTTAAGGCACTGCGCAAGGTCAATAGCTTCTAGTGGACAAAAGAGTGTCAGGATGCCTTTGAGGAGTTGAAGCATTTTCTATCCACTCCCCCGCTGTTGTCCAAGCCAAGGGGCGGAGAAGAACTCTTTCTATACCTTGCAGCCTCCTAGAGGCTGTCAACTCTGTGCTCGTGCGTATGGATGCCGATGGAGTACATAGGCCGGTCTACTACACCAGCAAGGTACTTCATGATACTAAAACCAAATATTTCAGGACTGAGAAGATCATTTTTTCCCTGGTGGTCTCTGCCCAGCGCTTCCGACCCTACTTCCAAGCTCATCCCATCGTGGTGCTCACGGACCAACCTCTTCAGACCATCTTATCCTATACGGACACCTCTGGTCGGTTAGCCAAGTGGGCCATCAAGCTGAGCAAGTTCGACCTATCTATTCAACCAAGGTCTGCCATGAAATCTCAAGTGTTAGCTGATTTCTTGGTCAAGTGTTCTTGGACCGAGGGATGTTCGAAGGAATCACATTCGGAGGTGCCCGCGGAATCCTCCTCGATCGAGGAACCAGGAAAGGAAGACTAGATCTTGCATGTAGACGGAGCAGCAAATTCTCAAGGAAGCGGGGTCGGGCTCATCCTTGCGAGCCCCGATAGAGAGGTGGTGGAGTATGCCCTTCGGTTTCAGTTCTCGGCCACTAATAACCAAGCGGAGTATGAAGCCCTGTTAGTGGGGATGAGGTTAGCTGAGGAGCTCGGTGCGGGGTGTTTGAGGGCCTTCACCGACTCTCAGCTCATTTCTGGGCAAGTGACTGGGGAATACGAAGCCAGAGACTCGGCCATGTCCTGCTACCTGAGCAAAGTGCAGTCCCAAGCCTCTCGGTTCTCTTACTTCCGCGTTAGCTACATTCCCCAAGCAGAGAACACTAGGGCCAACGCGCTGTCCCAATTAGCCACCTCGGCCAACGGGACCTTGGGAGGAACATATGTGGAGCACTTACAGACCCCGAGCATCAAAGCTGCAGATGAGGCACTACCGGTTGAACAAGGGCCTTCCTGGATGGATGCCTATGTCTGGTATCTGGCCGACGACACTCTCCCAGAAGACCCAGCCGAGGCCAAAGACGAAGCCCAGTGTACCACTGGCAGAGTGAAGTACCATCGTCTCTCGACAATTAAAGCCCGACCCCCTATCGGCACAAAAAGCCCTGGGCTAGCCAGGCACGAAGCCCAGTGTACCACTGGCAGAGCGATATACCATCGACTCTCAACAACTAAAGCCTGACCTCCTGTCGGCACAAAAAGCTCTAGGCCAGCCAGGCACGAAGCCCAATGTACCACTAGCAGAACGATGTACCATCGACTCTCAACAACTAAAGCCCGATCCCTTGTCGGCACAAAAAGCCTTGGGCCAGCCAGGCATGAAGCCCAATGTACCACTGGCAGAGCAATGTACCATCGGCTCTCAACAACTAAAGCCCACCCCATATCGGCACGAAAAGCCCTGGACCAGCCAGGCATGAAGCCCAGTGTACCACTGGCAGAGCGATGTACCATCGGCTCTCAACAACTAAAGCCCGACCCCCTATCGGCACGAAAAGCCCTGGACCAGCCGGGCACGAAGCCTAGTGTACCACTAGTAGAGCGATGTACCATCGGCTCTCAACAACTAAAGCCCAACCCCCTATCGGCACAAAAGCCCTGGGCCAGCCAGGCACGAAGCCCAGTGTACCACTAGCAGAGCGATGTACCATCGACTCTCAACAACTAAAGCCCAACCCCTGGTTGGCACAAAAAGCCATGGGCTAGCCAGGCATGAAGTACCACTGGCAGAGCGATGTACCATCGGCTCTCAACAACTAAAGCCTAACCCCCTATCAGCACAAAAAGCTCTGGGCCAGCCAGGCACGTAGCCCAGTGTACCACTGGTAGAGCGATGTACCATCGACTCTCAACAGCTAAAGCCCAACCTCCTATCGGCACAAAAAACCCTGGGCCAGCCAGGCACGAAGCCCAGTGTACCACTAGTAGAGCGATGTACCATCAACTCTCAACAACTAAAGCCCAACCCCTTATCGACACAAAAAGCCCTGGGCCAGCCAGGCACGAAGCCCAGTGTACCACTGGCAGAGCGATGTACCATCGACTCTCAACAACTAAAGCCTGACCCCCTGTCGGCACAAAAAGCCCTGGGCCAGCCAGGCATGATGCTCAGTGTATCACTGGCAGAGTGATGTACCATTGACTCTCAACAACTAAAGCCTACCCCCCTATCAGCACGAAAAGCCCTGGGCCAGCAAGGCACGAAGCTCAGTGTACCACTGACAGAGCGATGTACCATCGGCTCTCGACAATTAAAGCCTGACCCCCTGTCGGCACAAAAAGCCCTGGGCCAGCCAGGCACGAAGCCTAGTTTACCACTAGCAAAGCGATGTACCATCGACTCTCAACAACTAAAGCCCGACCCCCTATCGGCACAAAAAGCCCTGGGCCAGCCAGGCATGAAGCCCAGTGTACCACTGGCAGAGCAATGTACCATCAACTCTCAACAACTAAAGCTCGACCCCCTATCGGCACAAAAAGTCCTGGGCCAGCCAAGCACGAAGCCTAGTGTACCACTAGCAGAGCGATGTACCATCGGCTCTCAACAACTAAAGCCCGACCCCCTGTCGGCACGAAAATCCCTGGACCAGCCAGGCACGAAGCTCAGTGTACCACTGGCAGAGTGATGTACCATCGGCTCTCAATAACTAAAGCCCATCCCCCTGTCGGCATGAAAGGCCCTAGGCCAGCTAGGCACGAAGCCCAGTGTACCACTGGTAGAGTGATGTACCATCGATTCTCGATAATTAAAGTCCGACCCCCTATCGGCACAAAGAGCCTTGGGCCAGCTAGGCACGAAGTCCAGCGCATCATTGGCAAAGCTGCGCACAAGCACCCCTGGAAGCTCGAGTCCTAGCCATCCGAGTTAGATGCTCCATCGATCGCCGGGAGTCCATATCCTCCGACTCTAGGATTCGGTCCTATGAGACTAAGTCAAGGTTGTTCAAGAATGAATTAAAAGTTATTCCTTAGTACCGATAAAGCCCCTAGGGGTCCCACATCGGTAACCAAAGGACTTAAGGAAAGGACACAGTAGGATGAAGACAAATATCGTCAGAGAAAAGAACACATTTCATTAACTCAAAAATGCTTACAAAATGCCGGCCAAGTCGGACTTGCAAAAATAAAAAGTACAATGTGAAGCTCATGGATCGGCTGGCGCGTGCTCATCGTTGGATGAGCCGACCTCGGAAAGACGTTCCGGCTCGACATCAAGGGCTTGTGGAAAGTCCAAGTCTCGAGCGACCTTTTCCTTTCCGCGCTGGAACCCTTCAAGGTATGCCTCCGCTGAAGCTTCGGCCAGCTCATCAGTGAAGTGCTCGGATGCTCAAAACTCTTTAATACTCTGGCAGCCCTAGCCTCCACAGCTGCCTCCACTTTAGTAGCTCGAGCCTCTCTCTCTACGGCCAGAGATGCCACTGCTACCCTCTCGGCCTTCAGGGCATGATCTCTCTCCTCCTCATCTTTCTTTGCCCTCTCTTCAGCTTCCTTTGCCCTTTCCTTGGCCTCTCTCGCTTTCTCCTCGGCCCTCCTTGCCTTCTCTTCGGCCTCACCCATCTGATTTTCGGCCACCTGGATGGTCGCGGCCAACTCTGAAATGTGAAGGTCTCAGGCCGCGACCGCGCTCTCAGTCTCCATTAGTTGGTTGAGAACCACCTGCAGGCGGTTGGCCTCAACTTCCGCCCAGCTCTCGGCCGCTCTTATTTCATCGGCCCGGGCGGTCCTTGCCGATTCCAAGGCCCTCTCGGTCGCTTCTGCTCGAGCGTGAGCCTCCTCCGCCTCCTTCTGGGCCTTCCGTATAAGGACCATACCCCCGTGGATGACCTTCCTCGTAGCGGCCAAGGAGTTCACAATCTGTAGTCAGATCTCATGTCAAAAAGAGAGAGGATGAATAAAGAGGGAATCCAAAAGCGAGAAGCTACGAGTTTACTTACCTTGACCAGGGCCACGTAGGATTATCGAAAGAAAGCGGCCGCCTTCAACTGGCTGAGCTCTTCCTAAACCTCAGGCACGAAGATTGATGAAATGAGCCACTCTGCCCAACGTCCATCGTCTAGAATGGAGTCCCGGTGCAGCCTTTGCCTTGCTCCGTTCCCCCCTGCAGCCCCTGCGGTTTTGGATTCGGCACATGGGGGGCTGCCTGCTGGTGTCTGCTCCAGAGATGGACCTGCGGCCCTTGACGGTCCCTCTCCCCAGTTCCTTGTTACTTCGGTAGGAACTGGTCCGTGGGAGGTGGCAAGTTCTTCCATTGTCGCTGGCTCTTCCACAGCCGGCTCCTCCACCATCGCCAGCTCCTCCGTGGTTGGCTCTGCTGCCTCTACCTCCCTGCCCACTGCCCTTTCAGGTGGGGTGTCGACCATCAGGTCGATCTCCGGGGCAGCCGGAGGCTCTTGCGGTGCAGGTGGCTCGGGCACCCGCACTGTCAGGTATTTTGGGGCCGGTGCTTGCTGCCCCTCACTTGGCCCCTCCCAAGCCCTCCTTTTAGCCGCAGCCTTCATGAGTTTATGGGTCGGGATTTTCGTAGCTGTGTAACATCGGCCGGGTTCAAAAAAAAAAAGATAAAGAGAAAGAGAAAATGATAAACAGAAGACTTTGACTAAGTATAAGGAGACTTACCATGGTGGGAAATGAGACCCACCGACTGAAGGTTTTCCTCTGTTAGAAGTAGGTTGTACCGAGGGATGTCAGTAGCCAACAGCTGCCCCAACGTTTCCTTGTCACCGGGGTGGACAGTGGAGTTCGCATTACCTCGGAAGTCGAGGTCCCCCCATCGGGGCCTGACTTTATCAAGATCGGCAAAAAAGAACCGGGATTTCCACCCCTTAATGGAGGAAGGGAGAAGAAGTTTAAGGACTCGGCCGGGTCGGGGCTGAAACAGCCACCAACCCTTCTGAGCCTGGAGGATGTAAAAAGGATGAAAAAGAGAGACTCTAGGGGTAACGTGGAGATGATGGCAGAGGACAACGAAGGCACTAACAACTCGGAGGGAGTTCGGAACCAGCTGAGAGGGGGTTATGGAGTAATAATCGAGGAGGTTCATAAAAAAAGAAGGAAGGGGTATGCAGAGGCCCACACTCAGAGAAATCTCGTAAATAGCCACTCGGCCCGGTCGAGAGGAGATAACTCTATCGTCGGGAGTCGGGAGGTAGAGCCCAACATCCTGAGGGATTTGGTAACGGGTCTGGATGTTCGCCAAATCCTGACCCGTCACCATGGAGGCGACCCCTTTCAGGGATTCTGCCTCCACCCATGAGGAAGTGCCAGCTTCCGCCCGATGTCTCCTCAATGGGGCCGCGCCAGCCGCCGTCGGATGCCTCCCTGCGGGAGCCTCCCCGGCGACCTGCCGCTGAGCTAGGGGGACACGATCCTTTGAATCAGAGGACCACTCAAGAGGAGGTGAAGGAGAAGGGGAGAGGAAGGAGAGGCATGAAGCCTCCCAGAAGGAGAATGATCCTTTGAATCGTTCTCCAAAGTCCAGGACTGGGAGCCCATTGTTGGAAGAAGAAATAGAAAGGTTTGGAAAGGACAGAGATCTTACCTGGGGAAGAAAATGGCATGCGCGAAATCTCAGATTGCAGGGAGAGCTAGGAGGCGGAAGGTCAGGGAGCCAGGGGAAGAAGACAATAGAAGCAAGAGTAATATGGCCAGATTCAACCCCACCCGAGTTTTATTGGATTTCGAATTATCCCGCCTTATCTCGTCAGCCACATAGACTCTCACCGTAGGCAGGGCTGCCTCGATGATCACTTGGTGCGTGGTACGATCTGCCTCCGATCAGCGATGAGACACCGCTGACGTCATCGTTATGATGGATAATGATAGCACCACTTTTCGCACAGACTTCGAAGGATCAAACTTGCCTCGAGGACGATCGTTGCAGATCGGGTGGATGGTAGTGGCCACCCTTTCACATCCCTACTTGATGCTCGCATAAAGTCATTGCAGTGCTCAGAGACACGTGTCCGGGGTAGTTCGCAAAGGGCGGGGATCAGCCACTTGGGAGGTGACACCCCTTTCGCCTCACTGGGGTAGGCCTGCTTTGCCTCAGGGGTGAGGGGGCATCTGATATGGCTGATCCAGCGTCGTCAAAATAAACAATAACTGACGGAGGCCCTCTCGGCCTCATGAACAGTATCTCAACCCCCGAGACCCCCTCGATCTTGGGCTGCATAAATAGTGCTTGGCCTCGAGTTCCTCTCTCGGCCTTAAGCCACAGCTCCCGGGCCTCACGAACAGTATCTCAACCCCAGAGACCCCCCGGTCTCGGGCCGCATGAACAGTGCTTGGCGTCGAGTTCCGCTCTCGGCCTCAAGCCACAGCTCCCGGGCCTCATGAACAGTATCTCAAACCCAAGACCCCCTCGATCTCGGGCTGCAAGAATAGTGCTCGGCCTTGAGTTTCGCTCTCGGCCTCAAGCCACAGCTCCCGGGCCTCATGAACAGTATCTCAACCCCCGAGACCCCCTCGGTCTCGGGCTGCATGAACAGTGCCTGGCCTCGAGTTCCGCTCTCGGCCTCAAGCCACAACTCCCGGGCCTCATGAACTGTATCTCAACCCCAAGACCCCCTCGGTCTCGGGCTACATGAATAGTGCTTGGCCTCGAGTTTCGCTCTCGGCCTCAAGCCACAGCTCCCGGGCCTCATGAACAGTAGTATCTCAACCCTCGAGATCCCCTCGGTCTTGGGCTGCATGAACAGTGCTTGGCCTCGAGTTTCGCTCCCGACCTCAAGCCACAGCTCCCGGGCCTCATGAACAGTATTTCAACCCCCGAGACCCCTTGGTCTCGGGCTACATGAACAGTGCTTGGCCTCGAGTTTCGCTCTCGGCCTCAAGCCACAGCTCCCAGGCCTCATGAACTGTATCTCAACCCCCGATACCCCCTCGGTCTTGGGCTGCATGAACAGTGCTTGGCCTCGAGTTCCACTCTTGACCTCAAGCCACAGCTCCCGGGCCTCATGAACTGTATCTCAACCCCGAGACCCCCTCAGTCTCGGGCTGCATGAACAGTGCTTGGCCTCGAGTTCCGCTCTTGGCCTCAAGCCACAGCTCCCGGGCCTCATGAATAGTATCTCAACCCACGAGACCCCCTCGATCTCAGGCTGCATGAACAGTGCTTGGCCTCGAGTTCTGCTCTCAGCCTCATGCCACAGCTCCTGAGCCTCATGAACAGTATATCAACCCCGAGACCCCCTCGGTCTTGGACTGCATGAACAGTGCTTGACCTCGAGTTCCGCTCTCGGCCTCAAGCCATAGCTCCCGGGCCTCATGAATAGTATCTCAACCCTTGAGACCTCCTCGGTCTCGGGCTACATGAACAGTGCTTGGCCTCGAGTTCCGCTCTCGGCCTCAAGTCGCAGCTCCCGGGCCCTGATGAACAGTATCTCAACCCCCGAGGCCCCCT
Organism: Calamus simplicifolius; assembly: GCA_900491605.1. Taxonomy (NCBI): domain Eukaryota; kingdom Viridiplantae; phylum Streptophyta; class Magnoliopsida; order Arecales; family Arecaceae; genus Calamus; species Calamus simplicifolius. The sequence continues at coordinate 24,968 of UESW01005013.1, read as the reverse complement.
CGGTCTCAGGCTGCATGAATAGTGCTTGGTGCATGATCCGACCCACTCCGGGCCACCTGGCACACTCACATAATCCGCCGCACATCCATAGCAGGGTGTGGCCATACCTTATAACAGCGTATGGTCCATCACCTGTCTATCACTGTGCATGGCCATACCCCGTTATAGCGTACGGTTCACCACCTGACCATAACTGTGCGCGGTCACATCCGGCGGTGATGCGCACCATGTACAACCACCGGCACGAGACACCTGTGAGGCCGCACTGGAAGGTAATGCGGGATACCTCCGACATGTATGGCGACAGTACGATCAGTCACTGTCAGCTTCATCTTTTATCCGTTATTGAACGGGGCACCTTGAAATCAATAATTTTTGGGATGAAAGGGGTATCTTCGAACAGGTATAAAAGCATATGCTCACACTATAAGTGGGGATCCAAAACTTTAGTTTCCTAGCCTCTTTCTGCTAGTTAACTCTCATCTGTTCCCGAGTTACTACTTGAGCGTTGGAGGGTCCCCACCGGAGCATCCAATCTTCGGAGACTTTTTTTGCAGGAGTTCAGCGAAGAGGACGTATGTTTCCCCTATGCTTGAGGAAGTGACTTGGCGTCAACAGTTATAATGTCTTTGGTTTTCATTTAATCAGCTTATATACTACTGACTCTAGATACTAGATTTTCCTGTAGAAGAAGATTGCAGATGAAAAACAAGAACACCCTTAACTTATAAAATGGAGCTAGTACAAGGAAAAGGGAATTGACATAGCTTAAAAATGTCTACACGCACTTGATCTGAGTGCAAGGGACAAGCAAGGGTTAAGCATTGGATATGTCATTCTGAAAGTTCTTGTATTGATTCTTGTTCTTATTAAAAAGCAAACATAAAAACCAAAGAACATACACCCGAGCTCAATTTATAAGATGAAGCAAGTACTGCAGGGAAAAGACAAGTCAATATAACCCACCAACATCTGCTCTTAGTTGACCTGAGTGTAAGGGAAAGCAAGGGCTGAGATTGGATTTATCATTCTGAACGCACATGTATTGATTCTTTTTCTCTCTCTTTTTTTTGTAAGAAAAGGTTAATTCAAAAGGTTAATGCATGGATATCTTGCGTCCAGGCTGATTCTTCTGCTGAGTTTGAAGCCCAAATTATGTTCGTGTGGCGCAATGGATGTGGTTTCCAGCACTCAGAAAGCCATCAGCTCCTAGCCTTCAGGAACAGTTTGGACCTCTGGGAGTAGTGGTGAGGCCTGGTAGCCCACTTCTTAGGTATGGGTGGTATGGGACAAAAGTTGGAGGGAGGGCATCGATAAGATCCTCTCTGTTAATTTTGGGTTTGCCATGGAGGGAGCATTGTGGGGACTCTCTTGGCTTCATAAGGTTTCTTCATAGTGGCTTGGGTTGGGGAGTTTCTGAATTCTTCATTACCTTTATGTAGTTTGTTGTTGATTTGTTGTCTTGCCTTGATGAATAAACTCCAAAGTTGAATTAATAGATTTGAGAGGGAATTCAATCTCATACTTAGTGCTACTACGGGTAATAGGAGTGAATGGTCTTTTTTGTTTCATAATGAACTTTTGTTGCCTTTATGTCATTTGGTTTTTGTAGTAAATTGAAAACTTTGAGAGAGAGCTCGTATGCAAGCTTGCATCAATATTGTGGGTGCAATTTTGAAGGTTTGAGAGAGGAGTTAATTTCAGATAGAGGAAGCCATTGGTAATACGAATCTATGGTTTCTTTTGTTTCATACTAAATTCTTTATTCCCTTTATATAATTTGCCATTTGTTTACCATTTGCCTTTGATAATTAACCCAAATCTTTGAGAGAGATCTCGCATTTAGTTTTGCATTAATATTACGGTGCAATTTAATAGCTTTGAGGAATTAATCTCATACTAGTGCCACTATTGGTAATAGGTGTGAATGATTTCTTTTGTTTCATACTAAATTCCTTATTGCCTTTATGTAACTTGTTAATTTGTTCTTAGTTTTGGTAATGAACCCCAAAACTTTGAGAGAGGTTGCATTTAGTTTTCTTTAATGTTGTGGATGCAATTTTAGAGATTTGAAATAGGATTTAGTCTTATACCAAGTGCTGCTGTTAGTAAGAGGATTCCATGACTTCTTTTGTTCCATAATGAGTTCTTTGTTGCCTTTATATAATTTTCCCAAGGTATGTCAAACTGGACTAAACCAGTAAACCATCCAGTATGGGGTGTACCGAACAATCTGATACATGGTGTATTGAACCGTACTAGTGCAAAACCGGTATGATTCACTATTTTAAAATGGTGCGAGATCAATACTATCCCAAACTGCCCTACATATATCCCTGAACCACTTCATACCAACCTTGTACTGACTTTGTACCATGTTGAACCACTCTTACCGTGTGAAACCGCCCAATTTGGCTCGGTATGAGGTGGTTTATGAGTTGGAACCTTTCGGTTCACATAACTAGTACATCGTTGGTTCAGTTTGGAGTGATCGGTATGCCGTTGGTATGGTACGCCCCATACCAAATCGTGCTAGGCTCGTATCGAAATAGTACCGGTTTTCGGTAAGGTGAACCTTTAACTTGCCATTTGATTTTGGTAATAAATTTGAAGCTTCGAGAGAGAGCTTTCATTAAATTTTGTATCAATGTTGTGGGCGCAATTTCACATATTTGAGAGCATTTAATTTCATACAAAGGGCACTATTGGTAATAAGAATCCATGGTTTCTTTTGTTTCTTACTGCGTTCTTTGTCACCTTTACATAACTTGCTATTATTTTGTGTCTAGCATTTAAAATGAGCCTGAAGTTTTGAAGGACTTGTATTTAGTTTTGCATTAATGTTGTGGGTGCAATGTCATAATTTTAAGGGAGGGTTTAATCTCATATCAAGTACTGCTATTGGTAATAAGCATGCATTTTTTCTTTTTGCACCAATTTTTTTACTGTCTCTTTGTAACTTGTCATTAGTTTGTCAATTCAGTTTAGGTAAGGAACCTAAAGCTTTGAGAGAGGTTACATTCAATTTTGCATTAATGCTGTAGGCATGATTTCATAATTTTGAGAGGGGACCTAGTCTTGAATCGAGTTCCTCTGCCAGTAATAGGAATGTGTGGTTTTTTTATGCAAATTCTTTATTGCCTTTATTTAGCTTGCCGTAGTTTATTGTCTGGTTTTGTGACTGAAAGGGAGCTAGCTGTCTGTTTTGTATTAATGTTGTGGGTGTGATTTTACATCTTTGAGTGAGGGCTTAGACCCATTGAGTTCTGTAGCCAGTAATGGAAAAGTCTGATTTCCATTTTTTCCATACTATTCTTTTTTGGCCTTTATATAGCTTGTTGTTGACTTGTTGTTTAGTTTTGGTAAATGAATGCGAAGCTTTGAGAGATCGAGATAGAATGCATGAGAGCTTGTAATCAATTTTGCATTCAATATTTCTAGCATAATTTCTCAATTTTCATTGACTTACTATTGATGAACACAAAACAGAGAGGAAGGTGAGTGAATTCAACTTTTCATTATATTATAGGCAATGTTGTTATCAGTAATAGAAATGTGTAGATTCTTTTGTTTCATATTAAGCTATGTAAATTTGTAATTACTTTATTAAATTAACCCAAAGATTCAAGAGAGACCCTGAATTTGGTTTCGCATTAAGGTCGTGGGTGGTACCATTTCTAGTAGTATAATTGTATAAGATTTTCTACTTCATACCTTGTTGCTTTGTTATTCTTATTGTAAATGAATATGAACCTTCGAGAGATCTTGAGTTTCTGTTTCACATTGATATCATAGGTATATTCTATGCATTTGAGAAAATAGTTAATACAATGAGCTTATACTGAGTGCAGCTCTTGGTATGGAAATTAGCAATTTTTTATTTCATACCAATCTTTTCTTATTGTTTACTTTTATGAATGAACCTGAAACACACGCGCACACACACACAGAGAGAGAGAGAGAGAGAGATGTTAAATTCAGTTTCACAGTTGACAAGTTTCTTTTATTTCTTGCCAAGCTCATTGTCAGTTTATCGTTTACTTCTCAAGAGTGAACCTGAATGTTCAAGAGCTATGATTTAGTTTTGCATTATTATCATTGGTTCATTTTGTAGATTTGAGAAAAGACTTAAGGTGCATTTTGTGTTGCTCCAAGAAGTACTTTCTGTAACTTTTAAAGCAAAATTATCATCTAAAAAAAGGTGTTTTCAACCAAAAAAATTGGGTAATATATGAGGGGCACATGTAAAAGAAGGAAAGTTAAGTGTTTTAGGATAAACTAGAGAACTTAGCTTTTGGTTTCTTTTATAAGAAGACTTTTTGAAAAGCAAAAGTAACTCCAAATATGCCCTTAATGCATAGGTTCATATTGGGTGCAACTCTAGGTAATATATGCAATTTCTTTTGTTTCATACATGATTATCATAGATTTATTGTTCACTTTTTATGAATAGGTTTAAAGCTGAGAGGAGAGAGATTTCACATAAATATTGTAGGTGCCAGTTGTAGGTTTAGAAGAAGAAATAAAGAGCAAGGATCATCCTAAGGGCAGCTCCTGGCGATGTAAATTTTTTGTTTATTCGTTCCTTGTCAAGCTTGTTTGTTTATCATTTACTTTTTGAGTATTGTTTATTGTTTCCTTTTTGAGAATAAATTTGAAACTCCAAGAAAGAGCTTGAATGTGGTTTACATTAACATTTTGGCTATACTCAAAGATTTACTCAAAGATTTAATGGTGTAGATTCATACTAAGTGCAGCTCTTAGTAACATACATACATTGTTTTATACCAAGTTTATCATCAGTTTACTTGATTAAATAAATATGAATCTTAGAGAGAGATTGAATTTGGTTTCACGTTAATTTTATGGGTAACTATAGGTTTGAAAGAAAGATAAAATGTGGTAGGCCTATACTGAGCTTGACTCCCGATCATAGAAATGTGTGATTCTTTATGCCTTATTGAGGTTGTTGATCTGTGGTTTACTTTTTTGGTAAAATAAACAAAATTTGGAAAGAGAGAGAGAGAGGGAGAGAGCTTAAATTTGGTTTCAAATTAACATCCTTGGCACATTTATAGATTTGATAAAGTGACTTAATGTGGAAGGTTTATATTTTATGCTAAGTGTAGCTCTTAATGATAGGAATGTGTGATTTCTTTTATTGCGTGATGAACTTGTTTTTGGTTTGTTATTTACTTTTCTATAAATAAATTTGAAGCATAAAGGGAGAGAGAGATTGAATTTGGATCCACATTAACAGTCAAGTAATTTGTAAGTTTAAAAGAAGAGGTGGACTTATATTGAATGTGGCTTTGGATAATATCTGTGGCCTGTTTTTGTCTCTACATAGCCCATTGTCAATTTATAATATATTTTATTTTCTTTTTATTGGATCTGGCATTGTGTTTTAAAAATCATAGATTCAAATTTTTTGAACTAATTTTGTCCTGGTGCTCCTAAAGCCTTCCTTCTTTCTTTTCGGCGTAAATGGAAGAGAGATTTTCTATTCCAATTCTCATGATTTTAGTATTTTATTATTTTTCAATTTATTCTGTCATTTTAATTTCCTTTTTACATTTCAAATATGTTTTTTGTTTTTTACTTGCATATTCGTTTTCACTTTTTTGCTAATATTTTTCTCCTACAGTTGTTGAGCCGTTGATTAGTAATAGGAACAATATGGCACTTACAAGAGATCATGAACCTATGAGATCACGCTTGTGTTTTGTGCCAAGCTTGTTGCCCTCGTATCTTGTACCAACTCTTATCCTCTTTGCTCAAGAATGAGTAAAATAAATGAATAAAATAATAGATAAATAGATAGATAGCACTCAGGAACAAGTACCAAACAATTGATAAGGGAGAGATAAGAATAGGCTCAATGAGACCATACTGGAGGCAAGATGACTCATGGATTCTTGCCACGATATATGCCATCATAACTCAGAACAACAACAATAAAGCCTTAATCCCAAACTAGTTGGGGTGGGCTACATAAATCCTTTTTCTTCATTCAGCTTTATTTTGAGTCATTTTTTTAAATACAAAAATTTCAATTCTTTCATTATCATTTCCTCATATGTGATTTTCGAACTATCTCTATCTTTTTTTTTCTTCTATATGTATCAAGTCACTTCTTATATAGATGCATCTCTAGGTTTACGTTGCATATATCCAAACTATTTAAGTCGTACTTCGTTTAATTTACCTTTGATTGGAGCTATCTCTATTTTTACAAATAATTTTATTTTTTATTTATATTTTCTTATATTACCATACATTCATTTTAATATTTTTATTTTCATAACATTCATCTTATGTATGTGTATTTTTTTAATAGCCCAATATTTCATACTATAAAGCATAGCCAGTCTTATGCCTATTTCATAATTTTTTCCTTCAATTTGGCAAGTACTTTACAATCACATAATATTCTATTTGCATTTTCTATCTTATCCAATCTACTTTAATCCTATAAATAATATCATCCTCAATCTCTCCTTATGAATAATCGATCTTAAATAACGAAATCATTTTTAGTAACTTCATGGTCTTCAATTTGTACTCTACATTTATTGCTATTTCTAATTGTATTAAAATTGCACTCTATGTATTGTGTTTTCCTACTTAACCTAAAACCTTTAGATTCTAATGCATTTCGCTATATGTCTAGCTTACAATTAACTCCAGCCTTAGTACAAGAATGCAGTCAATTAAGTACAGAAATTCAGTCAACAACAAAAAGCCTCATAGCTTACAATTTCACTCACCACATTATTGCATAGAATTTTCTAGCCTTCTTCCTACAGCCCCCTTGATCAACTTTTGCACTTCTTTTAGCAGCAGGTCACTTTAAATCCCAGGACCGAATGCTTACAATTTCTTCTTGTTGTCCATGTTTATTCCATTCCACATTATTGTAGATCATCCATACACCAATTTTGCCTTGAGATCAGCATCATCTTGATGGATAGCTTCTTGTGTCTAGTTGTAACTGGCCCCTTTCATGCATGCCTATTTGAGGGGAGTGAAGTTTACCTTGGCCTGCCTCTAGTGGCACCAAAACTTCCAGCCAGGCCATTGTGTCTCATCTTGTCTCACTGATAAGGATTCCAACTGGCCTCTTTGCACTTGTAATATCCATAGATTGTCATGCATTGCCTCATTGTCTTAAGCTTGTTTGATATGAAAATGATCATCATAGCTAGCCGAAGAGGATCCTGCCCAAACATCATCAGTTACTATGTTATTATATTCATCCAATGGTAAATTTGTATCTGAAGAAAAGGATTATAACCACTACATTATTATACCATTTTATTATTTTATTACGTCCATCTACAGTCAATGAACCTCCGCAAGTCTCCTCCTCATGTCCGCTGCCTTTGTCGAGCTCCCCTCCACCTACCACTACAAAAGTTGCCAAACCAAGCCCCTAAATCTTTAGACAAGGGTTTCATGGCTTCGAAGTATGGATGGGTGGCCTTGTGAGCCCTCTTAACAAGAGACAGGTATCCAGGCAGTTTTCCCGCTTGGGAGATCTTAGGTATGGGTGATATGGGATGATGGTCGAGAGCATTGGTGGAGATGCTTGGCTGTTTTAGTCCTTTTGGAATCATTGGGCTTATTGAGTGTTTGATGGCTTGGTTAAAGGGAGTTCCCATTTAATAAGCATAAAATGGAAGGTTCAAGAAAAACAAGAATTTAATATTCAATTTAATTTAATATAACTGTTGCTTAAGTTTGAAGATTCAAGGGATGGAGTGGGGGGGATCATGTCTCATAAATCATGCATGAATTTAAAGATTCGAGAAAGAGCATGGGCTTAATTCCTCATTTAGTTATATATGGTCATTGCATGGATTCGAGGGTTTGAGAAAGGGCATGGTTTGTTGTCTCATTTAATTCCATTCAAACATCTATGAATTTGAAGGTTCGAGAAGAGCCTAGTGTCTCATTTAACTATTGCATTTTGTCAAAGTTTTGAGAAAGAGTATGCGCATACGATCTCATTTGGTTCCATTTAAACATTATATGAATTTGAAGGTTCGAGAAAGAACTAGTCAAATATCTCATTTAATTCCTTAGATTCATTGCATGAATCTAAATGTTCATGAAATAATGCAAGTCTATTGTTTCATTTAATGCCACACAACTATTGTATGAAATTCGAAGGTTCGGGAGAGGGCATGACTATGAAGTGTCATTTAATTCCTTGTAACTATTATTTTGTGAATTTGAAGGTTGAAGAAAGAGTGTGAATCTATTATCTTATTTAATTCTATTTAACCATTGCATAAAATTTGAAGGTTCAAAATATCTCCTTTGATTTTGTATAGACATTGCATGAAATTTGGAAGCCCAAGACAAGTCTAATCCTTATTTAATTCAATTTAATCATCACATGAATTTGAAGTTTGTAGAAAGAGCATTCTAAAATCTCATTTAATTCCTTCCGACCATTGCATAACTTCAAAGAGTCGAGGGGAGGAGGGAGAGAGGGAGAGAGAGAGAGTTGGAATTTGTTTGATGTTGTGAATACAACATTATATCGGGGGATCAAGAGAGGAGTTGAATTTGTTCATTTCATACTGATGAAGTTGCTGAGAATAGAAACATGTAGTTTCATTTTCTTCATTAAGTAAATTGATGGTTGTGTTCATATAATGGATAAATGCTTGCTCTAGACAATTCTATAAAGTATTGTGACTATGCAAAGTAAAAAGGAATTAGTATTTTTATATTGTTTCACATTGAACATTATCAAAAAGACTTTTGTGAATAAGCAGCAATTGATTCACCGGTGATTTTTTTGAGACATGAACTGGTTGTTCCATTAGGCAATGCTATCTTTCTGTCTTTGACTGCTGATGGCTTTGAATGTGCTTGTTTACTACCTGCTAGACGTGTTCTTTTACGCTGAGCAAATGATGTACAGGTCATCGTAGCAAGTGTTATAGGATTATGGTTGCATGAAACATGTCATCATGCATGCAATTAGATGGCAAGGTCAAAGAATATTTAATAATGTTTTTATCTATGCATTAACAAATTATCTTGATGTTAAGTAAATTCAGCCATTTGATCATTACACCAGCCATAAGATGGAGGAATCAGTTTATAAGGTGCTTGGTTTCACTACATTTCTTTCTTTTTTTTGTGCATGCAAACCTATTAGTTTATATATAGTGACCGCAAAATGATTTAGTGAAGAACATTAGGAACTGGAAGAGAAAAGATACACCAAGGTTCAGATTCCTTGTTTGTATGGCTTATGAATTTCATCTCTGGATCCCGCATAGTTTGTTTCTAAAATTTTAAGTTTCTATATAGTGAGTGTAGTACCCGGTTCCCGGTTCATGTGAACCAGGTTCAGGCTTGTCCTATGCAGTGCAACGCTTTGCTCTCAGCGAAGCGCTTCGTTTGCCCGGATCCTTAAACCGAAGCGTTGCGCGGGGGGATTAAATATGTGATGGAGGGGGGACTCCCTCCATCATCCTGGCATCCATTTCCATCAGGTAATCCCCTGGTCCAGAGAGAGAGAGAGAGAGAGAGAGCATGAGAAAGAGAGACACAGAGGGAGACAGAGAGAACGCGAGAGGCGGAGAGAATCTGTTGCCGATCGATCCCTTGGTTCAGGCCCGGCGGCGTGTTTGCCGCCTCGCCGGGCCTGAGATTTAGCTGGCGACCCCGCCGACACCGGGGGAGGTGTCCGGCGGGGTGGTGGTGGAGAGAGAGAAGAGAGAGAGGGCCAATTGGCCCTTCTCTCGTGCAGTGGCTCCGCTGGTTGGTTCGGGCCCGGCGGCGTGCTCGCCGCCTCGCCGGGCCCGAGCTTTGGCCTGTCGCCTCCACCGACGCCGAGCGTGTGTCCGGTGGAGGTCCCGGCCGGCCAAGGTGGCCGGCCATGCCACCGGCACAGAGTCGTGCCGCACGGTTGTGAGGGAGGAGATGAGAGAAATTGAGGGAGAGAGAGGGAGTTTGGCGGCCGGCCGCGGCGGCNGGTGCTTCTCACGTTCACAATGGTAGCAAAAAAGCACCACTTGAAATGCCACTTTTAAAAGCTCCATTTCAAGTAACACCACTTGAAGTGGTGCTTTTAAAAAGCACTATTTCTTAGCGGAGAATGAAACTTTATGTGAAAGTGAAAAATGAAAAGGGCTTCTTAAAAGCACCGCTTGAAGCGCCATTTGAAGTGGCATTTCTTAAAAGTGTCATTTTAAATGGCATTTTTTTGTTGCCACGATGGATGTAAAAAGCACACTTCAAGTGGTGTTTTTCAGTTTAATACCAGTTTTGCAAAAATTTTATCTTCCGCACCAATCACGTAAAACCGGTGTTGTTTGATACTGATTTTTGCGACACAGGTTTCAAAAGGACTCAAGCATTTGGGTTCAGCTGAACGCTGGCCTGCTAAAAGGGGGGGGGGGGGGGGGGGGTCATGAGCAAATAAAATTTTCTGAAAACCATCCTGACTCATCTTCCAGCATACTGAATGTCCTGATCAGGATCTTCTCGTAGCTTTACAGCGAGCTTCATCTTTGTTTCATATGTAATTTATAGCGGGGAACACCACTAACCTTGGTAGACAAAAGATTAGTTGGAACGACAAAACAATCTCGGGGGCCAGATATTTACCCAAATCAACCTATTTAAACGCCTGTGCAAATTACTTTATATTTTAGTACAACAAGATCTTGTCTACCAAATGGCAATGTTTGACCTGTAACCATCTTAATCCTTTTATATATATATTTATTAATTTTTGGGAGGAGGAAACTTTGCCTCTCTGTTACACAACTATCAATCTGAATGTTATAATTTAGCGGCATTGGATGTGAAGTCAGCACCTTTTGTAGGTTATAGAGTACATAAAGATTTTCTCGGTCAATGGAAAGACGGCTATATAACTATAAGCAACCCCCAGCTAATAATGGCACCGAACGTGAACAACAAAATCTTTCACGTTATAATGCTATGAGATTATAGAAAAGAAACATCCAGGGAGATTTCATCCTTATCTAAATAAATAGAAGGTGCACGCGGCCAGTCAGGACATGGATGTTCTGTTTCATTGCACTAGAAATAAGTAGACGAGGCAAGGTTAATGTTAAATTGTCGTCTACTGCAGTATGCATCACCCTGCTGTTAACATTTGGGCAATTGAGAAAAAAAGCAAAACTTAAAAAAAGAAAAGAAAATATTGCTAGTATTTGAGCACTCCATTAAATCAAAGGATCTGTTTACATTTCCAATTATAAAGTTCGTACTGCTGTAGCAAATCCACATTGGCATGTGCTTAGAAAAATAGAGTCTTGCATTCTGTTGATTCACAGCTCAGTGGCTTTGCAAACAGTGAAATTTTGCTAATTTCAGATGGGAAAAAACCTGCTACCCCTTCTTGACTAACTCTTCATATCAATAAGCCCACAGAAACCCTCTTAGAAGATCCAGACAAATGGAAGCTATATGCTCATTGCGCCATCTACATCTCACCACATTCAGCTATGACACATGCAAGCTTCGGCCGATTGTTTGGGCCAGTAGCAACATTTTCAATCTTCCTGACAACCAGGAGGCCTTCTCCCAGCACCCTCTGCAGTAAAGACAGAAGGGCAAAATAACAGAGGCAGAAAAATAATTTATATGCACGGGAAATATAAGAATGAATAATTGAAATTTTACAGTAAAGACACCAACACGAAGCTTCCCATAGGAGAGCCATCTTCCAAAATCCAAATTTTTTTATAGGGACTATAGCAAGTGAACCATGGATACCAACAAGTTCTGTCCCCTTACATTTGACTGAGCTTATGGTTCTTCCATCACCATGGCTGCCATACAAGGCCATGTCCTCATAGTGGATATATATCATAGTATATCAATGGCCCACTGTTGAATCACAATATGCTACTTCATGAAACCGACGCGACTAGAAGAACTTACCCCGAAAACCACATGTTTGTTGTCTAGCCAGTCACATTTTGCACATGTTATAAAGAACTGCAGGCAAAAGGAAATGGGATAAGACTAAAGTGAGTAGACATAAATTCCATTAATGTCCTTTGCTCAAACTGCAAATCATGGCCATACATTTTCAACCAAATTTTTTGAAAAAGAGCATAAACCACCTGTTTTCATCAAGACAGACCTTGCTTTCTGTACAAAGACAGGTGTTGTAATTATCTACGTTTTTCCCCTTCTATCCTATGTATTTAAGGTTATCATATGATGATTATATGAAATTCTTTAGCAGGACAAGTTTCAGAGTGGAGAACTACCTGAGAGCCGTTAGTATTTGGTCCACTGTTTGCCTGCAAATGGCAGAACAAAAGACTACATGGTTAAGAAGAGCAAGACAAACAGAGAAACATGACCATACAATTTTGCAATGCATAGCTGTCAAATTATGTTGGAAAAAGTTACAGAGAACCGTGTGGAAGTGATATTGAACTTAAGCAAAATGATTGTCACCATTCTTGTGAAACATCGGATATGAATATGCTGAACAAAGGATTGCAAAGTACTTGACTGAACCATCATTACTATCTATGAGGGTCGTAGAGGTGATGACTCTAGAATAAGGAGTCCTTGTCACAGGTAGACATACTACATAGTTGGAATTAAGAAAAAAGCCATACTGAAAAATGAGTATTCCTAATTTCGATAAATAGTCTGACCAACAACCATCTGAAAGTCCACTTGCTCCTATACAGGGTGCATGGTAACCAGTTTGAGATGTCACTATTGGAATGACAAATCCCATAAGTGCTCAAAAGTATATCTTCGTTGCCTCCAATCCCATTCAGAATGAATAGTGATGACAAAAAAGTTGTTGAAATAAATAGAAGCATGAATATTTTATGGGCCCTAACTGACATGAATGATGAATGGTTGCGCCACCAAAACTACTGAATGATGTCCTGGTGATGGCAAAATGGCACTGCAAGGAAGCTAAAACCAAGAAGGTAAAAGAAAGGCCTTGGCTTTGTGGAAAGGGAAAATATTACTGGTATAGTTTTATATTTTAACAGAGAATAAGATGGCTTACTTATCAGATGAAAAGAAACCTATTATGTGCCAAACCCTTTGACATCTAATTCTTTTGCCTTAGCATTCTTTGCTCTGCAATTCATCCCCTCATTGGTTCAGTTATTATTGAGCATTGTGTTTGTTTTACGACTACAAAATATTAACCAGCTCTCTCTCTCTCTCTCTCTCTCTCTCTCTGAGTTGAAGAAATGAAGGGATTCAAGATAGGATATTCTTGAAGGCATTGAACTCAAAATGTTTGCTAGCTATATCAGTGAAGAGTTCAGATAGACCATGCAATGAAAAACACAATAATCCTATACTGATACTTGGAACAAGATGTATGATGGGACATCCAAATGGATGATCCACACCATTCATCATGATCTACAAGGAGGGCCACAATGGGCTAGGGCCAATTCATAACCCACTAGGTCAGGCTAGATCTGCTTTGGGCCAAGGCCTTCTCCTAAGAAAGCAGGCTCCTGGCCCTGGCTGGGCCTTAAATTCACCTAGCATAAACCCAACGCAAGCTGGGCTTAAGCCTAGCTTGAGCCAAACTTGAGGCCTATTTTCCCTCAGATCAAGGTTTGAAAACTCGATTTGGCTATGGTATTGGCCAGGTCTTTGGAGTTTTGGTTTCACCAATTCCAATAATTTCAGTCCATGTTTCAAAGTTTGATCAAACAAATTGAGAAAAATTCAGAAACAAAAAAGAATGAAAAACAAAGAAGTTAAGAAGAGTTGATGGTTAAACTTTAAGAATATTTGGTGTCATATAGTGGCTTTTGCTATACAGTTCCAACAATGTTAACCTGAAATTAGTGTTGAATGTAAGTGAAAATTATAAGTATTTTTTGCTATGAACACATATGAATTGTTTACTTCAACTTTAGTTTGTTTGAAAATCCATTATATTGCAAGTTTGGAGCTTTTAGTGGCATGTACATTCAATCCTTCTTCACTTTCTAGTACAACAGACAAATATGTTGAAATTTGATTCTTTCGAGGTTAAATGGGTATTAAATAAAATGCATGTAGTTTTACGATGTTATACATGTTTTATATAATAAATGATATTATTTCTTTGAAGTATCTTGTATCTAGTTGTTTGCGTTAGTTCTCATAACACATTATAACAGGGTTCTTTATGAAGTCTTTAGCCTATCAATGGTTATATGCCAAATGCCATATCTTTCTCCTCTTGTAACTCACAATAATATTCAAAATCACTAGTGCCAATCAGTCTTGGCTGAAACTGGTCAAAACCCATGAAACAAGTAGGTTTGAACCATACTGGTCGAAACCTTCCAAGCTGACTAAAACCCAAAATTGGGGACTGGATTCAGTCTGATCATGTCTGAACCCAATCAGTTTTGGCTGAAAATTTAAATGTTTATAAGCTTACACATTATCATACAATAAAAAATTAAAGAATTTGAACCATCCATTCAAGATGGATAGCCAAGATTCTACTTAACTCAACTCAACTCATCTAAGCCTTTTCCCAACTACATGGGGTTGGCATGGATGGCCAAGATTCAAAAAACAAAAATTAGCCTACTTTGCTGCTCTGAATCTGGAACACAGGAATATATGCTAAAACATGGCTTCATTGGTATCATTCATTTCTTGTCAATTTAATGTATATATGTTAGCGACTTCCTTCCTACATACACATATATATGTGTGTGTATGTATGAATGTGTGTGTATGCATCCATGTTTATTTGTGTGTGTGTGTGTGTGTGTGTGTGTTTTGACAAAAAACATATAAACAATATTGTTTAGTTATTACTAATTATTTTTTCTTTCAGAGTGCTTGTCATTACTTTGCATTGATAAGATCAAGGCTTCCTCAAATCTTCAACGCTAGGTAGCTTAACTTCCATATATGTACACAAACATCCTAAATCCTAAAACTACATTTCTGGCATAATAAAATGGGTAACAAGCCCTCCAAATCCCCTGGTATGGTCCTCCTTTTCCATCAAAATGTTCTCTTTGTTGGGTGGGGGTGAGGGGTGAGGGTGGAGGACCAGGAAGGGACTTAGGATGCATTTAATTTTTGAGAACAGTCCTGTTTTTTATTTTTATGGAAATAGAAAACTATTACAAAAACGAATTTGGTGAAATAAAAATAATTTTAAAAAAACACACCTTCAAAATAGCAGAAAATTAAAAATAATTTAAAGATGCTTTCTCTAATTGTCATCAAATAAAAAAGATAATAGAAAACAAAAGCCAGAGAACTTGAAAATATGGAAATGAATGTTACCCCTCCCCCTCTTCCCCCCCCTTTTTTTTTTGCCTCTCCTTTTAAGAAGCATCATTTATAATGAGAAGGACAAAACTTAGGTGCAGTTTGTTAGGTGTTTAATGGATAATTAGGCAGTTTCTTTGTTTTGGCCTTTGTTTCTTTGTTTATATATCTCCTAGATACCAGCATTGCACTTACCTGTCCTGAACTGTCTTCTAGTTTGGACATGGTACAAGGCTTGCCATGTTTCCGTATTTGTATGGCAGCACATTTATTATGTCAAAAAGTTACTAGTGTAGGGTTTTATTGATCTTGAAAGGAGGAAGGCATGTACAAAAGAAATGGGTGCAATTACAAGCATACAGCACTGAATAAATTGTGCGCCAAGTTGCTCTTGTTTGTCTGGTTAAAAAATATTTCAATTATTTCCAGGTCTATGCTGGAAGTCACTTCACCTATAGACCAATTTGGATTGTAAATCCAACTCGGTCAGCCTATCAGCATTATCATTGAATGTAGAATTTCCTTCCCTAACATAAAAGTAGTAACTTCAGTTACCAGCATAATGATGAAGACTAAATAAGTTTTAGCAAGAATGACTTGTTGTAACCAAAAAAAAAATTATATTAAAAAAAATGTATTAGAGCCGACGTGATGTATTAGAAACTGATTAAAACTGAAAAACAGGCAGTTAGACCATTTAAAACATAAAGCTATATATTGAATCGACAATAGGTTAGAAAAAGCAGTGACATACCATAGACAATAGGCCAGGACCTGTATGCTTAGCGATGAAATTTTCATCCTCAAACTTGTTCCCGTAGATGCTTACACATCCACTGCCATCACCCTGCATAACAATCAACTTGCTGGTGAGGGTACATATACACTATCTCTAAGTAAATGATGATAAGTAGTGATGATTGCTTTGTATCCCAAAATTACGTCATCTGTAATTAGGGCTGTCACACTCTGCAAATTGGCACCTGACCCAACCTTGACCTGGATCCAAACCAAACCTGATGATTAATGGGTGGGGTATGGGTCTAAAGTCAGACCTATTGGAAGTTTTGGGCTGGGTCTGGGTTTCAGGTTTCCGGAACTGTCCCAATCCAGACCCACATAAATTACTTAGTTTATTACATAGATACATATATAAATGGAATTTTTTAGATATATATCTTATAAATATCTGAAAATGCAGGATACCCTTGCAAATCTACCATTTTTGTGTATGCCCTAATAATTAATTTTTCAATATATAATCTTATAAATTATTTCTTTTAGCATGCATACCCTTAACTAAATAAGAGAAGGCATGCAAAACAAAAAAAAATAAAATAAAAAATAATATATATATATATATATATATAAGACTATGCATATGGTAAATTTATAAGGATATATATGCAATTTCAAATATCTATAAGGTTATACATGCAAATAATAAATTTGCAAGATTATACATGCAATTTTAGATATTTAGAAGGGTTTACATTGAAAAAAACCTATATAATATCCATCAATTTCTAAACTCTTAGTATATGAAGTATTGTTCCATAAGTTAGAAGGGTAGAAAGAATTAAAAATAATGACATGTTAGAACATGTTTGTTTGGGTGTTTATACTTGACTTTTAATGTATCTTTTGAATTTTTAGTCAATTGTTATAGTAATTATCAAGTACTTTTCGTTCATCAACAACAACAACAACAAAGCTTTAATCCTAGACTAGTTGAAGCCGGCTAATATAGATTCTTTTTCTTCATTTCCCTCGGTTTAGAGTCATATTTTTCATAAGATGCAAAGATTTTAATTTTTTTTATCATTTCCTCTTATATAATTTTCAGTCTACTTTTATCTCTTTTTTTTCTACATGTATGAAATCATTTCTTTGCATCAATTCATTCTAGGTGTACGTTGCAAATGTCCATATCATTTATGCCATCTTCCCTCAAGTTAATTGGTGCAACCTCCACCTTTTTATGAATGACTATTTCTTACCATACATGCATCTCAATATTCTCATTTCAGCTACATTCATCTTATAAATATATGATTTTCTAATTACTCAAATATGCCATACCATAAAGTAGAATGTATTGATTGGTATATTGATAAACTTCTCAAAGCATGGATTATTCTATCTTGATTAAGTTTCAGTAATATAATATTTGATACCTAACAAGTAGCCAGACCTGCTGTCCACCTGACCCGAACCAAATGAACATTTTTCTTACCTGAACCTAGATCCAACCTGATCTTTTAATGGACCGGGTATGGAACAAAAGTTAGACTGGAGATCCCAACAGGTATGGGTTTGGATTCAGTAAAACCCAAACCTAACCTGATCCAATAGCATCCCTCTCCATAATATGTCACTTGTTAAAAGGAATAATTCATACTAAATGGAGTTAAAAAAACATTTGCGATGAAATTAAATCATTTTAGAGTTACACAACAGCTTTCCAAGATGAGGTGCTGAATTCCTAACAACAGGTTTTGCGGTCGAAGAATTGGGAAAAGAAGAATCTACTTATTCTAAAACTACAAAACTGAAAGCCATCAAAAACCATATACTACAAAGATTGCCATTAAGCTAATAGCCTGCAATAATGCTCAAAAAGGTCAAGATAAAGGACCTTCACAAAATCACCCGCTTGTATCATAAAATCCTTGATTACTCTATGGAATTGGCATCCCTTGTAACCAACTGGTAGTCCTGCTTTTCTGCAATTGATCAACAAGATTGAAAGCACATAGTGTTTTATCAGAACAATTGTGATAATGAATAAGATAGTAGTGGTGAAGGTGGTGATGCTTTAATGGAAAAGAATAAATTTAATGTTTCAATGGCACAATCTGAAGCATGTATGGGCTCATCAAACCTTGTACATCTTGCTGTAAAGAGAGACATTTTGTGAGCGATATTAAAATGAAGAAAATCAAATCCTTGTCCTTAATACTGACAGTACTAATGCCATCGCGTTGCCAACTACACAACACCTTATAGTTTCCCACTAACTTTGATTCAATGGTCAAGAAACCTAATAAGTCAAATGACAGAGACATCTAGTTGGGACAAAGCATATCTTGTGTGCCTTCTCATTATAAAACTCGTTGTTTCAACAAAGTTTGGGACGTGAATACATAAAGTGGTAACCACAAACTTTATTTCGTCGTATTTGTCATTGTAAGATTAGACAGTGACAAGTCTCTGTAAAGAGCATTTATGAGGATCTAAGAAAAACTATTGATCTATAAAATGGGTGTTTATATTTTCAATGATGGATTCCAGCATAGCATGCCATACTAGTGCATACTACTCTATACCAAGCATACTGTACCATATTGGTACCGAATTGAGACTTAGTACCAACGCATATCGAGACTTGGTATGCTGAACCAACCCACATACCCGGTATACCGCCACTATAATAATGTGGTACTGGTATGGGATCCGATACCGAGACAAAGAATCTTGGATTCCAGTATGTTATCTCAATCCTAAACATTATAGTGGATCCTCCAAAGTCTATATTCCTCCCAACACTCTTCTTCCTCCTCTTTTGTTTTCTTTAAAAAAAAAAAATCTACAGCTATTTTGTTTCTAATTTTCTTATAGATCCAAAACTATGAACAAACCAGCTGCAAGGCCAACAAATCATAAAACCTCCTCCAAACTCAACTTTTGATTTAAAGTCTACACTACCCTCTAAGAATGCTGACACCAGTTTGGACCAATTTTTCCAAAACCTATATTTTTCCTATAAAATCTGGCTAAATAAAAAAAGAAATCATCCATATTTACTGCACTAAACTTTTGGAAACTTCTCGATGATGTTCCTTTCCTCTTCTTGTCGAAAATATGTTCATACAACTCTTAATATGTTGAAGAAAAAAAAATCTTTCAAAACTCTAACCTTCCTGCAAACTGTTGCCTTCACTTTCTAATCTTAAAACTTTGATGATTGATCAGAAGTTGGATATTCTTCATGACAGGATGAACATGATACTTGAATTTCAAAATGCCCAACTCATGAGAAATGACTGATTTGATGAAGCTTCTTTTCTTCATATGCTTCTTCATCCAACCCTCTTTCTTCATTTGTTGAAGTTAAAGAGCTAATTAATAAATTAATCTTCCAGGACAGTGATGTCTAAGAGAATATACTTAGAAGGAAAAACCACTTTATTCTTAAACATCATCCTAAATTAGGAAGAAATTACTTGCAATGATGGCAAGATCAACAATGAAGATCCCTGCATTCCCTTGACTTATTTTAAATCCATGGGATATGGCCATAATGGTTTTCTATGGAACAGGACATGCCACCATCCCTATTTAAGACCAGGGATATCTCAAAATGCACCGATTGAGATGTTGAGACAATGGCGGAACAGTTTTGTCCTAACAATTAGGACAACAACATATCCTGACATCCTATGGGACCTCCTGCTAGGATATGAAACCATGCTTTCATTATGTTGTGAGTATCATAGAAGTTGTTCACCATAACTGCAACAAAAGCAATGTGAACAAGAATTCAGCTTCCATTCTTATGCAACTACTTTTGTGTCACAAACTTGCAGAGATTTTCATCATAGGAATATGATTGTACCCCATTTTGCAACATGTTACTAGATTCTCTAAAGATGAATACTTTATACCCAGATGGAAATGATTTCAATTCACCACCAAAGTATGTGATTTCAACCCAGTATCAATGCATAATGCGTACCAATGTATGTGTAGATATTGCATATATAAAAGACAATTTAGAGAAAAAAGGGTTTAGGTGTAACGCATAAAAGCTACTTGGTTGTACCAATGGATCGAAAGTATTGCTTCATAAAATTTTGATTTAATAATTAATATTTTATAGTATGTATTTCTTTTTTCCCTCTTTTCATTACTTCACTCTAAAATTTTACTTATCAGGCTAAAGAACTAATTTAGTGGAAGCAGAATATTATAGCCACTAAGTCCATGTTTCCTAGATACTGCAAATTTTTAAGGTTTTGGATATATCAGTACTTTCAGACACATGGATATGGCAGGAAATGACACATCTAGAAGTGTGTTAATAACATAAGCAAAAAGTTCTAATATTTGATGTACATATATATATATATATATATATATATATATATATATATATATATATATATAATAAAAGATATGTACGATAGAGCAATAACTATTGTTAAAACAACAATACAAAAAACTAGTAAGTTTTCAATTACTGTAGGTTTACATCAAGGATCTGCTTTAAGTCCATATCTTTTTGCACTAGTTATGAATGAATTAACCAAACATATTCAAGATGATATCCATGGTGTATGTTATTTGCAGACAATATAGTGTTGATTGATGAAACTAAATCCGGAGTAAATGCTAAGCTAAAAATTTTGAGAGAGACTTTAGAATCTAAAGATTTCAAGATTAGTAAAACTAAAACTGAATACATGAAATATAATTTTAGTGGAAGTAAACATACAAATGAAGAGACCGTAAAGATTGCAAGCCAAGAGATACCAAGGAGTGAAAAATTTAGGTATTTGAGATTAATTATCTAGCAAGAAGGAGTAGGTGAAGATGTGAATGATAGAGTTAAAGCAGGAGGGATTAAGTAGAGGAATGCTTCGGAAGTATTATATGATCAATGCATTCCATTGAAATTGAAAGAAAAATTTTATAAAACCGCTATTAACCAGCTATGCTATATGGAACAGAGTGTTGAGTAATACTAAACAATATGTGAATAAATTAAATGTAATAAAAATGTGCATGTTAAGGTGGATATGTAGTAAAACTTTAAAAAATAGAATTAGAAATATAACATATACGAGAAATGATAGGAATAGCTCCAATTGAAGATAAAATAAGAGAAAACCGATTACAGTGATTTGGATATATACAACAAAGACCTTTATATGCTTTAGTTAGAAAGAATGATATTTTAACAGTCCATGATAATGATAGAGGTAGACCTAAACTAATATGAACAAAAATAATTAAGAGAGATATAACTATTTGTAATTTGAGTGTCGACTTAGTCCTAAATAGAGCAGAGTGGAGGAAGCAAATTCATATTAACCAATCCCATATAGTTGGGAAAAGGCTTAGATGAGTTGAGTTAAGTGTGTGTGTGTGTATATATATATATATATATATATCATGTAGGGAATAACTCCTAGTTTCAAGAGCTACACTTTAAGAAAAGTATCAGCATATTTTCAAGTAAAGCTACTTTGGCTATTTATCAATTTATGTATCTTGAAACATCTTAAATAACCTTAAATGTACCTAGGGATCCTAACAAACTCATGGATAATATATTATTTAGTTTGTTAGATGGAATAATTTCTCTCTCCTTTTCCCTTCAAGTTTCTCTCAGTTATATAAGCATCAAAATAAATATATGTGTATGCAATCTTATGCCCAAATTTTATAAAGATACCAATTTTGACACTTGAGGACATATAGTATAGTAACTCAGGAACCCACCTAAAAATGTTAATCGGAATGTATTATTTGGATCCATTAATCCTATATAAGTACTCCAAATTTACTCGGTGCATAATTAATGTAAGACTAAACAAATGTTAGCATAGACTCTCACAAGCTCTTCCTATTTAAGTCGCAGTGTCCTCATCAACCAGAGGTTCCAATTTCAAATCCAAATCCAAATCCAACTAAATCTACTAAGAAACAACATGGCCTTATCTAAAGTTTCCCTTAGTCCATATGAGTCATGGGCCAAGTTTCCTCCAATACCATTTTTTCATGCTCCGAACCCAACACCCAAGTCAGTCACATGACATGACCACATATTCCTAAAGACAACCTTAGGGAGTATACAATTACCTCACTTCTTAACCAATAGTAAATATTAGAGGATACATATGACTTTTGTAGAACCCAAGAGCTTGACTAAAAAAGGTTAGCCAAAAAAACATTATTTGGATTTCTTAATCCTGTATAATGATCCACGATCTGCCCCATGTATAAGCAATATGGGGTAAATAAACATTAGCATGAGCTTTTATATACTCTTCCTATTTAAATCATGGCACCTTGCCATGCTAAAGGTTTGAATCCAATCATATCAAATAAGAAACATCACAACTTTGCCAATAATGTCCCTTAGTCCACATGGGTCATAGGTCGAATTCACTCTAATACTATTTCTAACAACGTAAGACCTCATCCAAAAAGACTAGCTAGAAGATATTATTTGGATTCCTTGATTATGCATAAGTACCCAATATCTACCTAATGCATAATCGATGTGGGACTAAACATATACTAGCACAGGCTTTCGCACCTAGTCACTTGGCTCCTATGTCAAGCATCTAGGAAAACTATACTCAATTATATTCCCTCCATAATAGGTGTCTTTTCCTTTTTTCTTTTTTTTTGTTAATTGTTATGATAATTTTCACATTGTGCTGAAAGAATAGCTATATAATTTCTTACATAGATGCTTAAGATTTCAAGGAACATAGGATTAAGAGATTTTGAAGACTTAAGGTTGCAAGTAACTAGTGGCAAATTGAAAATTTTTAGCTTTTATAATGATGGATTTGCATTATCACTCCCCCTTGTCCTTTGTATCTATCTTCTTTGGTTTCTCCCCTTCTTTTTATTGTTACTTTCAAAATCGGAAGTAAAACTATCCTCCATAAATCCAAAATCTGCATATCCTGGATTTCTCCCAATCTTCCCCTTACCCTTCTTTTCAATCTGAACTAGTGGCTACCGTTATCTCAGAACCTTAGCAACATATACAGCCCCTTCCTCTATTTCTTCTCCATGTTTCCTCCCCAAAATTTTCAATGACGTTTCAGTACAGCAAAATTCTATTTTTAACGGTAATTTACATATTAACCCTACTTTTCATCCTCCTAGTCTCAAAGCCCTAGCCTTAGGGTTTAATCTCGTTGAACCCACCAATCAATAGAAATGTAATCAGAACACACTGCCCATCATAACCAACAAATCCCGAATATAAAGTCAATTTCAAAAGCATTTCTATCGAAACATGGCATCAACTCAGAAAAGCAATTAACTCACTGTCCACAGAGCCCAATCTACCTGTATTCACCGGTGCAGAACTGCCTGCCAGAAAAAGAAAGAAAAATTATCCATCAGTCCATGATCAAACAGGAATCTGGGCTAGGGTTTCTATCTCTTCTCTCTAAGCTTGGACATCAGGGTTTCTCTTTTCTTATAGAGAGAGAGTGCAATCGGACCTGAAGTTCTCAGCGGTCTTGGGGGCGATGTCGCCGAAGAGCTCCATCTTGATGCGGCCGGCGGGGATGGTGCCGATGGTGACGTCGAAGAAGACGATGGGGTTCTTGGCGTTGGGCGGCCGCTGGTGCCACTCCACCGCCACCGCCGGAGGAGGAACCGGCGGGGCGATCACGGTGTTGTTATTAGCGCCGTTGTTATTATTGTTCGCTCCGGTCCCGGAAGCCATTCGGAGAGAGAGAAAGTGGTGGAGAGCTGAGAGAATACTGGCACACTCCAAGAGAGCGGAAAAGAAAGAGAGCGGCTACCGCTGAGGATCCTCCAGCCAGGTCAATCAAGGATGGTTCCAGACTATATAGGGAAATTTATTTTGGAGGGCGGGTGGTGAATATAACGATCTTTGGATACTTTGATATTTAACCTTTCGTTTTGAAAGCATGATGGAATAGTTTGTATTTATTCTCATTCTCAAAGAGAAATATATCAGTGCAAGTTAGTCTGTTTATTTTTTTTTTTCACAAATATTATTCTTTAATTATACAAATATGTCGTTGCAACCTAATGCATCTGCAATACTTATCAGCATAAAAAATAGTTATAATTTTAATCAAAATTTTTATTTATTAATTAATTTAATATAATATAGTAAATCTTTTTTTTCTCTTTACATTATGTGTATATTTATATTTTTACCTAAAATTATTTCTTTTCCATAAGCTTTTCATTTAAGTGCTTTTGATGAAATCAATCCTTCAGCATGTTTGGCGTTATCTACTTAGCCATTAATTCAGTACAAGTATATTTTTTTTAAATAAAAATTATTTATAATAAAGTATAATTCTAAAGATTAAAAAAAATAAAAGCTTTTAAAAGATACTTAGAGTAGAACTTCAATAAACAAATAAATAGTGTAAGGCGCCGGACTTTAATCAACATTTAGAGAAACTATCTACTTTTAAAAATAGAGAAATTTTTTTATACTTATAGAGTAGAAGCTTTAATTTTTTAACATCAAAATATTTTATCAGAAATAAGGAATAGTTATCCAAGTTTATTTTAGATTTATCCAGACTGGAATAAACATAAAAAAATAGTTTTTTTTTCATTTCCTTCCTTTTCTTTTCTTTTTTTTTTTGCCTTTTTCCTTTCTTGTTCTTTTCCTTTTCTTTTCTTCTTCCTCCTCCTTTCTCCCTCATGGCTTGCACCGACTGCCATGCAGGTGCTTATTCTCCTCCTCCTTTCTCTAGCTAATCAGCCACTCATCAGCAATCGCTCGAGTAGGTGGTCGGTCCGACCATGATTCCTTCGGCGTCGGTGAAGGAGAAGGGGCCAGTAATGCCTTTCTTCCAGCTCTCCTCTCTGAGCAACATGGCGGCCCATCGATGCTCAGTCCGAGATCCCACCGGTCGGATACCATACCGCAC
>UESW01005012.1:490228-547695 GCA_900491605.1 Calamus simplicifolius | reverse complement strand
CAAACTTGCGAGTCTTTAAATACGTATTGGGTTAGGTCTAGTTAGGAGGGAACTAAATTAGGTCATGGGTCAACCCCATTCTTAAATATGTATTGAGTGAGGTCTAATTGTATTGGAACTAAATCAGGTCATAAATTAACCGCATTTGTAGGCTTATTCATCCCTCAACCACCATCAGCTCTCTCTCTCTCTCTCTCTCTCTCTCTTCTTCTTCCTCTCCCTCTCTCTCTCATTCTTTTCCCTACTATCCGATTCCATTTGAGAATAGAGGCGGCATAATACCGCCCCTACCCTCATTCTAAGACGCTGGCATAACACTGCCCCTACCCTCCTTCACCTGATTTGTAAATCGCTATTTTTCTCTCTTGCCTTCTGTCCCTCTTTCTTGATGGTTCTCTACCTCTATCATACCCACAACTTCTACCATCACTTGCGATATGGCTGAGGAGGGAGAAACCTTTACCAACCGCATGATTTTTCTTTCTCAATGACTCCTTCCCTTTCTCTCTTCTACTTTCCTCCTTTCCCTCTCCTTCTCTCTCCCTCCCTTCCTCTTGGATTCACTCTTTAGGATTAGATCGAATATTATGGAATAGGGGATAGTACCTATTTCACTCCACCCCTCCCCCTTTTTTTTCTTTTTCTCTCTCTCTTCTACCTTTCTTTTGACCCTACTTTCTCTCTCTACCCTTTAGTCTCTAATTTTCATTAGTAGCAATGTTCTAATCAAAATTAGTTTAACTATGCAAGTGGCTGCATAAGTTACTTGTTCTAGCTATCCAATAGAGGTAAAATTTTGACCTTTTTATTATTATTAATTTAATTGATTACAAATAAGTTAGGACTAGCATCAAGGTTAAAAGTTAATTTTAAAAATTTTAAAAATTTTTTAAAGTAAAAATTAGGATTTTTATTTATTTAGAATTTATAATTGAGTTAATTATTAGATTTTATTAATTTAGAATTAATTTGGGTGTAATAGGCATTCTTAAAGTTTGAGTGACATTCTTAATCATCTATATAATTTTAATATTTTAATAAAATACAGATTACTACCTTATGATTTAAGCATTATTAAATTATGTGCATAAGATATGTCATACTTAACTACCATATGTTTTAAAAATTATCAAATTATACTCATGTGGCTTGAAATATTATATTTAACTACTATATGTTTTAAGTGCTATTAAATTGCAGCCCTATAATTTGAAATGTTATACTTAACTATCATGTATTTTATCTATTATTATAATAAAGAGTATGCCAACTCATGTAATCTCTAATATTTGTCTAGATTGAAAAATTAGAGATTCCCATTAAAACACAAAAAACAACATCT
Organism: Calamus simplicifolius; assembly: GCA_900491605.1. NCBI lineage: Eukaryota > Viridiplantae > Streptophyta > Magnoliopsida > Arecales > Arecaceae > Calamus > Calamus simplicifolius. Next base: position 546,353 of record UESW01005012.1, on the reverse strand, counting down.
ACTGGGTTTGTTCATTATTGCACGAAGGGTTGTGTCATTAACTTCTAACACATGTAACTGATATGTATGATATTTTTCACGTATAAGTATTTGTTTCTAAGGATTTAATACTTAAAATTGATGAAATTAGTAGCAATTCCCTTAATCTTCTCCTTAGTCCTTCAATTTTCTAAATCATCACAATGTATTTGAAAAAATAAAGATTTTTAATTGTGGAATTAGTTGAGTAGATGTGTTTTTGTGTTTTGATAATAGTCCTCAATTTTCAAACTTAGAAAAATATAAAGGATTATGATAGTTAAATGTAACATTTGAAACTCTATGGCTACAACTTGATAGGTCTTAAAATATATGGTAGTTAAATATAATATTTTAAATACATTATAATTTGATAGCTTTTAAAATATATGATAATTAAGTATAAGATTTCAAACCATATAGATGTAATTAATTTGATAGTACTTAAATCACAAGATAATAATCTTAATATTCTACATATATATTCATGCCCAGTTGCACATATATTTGCCTATATTTTTATGAAAATTTCATGAGGTGTTACCATTACATAATATAAAATTATAAAAATCTAATTTCTAATTTAAAATGATGACCATGATAAAGCATGCATGCTATTAATGAATTGTAAAAAAAAATGTTAAATGAGGTAGGTGCAATTGGATTAGCTGCATAAGAATATTGCCTAGTATGGCACTAGTTGTGAGTATTAGTAGTAATCTAACACATGATATTATGAGCTATCAGTATAACAAGAGTGAAGTGAGGTTTACTTGCTATAAGCTAAAGTATGACAATGACTAATCCATCATTACCAAAACATCATGAGTTAAATAAATATGATATATTGAAAAAAAAGAGAAAGCATATGGACTTATCACACAAGAGTATTGGCTAGTTTGTGACATTGATTGCAGTTGTTAGTTGTGGTTTAATACTTGTGTAGCTAGCCATTGGCAAGAGAATGGTATGAATTTGAATTATAAAATGTGGCATGTGTGAAACTAATATACTACCATGAGCTATATGTTTTAACTATGAACAATGTTATATTTTTAAGTGAATTTGCAAACTTAAATTGTTTAATATTGACATAGGAATTAATAGACATTGGGCAATATTATTGACTTTACTTATAAGTGATTATAAATGTCAGATTTGTATATTTTAGTTTATATTGATATACGTGGAAGGAGATTTTTTATTGAGTTACTAACATTATTATTGTTGCAATTTTTTTAGAATATAAGCTAGGTGTTTAATTTTGTTGGGAAAAAGGCTTAGTTGAGTTGAGTAGTTGAGTTTAAGGTGCTTAATTCTAAAGTTATTACTTACTAAGTTGCTAGCTTTCATTATTATTATTGTATTTTTTAAAAAAAACTACAGGATGCCTAGTTAGTTTCAAAATTTATGTATAGAAACTTTGTTGATAATATAGTTAGCATTTTATATCTAGCATCGGATTTGGATTGTTAAAGTATTAAATTAAAGAAATTTTTTAGTTTGTCATTGTATTCGTTTAGATTGGTTTTGTTTCGGATCTGAAGACCTTGCATGCTTTGCGAGGATACTTTAGAAATCATGCAATCTTATCATATGGTTGACTGGGATAATGGATTTGGAGTGTGATAAATACTGTACCATAAAATTATTCTACATGGCTACGTCTGCTTGGATAACTATTGAACAGTCCAAATGCTGACGAACTTGCTGAATTCATCTCTGCGTCAGATATTTAATTAATTAAAAATATAATATTCATGTTCAGAATGGAAGGATCATCCTTCCTGAAGTCTATATATATAGTTTTCAATTTATTAATCTTTTCAAGGTAACACAAGTGGCTTGCGTTCCGGTGCAAGCAATATATAAAATAGTCAAATTCTATAGTTTTCAATTTATAAATCTTTTGATCGACTTCACTGCATGCCGGTGGGGAGTGGGGCTTCTGGGTTGACCTTGCTTGCCCGTCATTGCATCCGAAAACGACCAAATGATGTGGTGCCAAAATACCGTGTCTTGGAAATGAAGAAGAAGAAACAGATAAAGCATTGCACGGGCAATTTAGGCCTTGTGGAATGGCTTAGATATAAATTCTACAATATTGAAATTCATAATTAATAAAAGTATTTTTATTATATATTATAGAGATACTCATAATAAATCTAAAGTTCATCCAAAAAATTTAAAAATTTATATGTGAAGTCACGCTATATATATGCTTCTAGCACCATGCTGTTAACCTCCCCATATCACCTGGCGTAAATAAATAAAATAAAATCTCTTCAAATAATACTTCCTAGCTCTTTCTAGGTTACTAATGAATTCTATAGTTTTTTAAAAAATATCAAAAAAAAAAAAAGAAAGCTACCTACTTAGTGCCTTTCTTGTACACACTAAACCTTTGATTGCACGGTAGACTATATATATGGTTAAAAATTTTATAATAGACTCCTACCATATTTAAAATTCTAAAATCCCAAATCGAAAATGTAGATAAACCCTGTTGAGGGGTAAAATTACCGTTGCATAAATAATCGTGCGAGGGGTTGGGGTTAACCCTAACTCTCACGTGCTAAACAACACCCGCTAGAGATAAGTCAGCCTTAATAGATCGGGACGCCTTAGCCCCTCACCGAGTTGTTTTATCTCTCGGCCCCTCTAGCGAGCCATATCATCTCTCGGCCCCCCTAGCCGAGCCATATCGTCTCTCGGCCCCTTTAACCGAGCCATTTTATCTTTCGGCCTCTCTAGCCGAGCTACTCCCACCACCCGGCCTCTCTAGCCGATCTCTCCCATCGCTCGGCCTAGCCCGAGCGATATCTATACCTCTCGGAATCCGGTGCGGGAGAGCTTAAATCCATAAGATTCCAAACATATATCATATCCGGGAGTGGCCTAGGACCCACGATAGCGGCCTAGAGCCTTGGAGCCTATACAATCGTCGAATCCCAGAATATCAACAAGCTCTCCTAGCCGTCGATCTAACTAACCAGATGTGAATCTTACTGACATCATAACAAGCTTGATTCGAATCCTAACGGCTTTCGAACCCACAATGCCTCCTCGCAACCAGGTGATCCTCTATAAATACGACCATCTTGCAGCTTCTAAGGTACGTGCGCCGTTCCGCACACCCGCTCACCCCTTCTTCCCGCCATTAGCGCTCTGCTCAGAGCTCTTGAAAGGCCACCCTAGAGAGACTCTTCAGCGGGAGCCTTCTCCCCATATTTGTTGATTGCTAGTCTCCACTGACTTGAGCATCGGAGGGTCTTCCGCAGAGGGCCACCCCCAATGTCCCTCGCGTGAGGACTATTTTTTAGGTCCAGCCAGGAGGGAGCCCGTGCTGCAGCCCGATTGCGCCCGAGTCGGAGGACAGATTTCGGCAGCAACAGATTGGCGCTAGAGGAAGGGCCAAGTCCCATAAACTTGTGATCCAGAAGACAAGGATCTCGATCTGAAAGAGAACTCCTCCCATGGCCAACCGAAGAAAGGCTACCTCCGAAGCCCGAGATCAGGTCGCCTCCCAAAGGCCTGATCCGTGAGCAGTGTTGCACCACCACCACCGCCAGTTGAGACTCCATCACCACCGGCGGCCCCGGTGACCCAAGACCAGTTTGCCTCACTGATCCAGCAAGTCCAGGCTCTGGCCCACCTAATTCAGGGGCGCTCCGAAGCCCCCGTCCAGCTACTCCTACCCCTCACCCTCCTGAGGAGGATGCAGCCCCCGCTCATCCAGCGATCTCTTCTTCCGGCCCGCATGGGGTTGCGACCCCCTCGCCATCCTAGGAAAGCTGAACCAGCTCCCAAGGAGTCCGCGACAAAGATCTCCCTAGATCTCGATGGGCCCGATCCCTCTCCCCGGTGTTCTCTCACCATGATTCAACACCGTCTCAGTATCCTCCTCGTCCTGCCCCTTCTGCTTTTCCTGATATGGAGATCCACCGCCAACTCCAAGAAATGCGTCAAGAGCTAGACGCCGCCAAGCAGGCCCATCCGCTTCAGAATAAGGCGGAGCAGGGCATCCCCTTCTCTAAGAAGATCATGGAGGAAGTGATTCCCTCCCGCGTCAAGCTGTCCGCCATCGAGCCTTATCATGGCTCCTCCGATCCCGACGACCATCTCAGCAGCTTCCGGTCGATAATGATGTTCCATGGGGCATCAGACGTGATCCTCTGTCGTGCCTTCCCTTCCACCCTCAGGGGATCCGCTCGAACCTGGTTCAATGCTTTGAAACCAGGTTCTGTTAGTTCATTTGACGAGTTGAGCCGCCTCTTCATCAGCCAGTTCGTCAGCAGCCGTCGTCACCGACGGAGATCCGACTCCCTCTCTGAGGTTAAGCAAAGAGAAGGGGAGTCCTTGAAGAAATATCTCGGCCGTTTCAACACGGCCATGCTGGAGGTGGACCACCTTAATCATGAGGTGGCCATGTCTGCCCTGGCAGGCGGAGTATTGAAGGAGAGTGACTTTTACCTGGTGCTAGAGGTCAGCTACCCTCCAAACCTCTCCGATATGATGGCCATGGAGGACAAGTACGCCAGAGTCGAGGAATCATGGAGAGCTGCCCGAGCTGAGTTGATAAAGAAGAAGGAGCCCAAGGGCTCAGATAAGCACCGACCTGCCCGCTAGCCAAGCCCGCCTCGCCGCCAAAGGATTTCCCAGCCGCCGCCAAGGAACCGCACCCGAAGCCCGCCTAGGAGGTTCAACCAGTTTACTCTGCTTATTGCACCAAGAGCGGAGATCCTCATGGAAATCGAGTGCCAACTCCCTCGACCTCCTCCTCTTTGAGGGAATGTGGCCTAGAGAGACCCCGCCAAGCATTGCCGCTACCATCGTGATCATGGCCACGACACCGAAGAGTGCTGGCAACTGAAAAATGAGATCGAAAGGCTCATCCAGCGGGGTAGACTGGATCGGTTCAGGGGAGCCCCGAGCCAAGAAACGGGGGCGATCGCCGGCCTAAGCCCCAGCAGCAACCTCTTCCTCCTCCAAATCCTCCTGTTGCTAGCCACATTAATGTGATTGAGGCGGTCGGTAGTCCTTCGAGCGGGAGGGATGATGAAGAAGGTTCGGCGCCGAAGAGAGTGCGAACTGATGAGCTCTCTTTCTCCAACGATGACTTCAGGGGATATAGTTCTCGCGATGGCGCGCTAGTTGTATCTCTCAATTTAAATAATTATGATGTAAGCCGAATTCTCATTGATAGTGGAAGCTCCATCAACGTTTTGTACCTTGATGTGTTTGTGAAGATGAATCTTCTCATGGAGAATCTTCGAGCCGTGGACTCCACCCTAATGGGGTTCACCGGCGATGTCATTACCCCAGAGGGGGTCGTAACCTTGACGGTCCGAGCAAGAACTTGGCCTCATGTGGCCACTGTGTATGTAGATTTCCTGGTGACCAAGCTTCGGTCGCCTTACAACGCAATCTTGGAAAGACCCAGCTTGATGTCCCTTAGAGCCGTCGTCTCCATCCTACATCTTGTTATGAAGTTCCATACCGAGTGAGGGGTTGGTGTGGTTCGAGGAAGCCAAGCTATAGCTCGGTAGTGCTTCGTCACCAGCCTGCAATCAAAATTGCCCAAAGTTGATGAACTAGACGCTCGGGAGGACTTTGCCGAGCAGCGAAGAGAACCAGCCAAAGAGCTGGAAGAGGTACCGTTGGACGAAGCTCGGCCCGACCAAACTACAAGGATCGGGTCGCTACTGAAGGGGAAGACCCGGCTGGAGCTGATCGATTTTCTCCGAAGGAATGCTGATGTCTTCACCTGGTCAGCCTTTGACATGCCTGGGATCAGCCCAGACGTCATCGTCCACCGTATTAATGTGGACGAGATGTCCCGGCCCGTGAAGCAGAAGAAAAGGAACTTCGCCCCTGACCGACAGAAGGCGATTAAGGAGGAAGTCGACAAGCTCATCAAGGCAAACTTCATTCGAGACCTTAATAAAGTATGTCCAAAGAACAGTTTTCCTCTCCCTCAGATTGATCAACTTGTGGATGCCACTTTCGGTCATCAGATGCTGACCTTCATGGATGCCTATTCAGGCTACAACCAAATTCGGATGGCACCCGAGGATGAAGAAAAGACCACCTTTATAACCGACCAAGGTACCTATTGTTACAGTGTCATGCCGTTTGGCCTAAAAAATGCAGGTGCCACTTACCAAAGGCTGATAAACAAGGTTTTCAAAGAGCAAATCGGTTGGAACATGGAGGTGTATGTTGATGACATGTTGGTCAAAAGCAAGGAGACATCTCAGCATATCAAGGATCTCTCTTAGAGCTTCGCGACACTCCAAAAATATCGGATGAAGCTTAATCCAACAAAGTGCGTCTTCGGTGTCAACTCTGGGAAGTTTTTGGGTTTCATGGTTTCTCAACAAGGTATTGAAGCCAATCCGCAAAAGATTCAGGCCCTTCAGCAAATGACGCCCCCAGCATCTATCAAAGAGGTCCAGCGCCTGATGGGGAGGATTGCGGCCCTCAACCACTTTGTGGCTCGGTCGGCCGAGAGGAGCCTTCCTTTCTTCAAACCTCTTCGATCTGCCAAGAACTTTCAATGGACTCTCGAGTGCCAAAAATCATTCGAGGACCTTAAGAAGTATCTCGGCTCGCCACCCCTCCTCAGCAGCCCTAATCCGGGAGAAATGTTGTTTCTATACCTGGCAATCTCTGAAGGCGCGATTGGCTCGGTTTTGGTCAGAGAAGAGAAGAAGACCCAGAAGCTGATCTACTATGTCAGTAAACTGCTCCGGGACGTCGAGACAAGGTATACCCGAATTGAGAAGCTGGTGTTGGCCCTGGTAATATTGGTTCGGAGATTGCGACCGTATTTCCAGGCGCATTCTGTGACGGTCCTTACTGATCAACCCATCAAGGTGGTGGTCCATCGCTCGGAGACATCAGGAAGAATGGCTAAGTGGGCCATTGAATTAAGCGAGCATGATATCCCCGATATCAAACTCGCTCGGCCATCAAAGCACAGGTTCTAGCTGACTTCCTCCTTGAATGCACCATCCCAGAAGATGGCTCTACTCCGGACTCCTCCGAGCATCCAAGATCAAACGCCCTGTGGCTGCTCCACATCGACGAATCCTCCAATGCCCATGGCTTCGGTGCTGGTTTAGTCCTCACCAGCCCGGAGGGGGCGACCTTCGATTCTCCTTCCCAGCCTCCAACAACGAAGCCGAATATGAAGCTCTGCTCATCGGACTCCAAATCGCCCGTGATCTGAAAGTGAAGAAGATGAATGCCTTTACCGACTCTCAGTTGGTAGCCGATCACGTGCGGGGCAAGTTCGAGGCCCGAGAGCCAAACATGATTCAATACCTCCAACAGGTGCAGGACTTGCTTTCCCACTTTTCCGAATTCGAAGTTATCCAGATCCTAAGATCCGAGAACGCCCGTGCCAATCTATTGTCCCAGCTTGCGACTGTGGAATCGATGAGTTCTGAGCAAAAGTTTCCTCTGAAATCCTGGAAAAGCCTAGTATCACGGAGGCAAACCGAGTGATGCAGATTGAGGCTGAATCATCCTAGCTCGACCCCATAATGAAGTACCTTAGAGAAGGGTCGCTCCCAACCGACCGCAAGGAAGCAAGGAAGCTGAAATTGCAAGCTACCCATTATGTGCTGATCGATGACTAGCTGTATAAGTGGTCCTTTTCCATGCCGCTGCTCAAATGCCTCTGCTCGTCTGAAGCTGATTATGCTCTTTGGGAGGTACACGAAGGAATTTGCGGCAATCATCTAGGGAGCCGATCTCTATGCCACAAGGTGCTGCGCCAGGGATATTACTGGCCCACCATGCAAAAGGATGCTGATGATCTTGTCCAAGTTTGTGACCCATGTCAGAGGCATTCCAACATCCAGAGACTCCCCTCCGCCAGTTTGGTCCCTATTTCCTCCGCTTGGCCCTTTGCTAAGTGGGGGATGGATATTCTTGGCCCTTTTCCCCTCGCCACTGGATAGAGGAAGTTCTTGTTCATCACCATTGATTACTTCACCAAGTGGGTCAAGGCCGAAGCAGTAGCCCAGATAACCGAAGATCGGGCCAGAGACTTCGTGTGGAGATCCATCATTTATCGCTTCGGCCTCCCGCATACCATCATCACCAACAATGGCAAGCAATTTGATAATCCCAGGTTCTAAGAATTCTGCGAGGATCATGGCATCAGTCATCGCCTCACCTCGGTAGGACATCCGCAAGCCAACGGAGAAGCCGAGGTAACTAACCGAACCCTACTTCAAGGGATCAAAGCGCGGCTTGCCAAAGCCCAGGGCAGATGGGCGGGCAAACTTCATCACGTCCTATGGGCCTACCGCACCACCCAGAGAATCCCCACCAGTGAGACCCCGTTCCGGATGGCCTTTGGTACGGAAGCCGTCATCCCCGTGGAAATAGGCCTCCCTTCTCCGTGGGTGGAAAGCTACTCAGAAAAGGCTAACAACGAGCAGCTATGCACCAATCTTGATTTGGTGGAAGAAATCAAAGAGAAAGCTCGAATTAGAGTGGCCACGTACCAGCAAAGAGTGGCCCGTTACCATGCCTCCAGAGTCAAAGGCAAATCTTTCTCGCCTAGTGATCTGGTCCTCTGGAAAGCGTCCGTCTCTAAACCGTTGGAGCAGGGAAAGCTGTCTCTGAACTGGGAAGGCCCCTATCAAGTGGCGGAAGTCATCAGGCCTGGCGCCTACAAGCTCCAAGACCTGAGCAGGAAATCCATTTCTGGACATGGAACTCGAACAATCTCCACATATACTATCAGTAGGGTACGTTTTTTAGACTTTCCCCGTTTACAGCTTCGGCATCTTATTCCTATTATCCATGGCATGGTCGCTTTTTAGACTTCCCCCTTTCTCCGAAAGAGTCGTGATGGGAAATAGATGCCACTCACCTATCCTCGGCACAACCGAGCTATCTCCCCGAGCTTTGAATTAAATCTCCATACCTCGGTTGGGCCGAGCATTGAATTAAATCTCCATACCTCGGTTGGGCTGAGCTTTGAATTAAATCTCTATACCTTGGCTGGGTCGAGTTTTGAAACAATCTCCAAAACTTAGTTCGGATTCGGGCAGCTTACAAGCCCCGGCCGGACCAAACGTCAAAGAAACTTAGTTCGGATTCGGGCAGCTTACAAGCCTCGGCCGGACCAAACAGTTTCCAAAACTTAGTTCGGATTCGGGCAGCTTAGAAGCCCCGGCCGGACCAAACAGTCTCCAAAACTTAGTTCGGATTCGGGCAGCTTACAAGCCCCGGCCGGACCAAACAGTCTCCAAAACTTAGTTCAGATTCGGCAGCTTACAAGCCCCGGCCAGACCAAACAGTCTCCAAAACTCCATCCGAATCCGGTCAGCTCACAAGCCCCGGCCGGACCAAAAGGCAAAGAAACTCCATCCAGATTCGGGCAGCTAACAAGCCCCGATCGGCACCAAAGCTTAAAAGCCTCGGCTAAAGCCAAAATGCATTTTCGTTACTTATCTAAAAACCTCGGCCAAAGCCGAAGTACATCACTTATCGAAAGCCTCGGCCAAGACCGAGTGATAAGGACAAACATCTTGGAGATGGCAGCAAAAACAAAAGTTGCAAAAATCCTCCCTCTTATTTATCATAAGAAAGACAACGAAAAAGAAAGAAAAGATACAATAGCCATCATAGAGGCTTAGCATCTTCTCCGGAGCTGCCGAACCCTCCCCATGCCAAGCTGACTCGGCGATCTATTGACGGAGGGACGCTATTTCCTCTTCTAGCCGGCTGATAACACAGCGAAGGAGCTCAACCTTCCTCATCGAAATAGGCCATATATTGCTCGACCGCTCTTTAAAGTTGTTCGTGGTTCGCGAACACTGATGCCAGAACCACTCCATCAACAGTCACCATAATGCGACTCCCCTGGGACCCCCCGTGGCCGTTAGTGCCTCCACTTGGTGCCCCAGTCATCACCTTTCACTGCCGAAAGCCATATCCACACCCGGAAGTTCTTGGGAGGCTAGCTGAAAAGATGACCGGCAACAGGCATCCCTCTCATCCATATTTAAACCGCTCCTGGCGAGTATTTCGATCATTCGAACCATTAATCTCAACCTGTGGAAACTCACCACGCGTCACCACCTCAGTAGGCGCTTGCAAGAAACAAGGGGTCGCACCCCCTCACCGAGGAGTATCGATAAGCATCGACGAGGTGCTCGGGGAACTTCCCCTTTCTCTAGGGACCAGGCTCCTCCGGTTTGCCGAACCCTTTGAAGTAAATGTTCTCGAGAGCCTACCAGACTCCCTCAAATTGGGCATCCTTGAAAAGTGGAGAAGAGAAAAAGCACATCGGCGACCAACACTGGCTCGCCTTCCTCAAAGATAACCGAGTCATAAACTTCGGCGCCCCCATGCGTCGCTCGGGTGACCCTCATCCTCTTTGGCAGTCCACACCAAAATCTACATTTACTGCAAGAGCCAAACAAAATATTAGAAACCTCGGCAACAACCGAGTGATATTTTTAAACCTCGGACAATAACCGAATGATATCCTGAAGCTCCGGCCTAGACAAGTAATCTCTCCAACGCTCTGACGCAACTAAGGCATCATATTATACTTCGGCAGAAGCAAGTAACACTCTTCTGCTCAACAGTTAAAGCATGCGAACTGTCTCTTTCCGAAGAAAAACCTGCTTCATTTTGTAAGCAAGATCATGCTTACCGCATAAATCCGCGGGACCGCCCAGGTCTGCCTTTAGCCCCAAACAGGGGTAAGTGTTTCCTCTGCTGAGGACGGATGTTAATCTTAGCAAGAGCAAGAGTGCTGCCGAAATATGCTGTGACACAAAACATGATGTGAGAGTAACAACTTTCAACACAAAAGAAGCAGGCGCTGAAAGAAAAAAGAAGAAAGAACAAGACTTTCTTTATTTCCTCATCGATAAAAAAGTTACAACCTCCTAAGAGGAGTTACAAGTGCATCAAAGTACAGGAAATAAAAGATGAGTAAATAGCTCAGTCGAATTGCTCTAGTCAACTTGGTTAATAATGATGTCTGACCCGAGAAATCAGACCAACCAGCCAGCTCGCCCTAGACCTCCGGTTGGGGCCGAGCCGGCCTCCCACGGGTCCCCTGGATGAACAAAAGATCCAAGAACAGAAGGAAGACCCGTGATGCTGATGCTAAGGATGCGTTCCCCCGAGTGGAATGCTGGGCTGCTGGACACTGTCTGACCGTGAAAAGCAGGGAACAAGCAGACCAGCACTGCTCTCAACTCCCTCTTCACAGGCAAAAGATCCCCCAGCCATATGAGCTAAGGGAACCAGCCCGAGGGAGAAGGAAAAGTCCGTGCGCGCTACGGGGGTGCCTGTGCACTTTCTACCCTGCGACCCCCGTAGTAAACCACAAAGGACACACAGAAGCATATATGCGCTCTCCATGTGATCTCTACGGACCTCCTGTGCGCTCTCCATATGATCTCTGAAACTCCTCTCTTGAGGACAGCCACCCTTCAGCGACTCCTTCATCACCCCAGCTGTCGGGGGGAGACGACTTGCAAAAGGAAAAACTGGTCCTCCACTCTCAGCCTCAGGGACACGGACATCATGAAAATTTTTTACAAATGCATAGAGAAGGAAGTCTTGGGGGATGGCCTAGCACGGCCTCTCCCTCCCATTTTATAGGCAAACGGACCGGAGCAGCTATTAAAGCAGGAAGCCCCGAGATTCAAAATGCCCTATCCGCACCGCCACATGGCCTCCCAGAATGAATAGAGCGCTCTCCGATGCGCACCAAACATCGCCCGAACTATGACGCTCGCCAAAAGATTCTCCCCTGATCTCGAATCGAGAGCCTTCAATGCAGGAGATCGTCCGCTGATCTTTGAGATACGAGCAGGCTTGGGAAATCACCCAGAGAAAGTGAGAACCTCCAATGGCGAACGAGAACTTATATCACACGCTGAAAAGATAAATGACTTTGGAAAATACTAAGGCAACCTTTTGCAGGTTACAGAGCCGTATTCTCCATTTCGGCAAAAAGAAGGTCAGCTGCCTGGGAAAGGACGAGACGCTGGCAGAATAATAAAAAGGCGTAGAAGCCAAGTACTCCCCAATAAAGGCACCTCGATATCCTCGCTCCGGCCCAACTGCCCGCTATGTCTCGGCACAAACCGAGACATTGCCTTGTACTTCCATTTAAGGCCAAAGCTGCCTCTATACTTCGGAATAAGCCAGAGTATCTCTTCAGCACAACGTGACTAAACGTTATCTTATGCTTTAATCTGGATTGGGATAGCTGCCATTGTCTCAACAATAATAAGACACTCTTTATACTTTGGCCAAACTGTGCGATACATTGCACCTGACTGAAACTTGTGAGTCCCCTTTATCCCGACCAAAGCATGAACGCTATATCTTAAGTCCTGCCAAGATCACCAGGGACTCCCCCCAAGAGGGTGTTTCGTTTATAAGACTCACGTGATGAAAATAAGCGTTTCAAAGATGACAGTAAACACGAAAGATGCAGAAATCCTTCTTTTTATTCATAAAAAGGGGAAAGCAAAAGAAAAATACATTATCCCTCACAGGGGCTTATCACTCCCTCTGGGCACCACTGAGCCCTCCCCCCGCTGCAGAGCCGGCTCGCCCACCTGTTGCTGAAAGGACGCCACTTGCCTCTCCAGCCGACTATTCGCTTTACGGAGGAGCTCAACTCCCTGGTGGAAATGGCCAGATATTGCTCGGCCACCTTCCAGACTTGCTCGCGATCTGCAAGCAGTGTCGCTAAGACCTCCTCATCGATGATTATCGTGGAATGGCCCCAGGGGAACCCCCCACTGCCGCCAGTGCTACTGCTTGGAGTTCCGATAGACCTCCCTCCACCTCCGGAAGCCATCCTGCCGTCGCACGCTTGAGCAGGCCAACAGAGGATCGACAGAGGAAATGGTTAACAATGGCGTACCCGCCACCAATATTTAAACTGCTTCTGGCGAACATTCCGATCGCCCGTGCCACTAATTTCAAATCTCGGAAACCTGTCACGCGTCAACATCTCAACAACATCCACAGGAAACGAAGAGTTTCGTCCCCTCTCCGAAGGGATTCATTAACGCCACCACGGTGCTCAGGATGCGCCCCCTCCCTTTTCTCGGGACCAAACTCCCTCCGAAAATGCGTTCGCTCCCTTGCCTTGGACGGGCGAATCACCCGGCCACGAACTTGACCAGGATATTATAGTGTTTTTGGCCATACCGGGTCGAGCCATCCTACACTGCTGCTGAACCATTTTGTATCTCGGTCGAAGTATGCCGATTTCTCTACCTCGGACAAGCTAAACTATCCTGATACCTCGGCTTCGACCGAGACATTTACTTAAATCCGAACTAAGTCGGCCGAGGGCCCGTTCACATTGAAAAAAAGTCCGAGACAAAAGACTGGCAAGCAAATGGAGGCCGAGGGCCCGTTCATTGAAAATTTTAAACCAAATTACATATCTGAAAAGCAAAAGTACTCAAATGGCTCTCAAGGGTCAGGAGCTGGATCAGTTCCAGTAGTGCCCTCAACAACGCTCGGGGAAGCCTGGCTCGTTTGCCCACTTCAAGGGCTATCGTTTCCTCGGCGGTGGGCTTGAAGCATCCTTCGGGAGCTGCAGCCTAGCGTCGAGATCGATGTCTGAAACATCGTCATATTCATCTTCTTTAGCCCCTGAGGTGTAGGTCTCGGATGGTTCGACGTCCAAAAAGGAGAGGTCCCATTCTGGATGCTCCCAAGATATTTTAGTTCGAACCTCCTCCACACCAAGCTGGAAGGCCTCGGTGCAGGTCGCATCTTCTGCGCCTCGAAGCAAGCCCATTTGCTCCTCAGTCTCAGCAACCCGCCTTTCGAGCTCCGAGTTCCTCCTTTACTGGACGCCAGTTCCTCTTGCAGGATCTTCTGTTGGCTTCGGCCCTCTAGTTTCACCCTCTCCATCTGCAAATACGGGATTAGCCAAGGAAACAGCGAGTTAGTAGGAGAAGTTTAAAGGACAGTAACGTACCTCCTCCTTCTGCCTGGCTAACTTCTTGGTCAACTCCTTGGACTCGCCAAAGGCCCTCAGTTTATCAGCTTTAACCTGCTCGATTCTACCCTTGAGGTCATCAATCCTCGATTGCCTATATTATCAGCTTCTTCCCAGGCCCGAGAAAGCTCGCTATCGAGTTGGGTTAATCTCTCCTGGTGCCATTTAATTCTATTATCCTTGGCTGCGATGCATTGGTTGAGATTCCGGACCTTCTCCTCCGACTCACCAAGCATCCTGTTCAGGCGATTCTTCTCCTCGGTAGCTTCTCGCATCAGCCTATCTCGACTTTTATCGAACTATTTCTTCACGAACTCCATTTCTCCAGCATGCCGAGATTCGATATGTGATAACTTTGAGCATGCCTATCATACCCCACCTGGAGCCCACATAGCTCCTTAACTTCGAGCTTTAATCTGGATGCATCGTTGAGGGCGGCATGATGCAATCCCCTTACCATCTCCAACTTCTTGTTAACAATGTCCAAGATCTGCTCAAATTTGTCAGATGCGCTGCTCACAATCGAAGCTCGGAACTGACTCTCTTGGCCTGAACGCTGGCCCCTGTCGCTAGACTCAAGCGCCAGCACAATGTTCTGGTGATCAAAGCACTCTGCGGAACAAAAACAAGTAAGAAAGTGCGATCGATTTAACCAGAAAGCACCCACTACTCTGGAATGGCAACTCACTTGGAGGAGCAGGACCTAGCTAACTCCATGAGGGTGGGATTATCGACATTGGGGAGAAGGTGAACGTCCTTCGCTACATTCCGCTGACCAAATGTGGCATCAATAAGATCCAAGTCGCAAACTCATTCGTCGAGGGACCAACGCTCGGATACAATGCCGACTTCATCAAAGCAAAAACGCCTCCTCGATAGCCGGGTCCAAACTACCAGGCTGCCCGTCTAAGGAGCTTGTTCGAGCAATCTCAGATTGAGAAGCCTTCAATCTCATGGCCTCCTTCAGCAAAAGTCTGGCCTGCAATTCGTCGGATACCTCGGCCAGCCCCGGCCTCAATGTTCCCGAGGTTTTAGCGGGGGGAACTTCAGCTGGAAGGTCATCATCCTGTCCTTCTTCTTCACCCAAAGGCCCCTCTTCGATCACCGGCGCCTGCTCCTCTCCCGCGGATTCCATTGAAGCCTCAACTTGTTCACTAGCTCCTCTAACCTCCTCAAGGGGAAGCTCTCCGGCAGGAAACTCCTCCCAAACCTCCACTGCCTTTGGCCCAACATCATCACCCTCTAACCCATCTGAGGGAGGTCCTTCCAATAGGCTCACCCTGAACTTCCGACGGACGGGCTATCCACTATTTTCACCACCGGAGGATAGGGGATCTCGGTGATCCTCTCTGAGTCCTCCACTCTGTGCTCTCCCCTTGTGACTATTGCCTCTTCCCCCAACGGGGAGAACCTTTCTTCCATCACCGGCGCTCCCGCGTCCCCTTTCTTCAACGGTGAGGAGCGCAAGCTAGCTTTGACTTGCCTGACCTCTGGCGAGTGCTCTTCAGAAAGACGGACTTTCTTCTCAGACTTGCGCCTCTCCACGCTGCTGGCCTCTCTTGGGTGCTTGCCCAACTCCTTCTTTATGCGGCCCACCATCTCGGATTTCTTGGCTGCAGACACAGGTAGCAGCCGATCAAATCTAGATATATTTGCTCAGAGAAAAGAAAAAACAGAGAAAGGGGAGGGCTTACCCTGTCTATCGATGGGGCTAAGCCCGGCGGCGCAAAGGGCCTCCTCCGATAGTAAGACAATAGCCGAAAACGTTCGACCGCTGGTGAGGACCCCCAGATCCTCCTTCTCCCATTCGGATAAGGCCGAATGCACCTCCATATCCCTAACCGGGCTTCCCCATCCCTGCGGAAAGTTGGAACTGATGTTCCCTTCAGCGATGAAGAATCGAACCTTCCATCCCTTTATGGACGACTGCTTATCCACGATCGTCTTGAATGACTTCCGAGGTCCGATATAGGACCACTCCGAGTTCCTCCTAGGCATCAAATGGTAACAAGCGCGGAACAGGGACAGAGTCACTGTTACCTGAACTCAGCTACACATCGAAATGAACCCGATGATACTCCGCCAGCTGTTAGGAGCTACCATCGTCGGACAGATGTTGTAAAACTTTATGATCTCCTTCACCAGGGGATGGAGAGGAAATCGGAGGCCCACCTTCAAACTGTCTTCATAAAGAAAGACCCCATGCTCCATTCCTGTGAAACCCTACGCTCAGGCCCCGGCAATCGCAGAAGGATATCCGAGGGAATGCCATATTTTAGCGGAGTCTCCCCAATTCCTCAGCGGTAATTTTTGAAACCATGTCGCTGGGTCTCATCATTCTGCTGGCTGGAAGGAACACCGAGCAAGATTGCAGAGAAGATAGGGGAACAAATTTCTCCAGGAAGAATCGAAGGAACGCTGCGAATGGGAATAGCGTTGCTTTGACTTTACTTTCCCCCAAAGGAAACTGCCTCAAGAGAAGATAAGGCGTCTCAACCGAGACATATGGAACCGCCGCTGTAAGCGCCGTGAAAGCCGGGATTTGCTACGTGGCACTTCCCCATGCAACGGCTCCGTCTCGTAAAGGCAAGACGGCTACGCAACATTAATTAGAGCATCATCACACAGGCTGTCAAATCCAAACCCACTCAGATCGTGTCACCCAAAGTTATACTCCCTACGCCCGAACCTGCGCTTCGAACTAGGAGTGGGGGGCATGTGTCGAGGGGTAAAATTATCGTTGCATAAATAATCGTGCAAGGGATTGGGGTTAACCCTGACTCTCACGTGCTGAACAATACCCGCTAGAGATAAGTCAGCCTTAATAGATCGAGGCACCTTAGCCCCTCACTAAGCTGTTTTATCTCTCGGCCCCTCTAGCCGAGCCATATCATCTCTCGGCCCCTCTAGCCAAGCCATATCATCTCTCAGCCCCCTAGCAAGCCATATCATCTCTCGGCCCCTTTAACCGAGTCATTTTATCTTTTGGCCTCTCTAGCCGAGCTACTCCCACCACCCGGCCTCTCTAGCCGATCTCTCCCATCGCTTGGCCTAGCCCGAGCAATATCTATACCTCTGCAGAATTCGGTGCGGGAGAGCTTAAATCCATAAGATTTCAAACAGATATCATATCTGGGAGTGGCCTAGGACCCACGATAGCGGCCTAGAGCCTTGGAGCCTATACAATTGTCGAATCCCAGAATATCAACAAGCTCTCCTAGCCATCGATCCTCTAACTAACTAGATGCGAATCTTACTAACATCATAACAAGCTTGATTCGAATCCTAACGGCTTTCGAACCCACGACGCCTCCTCGCAACCATGTGATCCTCTATAAATATGACCATCTTCCAGCTTCAAAGGTATGCGCGTCATTCTGCACACCACTATCCCTTCTTCCTGCCATTAGCGCTCTGTTCAAAGCTCTCAAAAGGCCACAATGGAGAGACTCTTCAGCGGGAGCCTTCTTCCCATATTTGTTGACTGCTGGTCTCCACTGACTTGAGCATCGAAGGGTCTTCCGCAAAGGGCCACCCCCAACGCCCCTCGCGTGAGGACTATTTTGCAGGTCCATCCAGGAGGGAGCCCACGCTGTAGCCCGATCGCGCCCGACTTGAGGATAAATTTCGGCAGCAACAAACCCCAATATTAATCAAATCTCCTATTAGAACCGTTAAATCGGTTTGGTAAATTAACAATTGTTTTCCCTGCATGAATTTCATCAATAGTAGTTTCGGATACAGTGGATCTTTTTGGAGGGTAAGAGATTTCAAAGAATCAAATGTTATGTTATCAGCCTACTAATACATGCCATTTATCAGATACAATTTATTTTTACTTGCTATAGAGCACATATTTTAGTAGAGTTCTTCATATAATATTCTCTTGATAATTTAAGCATGCATAGATTTATGCTTAAGTATCTCACTGAGAAGGATCACTCACTCAACATGGACCTCTAGAAATTATTAAAAAAAATTGGACATAGGACCTAGAGCTAAGATTTATTATATCAACAAGTCAAATCGTGCACTAAAATTTCAAAAAATCTAGCTTGCTAAGATGACATTAAGTTTTTTTTTTTTTTTGAGACCAGATAACTTTTCGAGCCTTATGACGTAGAATTCTTGCAAGAGTATCGTGCAACTGAATTGTTGGAGCCAAATGTTATCATTTAGGCCTTGAAACAAGTCAGCTAAATTAAAATTTCTTTCTTTAAAGATTTTAATTCGGCATATCTCTCAATTTAGAAAGAATTAGGTGGAGTAACGGTTAAATAATCGATATACAAGTCAATAGACTCAATACTATCTTATATAAGATTTTAGATTTCTTATTGATGTTTTTGATTAACTAAGCTTATTTAGAAAATCTATAATCTCTTATAGTTAAAGAAAGAATCAAATTTGAATTATGTAAAAATGTGCTGTACCAATATAAATAGAGATTTTGTAACGTAATTTTATAATTCATTAATGAGAGAAAAGAGAACCTAGGCTCTATTATTGCTCTTTTTATTTTTATAATTTTTTTTAAAATCAAATTGAGCATGTTGAAAAAACTTCTTTCTTTTCTCCAACTAGATTAGCATCTTCTCAAGAAAAAATGAAAGCAAAAATATACTTCTAATTCTCAAATCTTTCAAAATTCATATTTATTTTAAAGTTTTAATTATTATAGTTTAGTCTCTCATGCTTTAAGAATATTACATTTCATATGCACAGGACATTTGTTGATGAGATGTCAGGATCAATTGTCGGGCCATCATCAGGCGACAGTACTATATCCGATGGAAGGAGGAGGCTTCTGCTGGTTGATGGCCAGTAAGTATACTTCTATCTTCATATTACTTTGTTTATACAATTGTTATGTTATTAAATTGTATCTTATATTTTACTAAATTTGCATAGATTTGTAGATAGGAATATTGTCTAAAGGTGCATCATAAATATATTTAAGAGGCGTATAGATATGTTGGGAGCGCATCAATGAGGAGGTGAGGGAGTTTTATTGGACATAGTTTTAGGTACGTAACATATAATTACCCTTATATTAATACAATTTAAATTTTATTCATTTATTATATTAGCTAGCTACGTTAGGGAGTAGAGTCTTGGTGGCCGAATTTTATTGGCGGAATTCAAATCCGTGAAGGCACGATATGATAGTGGCATAAATTCTAAGCCATCGTGCCATCATTTTCGCTCGTTGGATGAGAAGAGTCTCTTTGGTTTCTGATTAAAGATGATTGGTGGAACAACACGTGGTAGAATCAGGGACTACGGTGCTTGAACTGAGAGGCCTCGATTCTCAGGAACTCCCCCTAATAATTTCTTTTGTCCCCTCATCTAATGGCTTTAAAAAGGAGAAGACAATCGTCATCCACGGCCACATCATTCCAAGTCATTGGTGCTTTGCATTCTTGTCGCTTTGCTTTCTTCTCAGATCAAATATCCCCCACTAGGGAGGCAACTTTGGGATGTTCTGCTTCTTCACATGCTAAGGAGCTAGAGTTTGGGACTTTCTTCTATGAGGAATGCCTTAAGGTGGGCATCTGCCCTCCACTCAACGATCTAGGGGATAATGGAGTTTTGCAGCATCCATTCCCTGGCGCGGTGTCGCTAGATAGCTGGCACTTACACCGTGGGCTCCACCTTATGTGCAAGTTTATAGGAATGCCAGCAATGGTGCCTCTATTCAGGGATGCTACTTCCCTTGGTCAAGGGAGAGACTTATATGAGGACCTTAACAAGGCTCCGCCCATGTCGATGCTGGAGATCAAAGATCTCATAGTCTCTCCAGCGTCCAGTTCGAATGAAATTGAAGGACAGGAAGCCAATGAGGGCACAATGCAGCTTGCAATTAGTGAGGTTCCAGACCTAGATGGTGTAATCCCAGGAGCTGAAGGGTTGTCATTTGATGAAATTGAAGGGTGAGCCTCTGGAAGAAGATGTTGTTCTAGAAAATGAGTTCCTCAACTCGGGCGTTGACCGCTCAGATATTCTCGCCCCTTATATCTTGCAGATGTCCAAGAAGCTTGAGGAGCATTAGAGAGTGCTCTTGCAATTCTTTTGCGTTAAGAACTTTAATGAATAAAAATTTCTTTCTCCTTTTTTAATTCATTGTACGAACTATGCTTTTTGCTGGATGACTTTTTCTCTATTACTTTCTTAGCTTCTCAAGTGCCGTTGAAAGCCCTGACAAAGGTTCAAGGAGAGAAGTAATAGATAGGACTGAAGGTTCATGGAGACAATAGGAAGTACTCTGTTTTGCTGAGGTCCAGATATAGGACAAAATAGAGACTTAGCCCTTTTCAAGATTCATAGAGAGAGCAAAGTAGCTTTCGACTCGGTCTTGCCAAGGTTTGTGGAGATGATAACGAAATGCACTTGGCATTGTGGAGGTCTCAAACATAACAAGGCCCTCAGTTTGGTTGGGGACTTAGATGAATAACTTGCAGATTCTCAGACCTTCTGAGGTATGAAGAATATAATATATTTTACTTGGTATACCAAGGTATGAAGAGATTGCTTGGTCCTGCTAAGGTTTAGAGATAAGCTCAGTCCTACTGAGGTATAAAAAAATAAAATATATTTTACTTGGCGCTGCCAAGGTATGGAGAGATCGCTCGGCTCTGCCTAGGTTCGGAGATAAGCTCAGCCCTGCTAAGGTACGGAGAATAAATATTATACTTGGCACTGCTAAGGTACGAAGAGATCGCTCAGCCTTGCCAAGGTTCGAAGATAAGATCAGCCCTGCTAAGGTGCAAAAACATAATATATTTTACTTAATGCTACTAAGGTACGGAGAGATCGCTCGGCCCTACCAAGGTTCGGAGATAAGCTCAGCCCTATTGAGGTATGAAGAATAGAATATATTTTACTTGGCATTGCCAAGTTATGGAGAGATTGCTTGATCCTGCCAAGGTTCAAAGATAAGTCAGCCCTGCTGAGGTATGGAGAATATATTTTACTCGGTACTGCCAAGGTACGAAGAATGGATCCATAAGATTAGTAATCGGGAGAAAACCTATTTCTCATTAGAATATTGAAAAAGATAACCATTTGGAGAAGAGACATTCATATATGAAGGAATCCATCACAATGAGCAAAGTAGTTCAGTTAAGGAATACTTTACTGGTGATACATTCGAAGGTTATCCAAGTTTCATGTTCTGGGGATGGCTTTTCCATCGAGGTCCTAAAGCTGGTAGGTATTGAGCCTGATAACCTCTACGACTTGATAAGAACATTCCCAGTTTGGGGATAGCTTACCTTATTCCGTCGGTTTAGAGACCAAGGCTTTGCAGAGTACTAGGTCACCAGAAAGGAGAGCTTCCCCTTTACTTGGGAAGAGTAGTACAGGGCCACACATTGTTGGTACGTGCCATCCTAATTTGGGCTTTCTCCTTGACTTCTTCAATTAAGTCAAGGTTGGCCCATAGCTGTTTGTCATTCGCTTCCTCAGAGTGGCTTTTGACTTTGGACTAAGGTAGGCCCATCTCGATTGGGATGATAACTTCGGTGCCAAAGGCCATCCTGAATGGAGTTTCTCCTATTGGGATTCTTTGAGTTGTTTGGTAGGCCTAGAGGATGTGATTAAAGCTCATCCGCCCACCTGTCATGTGCTCTATTCAATCAAGCTTTTAGTCCATGCATTCAGTTAGCTACTTCTACTTCACCGTTCGTTTGGAGGTGCCCGACCGAAGTGAGTCAGTGGTTGATGCTGTGGTCTTCACAAAACTCTCAAAATCTTGGGTTATCGAATTGCCGACCATTGTCAGTAATGATTTCATGTGAAAGGCTGAATCGATAGATGATTGAGCACCAGACGATGTCCTTAGCTTAGGTTTCAGTGATTTGGGCAATTGCTTCAGCTTTGATCTACTTGGTGAAGTAGTCGATAGCTACGAACATAAATTTTCCCTGCCCAGTGGTGGAGAGAAATGGGCCAAGGATGCCCATACCCCATTTTGCAAAGGGCAAGCCTTTGGATATTCGAATGACATTGACATGAGTCGCATGCTCAAATGAAGTCATTTAAATCCTTCATCATAATGGGCTAGTAGTACCCTTACCATATTATTTTATGGTAGAGGGCCCGACCTCCTAAATGATTACCACGAAAACCTTCATGAACCTCTCATAAGGCATAGTCGGCCTTTGATGGTTTGAGACATCTGAGTAGTGGCATGGAGAATGAGCGTTTGTAAAGTTGTCCACAATGCAGAACATAGTGGAAGGATTGCATCTTTAGCTTCTAGCTTCCCTTCTATCTATGGGGAGGACTCCATCCCTGAGGTATGCCTGAATAGGGTCGACCCATGATGGCTTGATTTTGAGTTACATCACGCATCAATGTCCATTATACTGGACTTTTCTATAATTTCAAGATGAAATTTTTGCTCAAGATCCATGGAGTCGGTAGTGGCCAGTTTAGATAGAATGTCTTCTTGAGCATTTTTTGCCCTTGGAACCTAAATAACCTCAAGTTCAGAGAAGTCAGACAATAGCTCACGCACCTTCTGCAAGTACTAGATCATATTCAGTTTTGGGCTTCAAATTCTCTACATACGTGTCCGACCACCAACAAGAGTTGGTGTAGATGTCTAACCCCTTGACTCTCAGACTTCATATGATTCGGAGCTCGGTGAGCAGAGCTTCATACTCAGCCTCATTGTTAGAGAAAAAAAGTGAAGCTGATGGCGTATTCAAACATGGTTCCTTCTGGGCTGGTAAGGACCAAGCCTACATCAGAACCAGATGCACTAGAGGATCCATTTGCATGCAGTAGGCACCGAGCTTCAGTCTTCTCTTGCTCAAGTCTTTCATTGTCGATCTGTCATTCGGGATTGTGCACTCGAGAAGAAAATCTACCAGAATTTGTGCCTTGATGGGGGGCGAGGTTGATAGTGTACATCGTGCTCGCTTAGCTCTACCACCCACTTTGCCATTCTTTCCAACATTTCTGGGTGGTGAAGGATCATCTTGATTAGCTGATCGAGGACCGTTATGGAGTGTGCCTAGAAATAAGGTCGCAACTTTTGTACAGATGTCACCAATGCTAGCACCATCTTTTTGATATGAGTGTACCTAGTCTCGGCATTCCAAAGTAGCTTGCTGATGTAGTTAGACCAACTTCTGAACTTTGTTCTCCTCCTGGACTAGCACGGAGCCAACAACATTCTCCAAGACAGCTAGATACAAATATAAAGGTTCCCCTCAAAAGACTTATGATAGTCGAGGGGCCATTGGAAGTTCTTTGTCGAGCAAAGTTCCTTAAAGAAGGGTAGGCACTTCTCGACGGATTGGGCGATGAAGCAGCTAAGGGCCGCTATTCGTCTGTAAGACGTTGAACTTTTTTTTTACCGACATAGGAGGCGCCATCTCTTGAAGAGCTCGGATCTTCTAAGGGTTCATCTCGATGCTCCTCTAGGAGAGTATGAAGCCCAAGAATTTTTTGGAGCTTACCCCAAAAGCGCACTTGGTCGGGTTCAGCTTCATTTGATATCTTCTGAAGGTAGCAAAACTTTCTATCAGGTCGGAGATGTGCTAGGATGCTTCTCTACTTTTCACCAGCATGTCATCGATGTAGATTTCATGTTTTGACCTATCTGATCCTTGAAGACTTTGTTGACCAACCTCTAATAGGTTGCTTTGGTGTTCTTCAGTCCAAACGGCATAACTCAGTAGCAGTATGTACCCTTATAAGTGATAAAGGCAATTTTTTCTTCATCTTTGGGAGCCATCCATATCTGGTTGTAGCCCGAGTAGGTGTCTATGAACGCCAGCATTTGATGGCCGGATGTAGAGTCCACCAGTTGATCGATCCTTGGCAAGGGGAAGCTATCATTAGGACATGCCTCATTGAAGGCTGTGAAGTCGATATAGATTTGCCATTTACCGTTTGCCATCTAGGATATGTCCTTCTCGTTTGAACCTTTTCTCCTGAGTTTTTAAGTTTTTAGGGACTTGGGCCCTTCCTCTAGTGCCAATTTGTTGCTGCAGATTTTCGTTCGCCAACTTAGGGTCAAGGTGTTAGCGCACGTCAGGGTCCGGGTGATATTCTCCCATCCTCGCGGACCTGCAAAATAGTCCTCGCACAAGGATTGAGGTGGGTGGTCTCTGTGGAAGACCCTTCGATGCCCAAGTTAGTAGAGACCTTTTGCCACAGATAAGGTAGAGAAGATTGTTTAGAGAAGGACCCTCCAGAGAAGGTTTCTGGAGAGCAATGGCGTTGGTAAGAGTTTTTTCCTCTCCCTAAGGGTCCTAGGACTTGATATTTATATGCTGCCAGAATGGTAAGTTGTTACCTGATTCCTCGGGTGCAGTTGTGAAAGTTGGTGGTTGATAAGGTCGATTGACGTATACCATATCGGAGGATTTAAGATCCCATTGATCATGGAGGGAGAGCCATATCGGCCTCCATTTCTATTAAGGGAGGCTCATTCTGAGATTCTTGCGATCATGATGATCTGTTTTTTGAGATGTTTAGCGCAATTCAGGCGAAGATGATGTTTGACAAGCGGAGCTAGAAGCGGAGCTAGAGCTCGGCCCTGCCAAGTTTTGGAATGCTTGGCCCAGCCGAGATTCGAGACTTAGCTCGGCCCTGCCGAGGTTTGGGGATGCTCGTCTTGCCGAGATTCGAGATTCGAACAATGCTCAGCCCTACCAAGGTTCAGAGTTCGCAGTTAGTGCATATGTCCTTTACTGTGTCCTTTACTGTGGTGGAGAGCAAGTCTTTCTTCTGAGCTTCGCAGTTTAGGTCGTAGCCCAAAGGTGGGCCCACCATCTGCCATGCCGGCCAATTGATGACACACTTTTACTACGCATCAATTACTATGCATTCTTTTTATTTATTAACTTTTGTTCTATTTTTAAATCTTTCTATTAGAATAATTCCTGATTTTTTTTTTATAAAAAAGATCAGAACAGGTGCTTTTACTGAGACGCTGTTGAAGCTCGGCAGTTTTGAGGAGACGATTTTAGCGTGATCTTTTGGGACAGGACGAGGCAAACGACATCCATTAGCGAGGAATTAACAAGGTGGTGCTTCCCGTTTAGAATTTTTATATTCAGAAGTATAATCGTGGATTTAATATTTTGGAGGGCATATTTGGACTTTACGATACAAGGAGGAGGCGTTGAGAAAGACTTGGAAGATCTATACGAGCTCATCTTTCTTATCTTAGAAGCGCGGATTATTAATTTAGAAAAAAGTTAGCCATCATAAAGTTAGGCTTCCAGTCTTTTCGAGTGAGAGTGTGTGGCTGAACCATTCCCCCACCTAACACGAAAGATGCTTGACGCCTATTTATACTGTCCAACTCTACTCATGTTCATGTAGTATGCTTGGTGGTTAAGACTGTCAAACAAGATGGCTTCCCTTGATTGGACGCTCCGTGCTGTCACTGTACAGTGGTGCTCTCGCGGCACAGGACGCGCAAATCGCCGACACCATTGAAGTTGTTACAAATCCAAGCGGATTGCTTTTCTACCGACTATTTTATAAGCCTGTTAGGTGTATGATGACCAAAGAATTTTCTTGATGGTAATCGAGATGAAAGGGATGACTCGGTAGCAAAATCCAAGCGAGATAAGACGATAATGTCATACAGCTGGTTAGTTATCAGTCATCGTATGCACGTCTGGAAGCAAATGAACTCCATCTGAGGGACATCTACGAGACATCATGGAATATTAAGTAAATATATCCCAACGTCTTCCATTGAAATGATCCCCTTCTTTCTTGTGGAGCATCGAAGCAACACTGATTTAACCTGCTGCAAAAGAGCTTGCCAGCCCTCAAGATGTGTGTGTGTGTGTGTGTGTGTTTTCTTTTCAGTTTCTTAGAGAAGGAACCCTTGGGGAATTATTGTGTCGAACTTTTTTTTTTTTAATAAGTCCTCATGTGATACCATCTGCCAAATTAACACACCCCAGATTTGGAGTCTGGATATCCTCTATCTGCGGAACAACTGCAATACTGTCCAATCTAATTTTAAACGGGCCTAAAACATAGTCCTTGACAGAGGAATAAAACCGGCATTAATTACGTATTCATGCGAGCATGCGTATGATATACGTTGTGGATGTCTTGCATCTTGTTAGACCAAGCACAAGGGGGGGGGGGGGGGGTGGTCATCTAACCTTATCATTTGTAATTGTATTATTTAAGCTGAAAAGTCACTTTCTTTTCTGTGCGGAACTGGGTGGCTGGACTATAGATGCTTTGGGAATCTCTCAAATCAATGATATAAATCATTGAGTTTGGCCCACAAACTTTAAAAAAATTATATAATAAAAATTATGTTACCATCTGTTGCTATGGATTTCATTCTTCAACTTAAAAATAAAATAGCAGTACATATCAGGATTTGGATAGCATCTTTTTATCCTCATAGACATGCAAAATAATATCATCATGTAGGAAATAAATAGGCAGTTCCTGCGAAAGACCCTTCGATACCTAAATCAGTAAAAATCCTTAGCCACAGAAGATGTGGGTCAAAAAGGTTCTGTAAAGGTGGAAAAGAGGAAGAGAGATTCTCATAGAGTGGTTTGGTTGTGATCTCTTTTTCTTCTTTTCTCTCCCTCTCTACAAAACCTTCTCTACATCTTCTATGACTAAGAATTCCCACTAACTTGGAATCGAAGGGTCTTCCACAGGGATCACCTATCTCATTCCTTGCGTGAGGACGTTGTTTTGTAAGTCCGCAAGGATGGAAAGACGCCACCGAATCCTGACATGTGCTATCACCTCATCCCCAAGTCGGAGAACAAAAATCTACAGCAATAAATTGGCGCTAGATGAAGGGCCCTCAACTCGCTTAAAACTTAAAATTTCAGAAGAAAAGGTTCAAAAGAGAAGAACACCATTCAAAATGATGAACCACAAAAGTGCAACCTAGATATCCCTGACCATGCCACCTCTCAAAGGCATTATCTCTTGCATAATGCAACATCTCCACAACCGTTCCAGTCCGCTGCTCCGCCGCGCACCGTCACATAGGACCAATTTAGCATATTGGTCCAACAAGTCCAGGCCTTGACATAACTAGAGCAAAGACTCTAAGGAGCTGGTCCCTCGATGGCACCGGATCCTCAACCTTTCACTGGCACTCAGCAACATCCCGTTGGAGCAGCCATGTCGATTCCTCCAACTGTGCCTAATTAGTTGGAGGCCACGAGTCCCCCACGACAATTTGGCCATGAGGTGGTGGAAACTCGAAGACAAGGGGCTTCCCCTAGCCTCGCTGGGCCTTCTCCTTGTCTCTAGTTTCTTCTCATCATGATTCGACGCCAAGACGTCGATCTCCCCTCTTAGCCCCTCCATCCATCCGAGCCGAGGTGTTCAAGTAAAATATCCAGGAGATGTGCTTGCAATTGGATGCTATAAAGCATGCCTCCCTACCGGAATCTCGGGTGGAACAAGGTCTACCCTTCATGGGAGGATTATGAATGAAGCTGTCCCACCACATATAAAGCTTCATACTATTGAACCATATAATGGGACAACAGATCCGAATGACCATTTAAGCAGCTTTCTATCGATAATGTTGTTCCATAGAGCCTTAGATGCGATCCTGTGTTGGGCCTTCCCCTTAACTCTTTGGGAACTGCTAGAGTATGGTTTGGCAAATTAAAGCCAAACTCCATTGACTCCTTTGACGAACTGGACTGGTCCTTCATCAGCCAGTTTGTCAGTAGCCGCCGCTATCGGCGAAGGTCGGATTCCGTCTCCGAGCTGAAACAACGGGAGGGGGAGTCCCTGAAGAGTTTCTTGGGTCGTTTTAATACATCCATATTGAAGGTCCACAATCTCAACCATGAGGTGGCCATGCCTGCCCTAGCATGCGGAGTATGGAAGGATGAAGACTTCTATCTAGTGCTGAAAGTAAACTACCCGCGAAGTCTTTGTGACATGATGGTTCTAGTGGACAAATACGTTAGGGTAGAAGAGTCCAGAACGTCGGCATGAGCTGAACAATCAAAGAAGAAGGAGAAGAATAGCTTGGACAAAAGCCGACCGGTTCGTCCTGTGAGTCCATGCCGTCAAAGGGCTCCATCGCCCAGGCGTAGCTCCAAAAGCCCAGTGCGAAGGTTTAACCGATTTACTCTACTCACCGTGCCCCAGGCCCAAATCCTGATGGAAATATAGCATCAGCTCCCTCGGCCAAAGCCTCTTTGGGGGAATCTAACCCGAAGAGATATGACCAAATTTATCGCTATCATCGCGACCATGGGCATGTACCAAGGAATGCCGACAGCTTAGGCAGGAGATCGAGCAACTGATCCACTGAGGAAGGTTTGAGCACTATAGAGGACCATCGGGGATAGACGCTAGAACAGAGCATCCACCCGAGCTTTGACAACAACCCCGTTGAATCCACCAGTGACAGGCAACATATATATGATTGTCATGGTCAGCTCATCCAATAGTCGATCAGACGAGGAAGTGTCTCCATCCAAGAAAGTCAAATGTGAGGAACTCACATTTTCAGAGAAAGATTTCTAGGGGATACAATACCTCCATGATGATGCATTCGTTGTATCTCTAAATATAAAAAACTATAATGAACATCGAGTCCTTATTAATAGTGGAAGCTCTATTAACGTTCTTTATTTTGATGCCTTTGTGAAAATGAGACTGAGAATATAAAGCCTTCGAGCGGTGGACTTCACCTTGATATGGAGTTCACCGGCAACATTGTTGTGCCAGAAGGAGTAACTACTCTAATGGTTCATGTGGGCGAATGGCCCTATACAATCATCCATTTGGACTTTCTTGTTATCAAACTTTAGTCACCGTATAACGCCATCCTTGGAAGACCCTGGCAAATGTCCTTAGGAGTGGTGACCTCCATCCTGCATCCCCCAGAGTGGGGTATAGGGATTGCCCGAGGAAGCTAGGCCGCCGCACCATATTGCTTTATTGCCGACCTTCAGTCCTGAAGGCTAAAATTCGATGAGCTCGATGCTCGAGAAGATCATACCTAACAAAGAGGAGAACTCATCGAAGATCTTGAAGAAATCCCACTTGAAGAGGGTCAGCCTAACAAACAGTCTGAATCGACTCATAATTGAAAGGAAAGCCCTGGCAGGACCTGATAGACTTCTTGTGTAAAATCACCGACGTCTTCGCCTGGTCTGCCTCTGACATGCCAGGGATCAGTCCGGATGTCCTCATCCACCGCCTCAATGTGGATGAGGCATTCAGGCCAAGTAAATAGAAAAAAAGAATTTTGCCTCTGAACACCAAAAAGCCATTAAAGAAGAGATTGATAAACTCCTTGAAGGTAAATTACCTGGCTTCATCCGGAAGGTAAATTACCTGAGCTAGCTGGCAAACATAGTTATGGTAAAGAAGTCGAACGGCAAGTGGCGTATCTGCATCAACTTCATATATCTCAATAAGGCCTATCTGAAAGACAGCTTTCCCTTGCCAAGGATTGATCAGCTAGTGGACTCTATGTCTGGCCATCAAATGCTGATATTCATGGACACCTAATCGAGCTACAACCAGATACGTATGGCCCTCAAAGATGAAGAAAAGACAACCTTTGTTATAGATAGGGGTACCTATTACTACCGAGTCATGCCATTTAGATTAAATGATGCCGGGATAACCTATCAGAGGCTGGTCAACAATGTGTTCAAAGACCATATAGGTCGAAACATGGAAGTCTTCATCGACGACATGCTGGTAAAAAGCAGGGAAGTGGCCCAGCATATATCTGACCTAACAGAAAGCTTCGCCACCCTCAAGAGGTATCAAATGAAGCTGAACCTAACCAAGTGTGATTTTGGGATAAGGACTCCTGGAGAGGTATTGAGGAAAACCCTCAGAAGATCCAAGCTAGGGGTGCAACTTGGGCCGGGTTCAACCCGAACCCGGCCCACCGAACCCGATTTACTGCAGTGTTTAAACTCATGTTTGCCCAACCTGAACCCGAAAGATCAAGGTTTAACACAGCCCGATTTGCAATTGACCCGGGTTAGGGTTGACCGCAACCCGAATCCGAAATAACCTGAACCCGAGGGTTACCCGAATGGGGGTAGCTTATTGGCACCAGGTTTTTGGGGCATTGAAGGCATCAATCGGGTTGGACGAGATGACCAACTTGAGGGCAAGGAGGGCGAAGCCATCGGTCGCAGGCGAAGGAAAGGACAAACATAAAGGTGAACCATCCGCACATTTTGTTTCACTTTCCGCCTCCTCCTCTTCTTTGTTTACGACACCTCCTCATCTTCTTTGTTTCATGTAAGACTTTTTTTTAATACAATGTTAAAGCCTCGAGTTCAGCTTTTGCATTCGGCAATGGATTTCATTTTTCCGTCTTTGGGATCAATAATTTGATGTTTATTTACTTTGAAAAAAGCATTTTTTTTTCTATCAACCCGAATTCCAACCCGAAACTCAACCCGAACCCGATTTTTAAAAATAGGGTTAGGGTTGAGTTTTACAAATAGGGTTAGGGTTGACATTTTACAAATAGGGTTAGGGTTAGGGTTGAGGAAAACCTGAGTTTTATGAGCCCAAGTTGTACCCCTAATCCAAGCTCTTCAAAAGATGGTGCCACCTAGGTCTGTCAAGGAAGTTTAGCACCTCACAGGATGAGTAACGACCCTTAATCGCTTCATCGTTTGATCCGCCGAGAAGTGTCTACATTCTTTAAGACACTTCGTTTGGCGAAGAACTTCCAATGAACCTCTGACTGTCAGAAATCCTTTGAAGTTCTAAAGAAATACCTCGGCTCACCTCTATTACTTAGTAGCCCGAAGCTCGAGGAATCCCTGTACTTGTATCTGGCCATCTCGAAGAATGTTGTCGGCTCTATGCTGATCTAGAAAGAGAACAAAGTTCAGAAGTTGGTCTACTATATCAGCAAATTACTTCGGGATGTCGAGACTAGGTACACCAGGATCAAAAAGTCGGTATATGCATTGGTAACATCATATGGAAGTTGCGCCCATACTTTCAAGTGCACACCATAGTGATCCTGACCGACTAACTAATCAAGGTGATCCTCCATCATCCCAAAGTATCAGGAAGGATGGCAAAGTGGGCTATAGAGCTGAGTGAGCATGATGTCCATTACCAATGTCGCCCAGCTATCAAGGCGTAGGTTCTGGCGGATTTTCTCATTGAGTGCACTATCCCAGAGGATGGGTCAAAACTGGAAGACCTCCAGCAAACAATGATCGAGGCTCGATGGCTACTACATGTTTCGGTGCAGGATTGGTCCTTATGAGCCCGAAAGGAACCCTGATTGAATATGCCATCCCCTTCGCTTTCTCGATCTCCAATAATGAAGCCAAATATGAAGCTCTACTCGTCAGACTCCGAATCACCCGGAATCTGAAGGTTAATAGGCTGAATGTCTGCCCAACTCTTAGCTAGTGGCTAGACATGTGTAGGGAGAATTCAAAGCCCGGGAACTGAACATGATCTAGTATCTACAGAAGGTGCACAAGCTGTTACTCAACTTTTCTGAGCTTGAAATCATTCAAGTTCCAAGGACAGAAAATGCTCGGGCAAATCTTCTCTCCGGACTTTCCACCACCGACTCCATGGATAGGAACAGAAGTTTCACCTTGAAATCCTAGAAAAGCCCAGCATAGTGGACATCGATTCTATGATGCAGCTCAAAATTGAGCCATCATGGATGGACCATATCTTGGCGTACTTTAGAGATGGGTCTCTCCCTGCATATAGAAAAGAGGCTAGAAAGCTAAAGATGCAGGCCTCCCACTATGTCCTACACGACGGAAGGCTCTATAAATGTTCCTTCTCGATGCCACTGCTCAAGTGGCTCAGGCCGTCAAAGGCTGATTACACCCTACGAGAGGTCCATGAAGGGATTTGCAGCAATCACCTAAGAGGCTGGGCCCTCTACCACAAAGTGCTACGACAAGGGTATTAGTAGCCTACTATGATGAAGGATCCTAATGATCTTGTCCGAGAATGTGACTCATGCCAGCGTCATTCGAACATTCAAAGGCTTCCGTCAACACTCTTGATGCCTATCGCAGCTGCCTGACCCTTCACAAAATGGAAAATGATCTTGTCCGAGAATGTGACTCATGCCACCGGACAGAGAAAATTCCTATTCGTTGCTATTGATTACCTCACCAAGTGGATTAAGGCCAAAGTGGTTACCCAGATCACCGAGGCTCGAGCCAAAGACTTCGTTTGGTAGTCAATCATCTACCGATTCGGCCTTCCACATACTATCATTACCGATAATGGTTGGCGGTTTGATAACCCAAAGTTTCAAAACTTCTGCGAAGACCATGACATCAACCATCAGCTTACTTAGGTCGGATACCCATAAACCAACGGTGAGGCAGAAGTAACCAACCGAACGTTGCTACAAGGGCTAAAGACCCGGTTGAATAGAGCCCGCGACAGATGAGCGGATGAGCTTCACCACATCCTGTGGGCTTATCGAACAATGCTAAGGATTTACTGACTTAGGTATTAGAGGGTCTTCCGCAGGGATCACCCACCTTATTTTCTGCACGAGGATGCTATTTTGCAGGTCCGTGAGGATGGAAAGACACCACCCAAATCTTGACATATGCTGCCACCTTGTCCCCAAGTTGAACGAAAATCCATAGCAACACCATTTATAAAAATTATTATATAATAGAAATTATATTATTTGAAGACTATTAACTCATACATTAAATGGTTAAAAAGATAGCTTCAAGATTTATAAAAGCTTAATAATGAAAAGAACAATCGAAACTGAAGTTAGGCTATAGTTACATGTAATTAGGTCTATCTTTCTTTCTCTCTCAATATATATATATATACACCTCTTAATGCATGAAATATAGATATCTAAATTATATTATTTATAGTGAGTAAATATTTTAGAGATAATATATCATATTTAACAATTTGAATCATTGATATGAAATATTTATTATCCAAATCTAGACTTATTCCAACATTTAGAGTTTAGTTATACTTAAAAAAATCTTCCTCCAATTTATATATTTTAATATATATATATTATCAATATGCGACCTTCATCATTTAAATATAAATCATATAAATTTTACTCTCTTTTTCTTTCCCTTTCTCTGTCTATGCCTATGTACTCGAACGGGTTGTCCATCTAGATTTAGTCATTTTTACTTGAGATTATATGTCTTATAATAATGATTTGAGCTATTGAATGCCGTCCATGTACGATCTTTAAAGTGATTATATAATAAAAAATTATATAATTTAAATATTTTGAGCTAATATATTAAGTAATTAAAAAATAAATAATATAAATAAGATAAAATAATATACGGGTCTCAAAATCATATAGTATCTAGCATGTAAACCTTTTAAAAATAATGAATCTAGAGCCCCGTTATTTAAAATTATATTTGAGTGGATTTGAATAAAATACACCTCCTCCTCCACCCTCCACTAAAATAAAATAAAATAAAAAAACTCCATATGTGCGTGTAAAGATGCTCACTCCATTAATGTTGATATGATAAGCAAAGGTTGTTTTTCTCGGCGGGCTTATTTTTGTTTGGATCAATTAAAGTTATCAATTTTGTTTCAGATTATATTTTAATTTATCTTATTAAACAAAATATTTAGTTTCGAACCATTTCAATACTTCATTTCGAATATATATATATATATTAAAAATTTATTTATAATTCATATTTTTTATAATAATAATAAATATAAAAATAAAAAATTTAAGTTTTTAAAAAATATGATCATAAAATAAAATAACTAGTATATATATATATATATATATATATATATATATATATATATATATATATGATTCTGAAAGGTTTAATAATTCATAAATTAGTTTCAAAACATATTTTGTTGAAACGGTTGAAACACACACAAACACACCGAAATGATCGAAACATTTTTCGAAGCAAAACGTAAGGCTCATCTTTTCGGATAAGCCATCGAAACGAAACGAAATTGATAATTTTAAGATGAACACCTGACTGATTTGATGACCATGCAGCATAGCTACGGTGTACCTATTAGAATCTAATCTACTTAAATATTGGAGATTATAAAATATTTGCGACGAAACATGATCCATTATCCCTAGTTTAGTCGACGCTGGCAGAGAAATTTGCTAGCTGGACCGAAATATGGAACTGTTGCATATGGCATCCTTGTTAAATTAATTTACGGGAATAATTGGAAGTAATGCAACCCATTTTCTACGTACCCGATACTTAATTATCTCCTTGACTTCCAGCCATGGGAACAAGATAAAGCTCCGTACGACCCTCCAACCCTCAAACCCTATTTAAAATTTGCACGCGAATCTTTTGGTGTATTTATTAAGGCCATATCATACAACGAAAAGTCTGAACAGTTGTGAATTTGATAATTATCAAAGAAGATGAAGTTGTCATCGATCGCGGTCGTTGTCTCACTAATTATTGTGTCATCAGAAGCCCTTGCCCATTTGGCATGGCAGCAAAGTTCCCACACGGATGCGTTAAAAACATATAAAGGATAAAAGATTAATGAGAAATAAAAAGAATAAAATCAAATAAGAAAATAAATGCATAGGATTTATATATGTTTTCACCATCACTTAACTTGTGTTTATGAATGAAGAAGAATAAAAAAAATTATTATTAAAATAAATTAAAGATTAAAGAAATATTTATCATTAAATTCCAGAATTTTTAGGATTTTTTTATCATAAATATATTTTTTCTTAAATTTCTAATTTTACGTAGATTCAATAATATTTTTTAAATTTTTATAATAATTTTATGAGTTAAATATAGTCCAAATTAAACGTTCTAAAAGTTAATTAAGAGTTTTATAAGAATATAAAAAATATATTCTTCTCTAATTAACTTTCGAATCACAAGGCAATAAAGATAAGAATGGTAGTCATACTTGAGTATGAGAAAATTTTTCTTTTTTAAACTCATATGAGTTTGATCTATCATGATATATATTTGGTCAAGGCGGCAAGTAAAGGTGCTGAATAACTGGTTGAATTATTTGTTTAAAAAAAAAAAAAAAAAGATTAGTAGCCGGTTGTTAGTAGTCGTTGTCAAATATCATGATACACTCGTGACCGCATGACAGCTACAGTAACCTACTAAATTCATTAACCCCGGCAAAGGATGGCGTGTCGCATGAGCAACCCAATAATTAATTTATTATTTGATTTATTTATATATTTTCACCTCTTGTATTGTATTGTATAATGCATAAGTAGCTAATTAATTTTTAAAAATATTTTTATTCGTTTCTAAGGTATTTATATTTATATTTAATTTACTTTATTAATTTTTATAATTATTCTTTTGGATCAGACCACGCCACAGGCCAACATGGCATATCTCGTCGGCTCGACTGGGCTCATAGGCTTGACGGCCATACTAGCCCTTTAGCACGATAGGTTCTGCCAACGATGGTTTGAAACCAGTACTATTTGGCATCGGTTTTATAATATTAATATAAAAAATAAAAAAATTAAATAATAAATAATAAATATTTTTTTATATATTTTTAATATTTATCATTGCTATTTGAAGTGATGTTTTTAAGAAACATTACTTTTTTTTTAATTTTTTTAATATTTCTTTTTTTGTGAAAGTAAAGCGGAAGTAAAGTGAAAATGTAAAAGAATAATGCTTCTTAAAAGCGTTCGTGCTTTTAAAAAGTGCCACATTAAATGGCGCTTTTGGATTGCCATGGTGAAAATAAAAGGTATCATTTCAAATGATATTTTTTATTTTATTTTATTATTTTGTAAATTTTTTTTTTTGACTGTATTTGAAATAGAGGATAAGGAAGAATATCCTCTGGATATCCCCTTTTATCTTCAAAAGCTATAACTATAGGGGATAACTCTGAAAAAGTTTAATCAGAGAAGATAATCCATGTTTAAATATGGGTTATCCTCTGAACTTATTCTAAGGACTCTAGGAATAACTAAAGCTATCCCTAAATGGCAAAGTTGTTATTTAAAAAAGATGATTATCCCTTGAGCTATTCCCTGAGGCAGTGTTTGATAGAAAAAATATTATCCATGAATATAAGTGTACGGGATAGAGTTTGTCCCCTAGCTATCCCTAGGGATATCCCTTGGCTATCCCATTGATCATATCAAATGCAAAAAGATAAATCCATAGGATAACTTTTTTTTACTCTTATTTAGAGGGATAATCAGCTATTCCAGTATTTTCTAGGGAATAAATTGAGGGGATATCCCATAGTTAACCATCGGATATCCCTTTGGTTAACTTTATTCCCAGCTATCCCTTATAGTTATGACTTTTGAGAATAAAAGGGGATATCAATGATATCTTCTCTTATCCTTTATTTCAAACACTACCTAAATAAATGCTATCTTGTACACTTATTTAGAAATAGCTTTTTAAAAATCTAACATTATTTTATATTCCATGCTAATGTTGTAAAACAGGTATCGTTTGACGCTTCAAAAAGGGCTCCTAAGATAATTCAACTGCTTCATACAACACATTATTTAGACACTTGAAAAAGTATGCTTTCATGATATTTTTTTTAAATAATTTACTAGCACTTTATGTCCTTTATAGAAATTTTACTCAGCAACTTTTACTGGATTAAGGCCAGGGTGTTGTTAGGCAATTGAAAAGGTATGCTTTAATGATATTTTTTAAAATAATTTACCAGCACTTTATGTCCTTTATAGAAATTTTACTCGGCAATTTTTACTGGATTAAGGCCATGGTGTTGGTATGCTGGCCTGGCACAAGCACGTGACCTGGCCTCGCATGGCTGGGTCACATGAGCCCCCCAATTTATTTGCATATTTTTATATTTTTACTTTTTTATATTATGCATAAATAGATAGTTTTAAAGTTATTCTTATTCATTTCAGAGGTATTGTAATGACCTGGGCCCATGGGTCCGTTTTGTTACAAGAAAGCAAGATGGACAAGGTCCACACCAACTTGGGCCACCATAGCCCAAAAAGGAATCCAATTGGTGCCTTGTCCTTCTTGCTTAACCCGTTATAAACCACTCAATCAATTCCTAATTTTTCAATGTGAAACTATTGAGAGGGGCATCACAGGTATGCTTATCTATATCTAATTTATTCCATTAATTTTTGTAAAATTATTCCGTTGGTTCCCCCCACTAGCTAGCACTGTAGGTTAATGAGCTAGTTAAGGATCAATCCATGCCACAGGCTAGCATGGCATGTCTCGGCTCAATGATGGTCCGGCATTAATTATAGGCCGTGCCAATGCAGCCCATTATAGTAATCATATTGTTTCGACATGGTATAATAGTTCGTTGAATCAATCTTTACAAGAGCCAGCATGGCCAATCTATTTGATACGATACATGCATTACCTAGCCACTTGAAAAGTATGCTTTCATGACATTTTTTAAAATAATTTATTAGCACTGATGTCCTTTATAAAATTTTTACCTAGTAATTTTTACTACCCAAAATATTCATAAAAATTATCTACATTTAAACATTCGTTACCCTCCTATTTGTTGACTACTGCTTCAATCTTCAATGAGGAGGCTTCATAAGAAAGTTGGACAACAATTAAGTAATTTACTATGTTCTTTTGCTTTAATAAAAAAAAAATGGACAAGCTAAACTCTCATGTACATCATTAATCCATAAAATGAAGGAAAAACTTATACCTACTATGGAGATTAAAAAGTTAGTTTCTCATTGACTAAATTTTTTTTATTTATAAAATATATTTGCCTTCCCTCATGATTATCGCATATTTCTCTATCTATGGTCAATTCTAATTCATGCGGCATTGCTGTAATAATCATCTAATATTTAATGAAAGATTGATGGATGCTAATAAGTTTAATAGACCTTTTTCTTTTCATAAAGAATGGAGCTGATGAGATGGCTTTTGCACTATATATGTGGTCTCAAGCACTGACCCCATTTAGCCTTCACCTTATCTTTTTTTGTTAATATTATTATTTTTTCTTTTCTAGTTTGTTCTCACATTTTTTTTTCTTTTATCATAACCTTCGGGGTCTCATTCAATGAAGAATAAAATCAAGAAAGATCAAGAAGATGATATCCAAACCTCTTCGTCAAGAAATATGTAGAGAGATATTACACGATTTTAGGATTTGCTCTCTACCTAACTTCTTCATATTATGTGGTACTACCTTCAAAAGGTGCACAACCTCTTCCTACACGGTCTCAATCGTCGACTTTCATTTAGGTTCAGACTGCCTTTGGTGCTGCTCTACTCCCTTTTTTTTTTTTTTTTTTCTTTTCTTCTTTTCTCCCATCAAGAGTCTTTTTTTTTTTTCCTTTCTTTCTGTTAGCTAACATTATTTTCTTCAATTATGGTTGAAGAATTTGGTTTTTCTTTGGTATGACCTAACTTAAATAATTTCCTATTTCAACAATTTCTTGCTATAGCTTTGGCCACTCTAGCTAGATCAACATCAAAATTTCTCCTATTGAATTTAAATTGAGAAATTCATCTTCATTTTGAATGATATCATATCTAAACTAAATTTTGGATTAGATTATGCAAACATTCTTATGATGTAATCAATAGTTTATGAAAGAATGCAATATTACTATTTAACTAGTGAACAATCGGATTTTATTTTTATGTTAAAAAGTAACATTTTATATGATCAATATGTATACCAAAAGTATAGTTTAATATGAGAAAACTTAGCATCAGCCACAAAAGATTAGTATATGATTGGCATGTACAATAGGCCTAAAATTATAAAGGATATTATGAGAAAAATTATAGATCAAAAAAATCATCATGCAATAGAACATAGATGGTAGACATAGGAGCATTTTTTATTGTATAAAAGGATATGAATAAAATATTTTTCTTTTTAAATATTGCTCATATAACATTTACCTAAGAGCATAGAGATTTTCAAGTGATCCTAATTGTATATCTTTTGGTGATGATTTCAATGGCTAGTGATATTTTTTTTAATAATAACACTACTTATTAATTTCATGGTAGTCATATCCATAGTAATTCTTTATTTTGAAGCGACATGATGATGTACAAATATTCAAATTAAAATAAAGTAATTGGTAATTCAAAATTACCAAGTATAAAAGGAAGAGCTTAGATTATCATCCTTTATGAAAAAGAGTCACAAAACACTCAATCTTGATCTTAGATAATAATAATAATGAACATTCATCTTCAAACAATATTAAAACGCTATTATCTAATTTTTATAAAAAAATCATACTTGTGTCACATAAACAAAATAAAGAAAAGAGATAAATAAGCAGTACGGATTATTGGTTAGGAATTTCAATCTATAAAATAGAAATATAATATATAATTAACTCATGACAAATAAATAATTTATAGAAGTGAGACACATTAGTATAAAAGAATGAATAAATAGTGTATTGCATATAAAAATTGAGGGCCATAGACCCAATGACATCAACTGAATTTTGTAATCCATCAGCCTTTATGTTAAACTTATTTTACACTCTTGTCATATTAATAGTAAGGACATTATTCCCTACTATTTTAGGTAGATTTTTCCTTATAAAGTTTCACGTGACATATCAATTGTTTGCGATGATTTACAACTCCTTAAAATGGCTTAATTTCCTTCCTATAAATGAAGTTTTTAATTTAATAATAAATAATAATACTAAGTAAATAAATATTAGATATATAAGAAATCCTAAGTGAAATAATTGAATTAAAATAAAAAATAAATTCATGATGGTATATATATCCTAATGGTATGAGCTTGTTGAGGCCTTGCTCTCGATTCCTTTGTAATTAAAGAAAATCCTATATATTATTAAATCATATCAACGCATTGACTAAATAAAGGACTAGTACACTTACAGCAACTATGAAACTAA
The DNA here is from genome assembly GCA_900491605.1 of Calamus simplicifolius. NCBI lineage: Eukaryota > Viridiplantae > Streptophyta > Magnoliopsida > Arecales > Arecaceae > Calamus > Calamus simplicifolius. The sequence continues at coordinate 506,427 of UESW01005012.1, read as the reverse complement.
ATAAAGATATATAACACTTTAATCTTGTGAATAATTTTAAAATGCAACAAAGAGGCTTAAGAAGTTATGTGTAAGGAAAATACTCTATATTAGCTCTTCACTAATGCTTTCAAACAAAAAAAAGAGGGGCGGTATCAAGAACAGTCTTTATTTCTCTTTTAGTATTTATCAGAACCATGATGAACTCCGAAATAAACTAGCAAACATTTAACAATGGAACGGAAGTTGACATCACTAAGTTTTGGTTTCATTTATCTTCATTAGATTTTGTTGAGGAGTAGAATCGTCATTACGTTGATAACCGTGCGAAGGGGCTAGGATCAGCCCCATCCCCCGCCCGCTACAATATGCCCTCGAGGAACGAGCTAAACTAATGTGGTCCAGCAGGTCGAGCAACTTATAGCTCAGCTTCCTCCGAGCTTTCCGTAGCTCGACTTTCCCCGAGCTTCCCATAACTCGGCTCTTCTGAGCTTCCCATAGCTCGGCTTCTCCGAGCTACTTATAGCTCGGCTTCCCCGAGCTACCTATAGCTCGGCTTCCTCGAGCTTCCCGAAGCTCGGCTCCCCCGAGCTTCCCGTAGCTCGACTCTCGCCGAGATACCTATAGCTCGGCTTCCCCGAGCTACCTATAGCTCGGCTCTTCTGAGCTTCCATAGCTCGGCTTCTCCGAGCTACTTATAGCTCGGCTTTCACGAGCTACCTATAGCTCGGCTCCCACGAGCTTCCCATAGCTCGGCTTTTCTGGGCTTCCATAGCTCGGTCTCCCCGAGTTTCCATAGCTCGGCTTCCGCGAGCAATCTACGACTCGACATCCCCTCCGTGGAACCCAACGCGGGAGAGCCTAGGCCTACCGTAACAGAATCCCAAACAAAGAATCATATTGAGTGGTCTAGGATCTAGAATAACGGCCTAGGACCTATGCACTCATCAGATCTCAGGCCATCAGGGGGCCCTCCCATCCATCGATCTTTTAACAGACAAGATACGGATCCCACCGGCTTCATAACAGCTTGATTCGAATCCCAACAACCTTCGAACCTTCTAGAATGCGCTCAAGATCCAGGTGATTGCCTATAAATACAACATTCCAAGATTCTCTCAGGTATGCACGGACAGCCCCCGGCTCACTCTCACTCTCACTCTCACTCTCGCTCACTCTCTCTCTCTCCCACTGCTCGTCGGTGCTCCCCTGGAGCTCCCGATCAGCCACCCCTGGAGGGGCTCCCTAGAGAGATCTTTCTCCTCATTTCTGTTGATCGTCAATCCCCGCTGACTTGAGCATCGGAGGGTCTTCCGCGGAGGGCCACCCCCAACGCCTCTCGCGTGAGGACTTCTATGCAGGTCCGCCCAGGAGGAATCCCTGATCAGGAGACCGGCCGCGCCCGAGTCGAAGGACAGATCCCGGCGGCAACAGATTGGCGCTAGAGGAAGGGCCTCAAGTCCCATCAAAACATGAAGAAGGAGACAAGGATCTCGATCTGGAGTGGAACCTCTCCAATGGCTAATCGGAGAAGAGCAACCTCTGAAGCCCAGGACCAGGTTGTCTCTCAAAGGCCTGATCCGACAAGCAACGCGGCATCACAACCGCCGCCAGTCGAGACCCCATCGCCGCCAGCCATCCCGGTGACCCAGGACCAGTTCGCCATGCTGGTCCAGTAGGTCCAAGCCCTAACCCATCTGGTTCAGGAGCGCTTCGCAACTGCCCTTGCTCCACGCCTTCATGAGGAGGCCGCAGCTCCTTTCTCTCCGGCCACCTCCTCTTCTAGTCCGCCTGGAGCCGCGGACCCCCCACGCCGACCCAAAGGGGACAAACCAGTTCCGCAAGGTGGCTACAATAGGGATCCCCCCAGATCTCGGCGGGCCCAGACCCTCTCCCCAGTGTCCTCCTGCCATGATTCGACGCTATCCCTGCGCTCTCCTCGTCGAGCTCCTCCTCTTACATCTGAAGAGGAGATCCGTCGACAAATCTAGGAGATCGTCAGGAGCTAGACGCCGCCAAGCAGGCCCATTTTTCTCAGCCCAAGGTAGAGCAGGACATTCCTTTCTCCAAAGGGATCATGGAGGAAGTGATTCCCTCCCATGTCAAGCTAACCGCCATCGAGCCCTACCAACGCTCTTCTGATCTGGATGATCATCTTAGTAGCTTCCGGTCAATAATGATGTTCCACGGAGCATCCGACGCGATCCTCTGCCACGCCTTCCCTTCCATCCTCGGAGAATCTGCCCGAACCTGGTTTAACGCCTTGAAACTAGGTTTCGTTGACTCATTCGATGAGCTGAGCCATCTTTTTATTGGTCAGTTCGTCAGCAGCCATCATCACCAACGAAGGTCCGACTCCCTCTCCGAAGTTAAGCAGAGAGAGGGGGAGTCCTTGAGAAATTACCTTGGCCGTTTCAACAAGGCCATGCTAGAGGTAGACCACCTTAATCATGAGGTGGCTATGTTTGCCTTAGCGGGGGGAGTTTCGAAGGAGAGCGACTTCTACTTGGCGATGGAAGTTAGCTACCCCCAAACCTCTCCGATATGATGGCCCTGGCAGACAAATACACCAGGGTCGAAGAGTCGCAGAGAGTTGCCTGCACCAAGCTGGAAAAGAAGAAAGAACCTAAAGGCTCCGACAGGCACCGACCCATCCGTCGGCCGAGTCCGCCTCATCGCCAAAGAACTCCCCCACCGCCACCGAGAAATCGCTCTCGGAGCCCGCCCAGGCGATTCGACCGGTACACTCCACTCACTGTACCTAGGGCACAAATTCTCATGGAGATAGAGCACCAGCTCCCCCGACCAGCTCCTCTCCGAGGGAATCCAACCCGGAGGGACCCCGCCAAATACTACCACTACCATCAGGAGCACGGCCATGACACTGAGGAATGCTGGCAGCTGAAAAATGAAATTGAGAGGCTGATCCAGCGAGGCCGGCTGAACCAGTTCAGGAGGGCGCCTGAGCCAGGGCAAGGAGGTGACCGCCAGCCCGAGCCTCAGCAGCCTCCTCCTCCTCCCAATCCGTCCGTGATCGGCCATATTAACATGATCGAGGAAGCCGGTGGTTCGAGCTCCAGAAATGATGATGGAGGATCGGCGCCAAAGAAAACATGGACGAGCGAGCTCTCCTTCTCCGACGACGATCTTCGAGGATACAGTTCCCCCATGACGATGCACTAGTTGTATCCCTCAATTTAAATGACTATGATGTAATCCGGATCCTCGTTGACAGTGGAAGTTCTGTGAATGTTTTGTACCTCGATGTGTTTGCCAAGATGAGATTGCTCATGAAAAACCTTCGAGCCGTGGATTCCACCCTAATGGGATTCACAGGCGACGTTATCGTCCCAGAAGGGGTCGTAACCTTAACAGTTCGGGCAGGAACCTGGCCCCTTGTGGCCACCGTTCACACGGACTTCCTAGTAACTAAACTCAGGTCGCCCTACAATGCAATATTTGGGAGACCTGGCCTGATGTCCCTCAAAGAAGTTGTTTCCATCCCACACCTGTCTATGAAATTCCCCATCAGGAGGGGAGTTGGAGTTGTCCAGGGAAACCAAACCATGGCTCGACAGTGCTTCGTCACCAGCCTTTAGTCTAGAATGCCAAAAGTTGACGGGCTAGACGCTCGGGAGGACTTCACCGAGCAACGGGGAGAACCAGCCGAGGAACTGAAGGAAGTGCCACTGGACGAAACTCGTCCCGACCGAACCATAAAGATTGGGTCGCTGCTGAAAGGCGAACCCCGGCGGGAGCTGATCGACTTCCTCCGGAGCAACGCCAATGTTTTCGTTTGGTCCACCTCCGACATGCCGGGAATCAGTCCTGAGGTTCTCGTCTACCGCCTTAATGTGAACGAGGTGTACCGGCCCGTCAAGCAAAAGAAGAGGAGCTTTTTCCCAGAGCGGCAGAGGGCTATCGAAGAGGAGGTCGAAAAACTCATCAAGGCAAACTTCGTTCGGGAGGTAAATTACCCAAACTGGCTGTCAAATGTTGTCATGGTGAAGAAGTCAAACGGCAAGTGGTGGATCTGCATCAACTTCACCGACCTCAACAAAGCATGCCCAAAGGACAGCTTCCCTCTCCCCCGGATTGATCAACTTGTGGATACCACCTCGGGTCATCAAATGTTGATGTTCATGGACGCCTACTCCAGCTACAACCAGATCCGGATGGCCCCCGAAGATGAGGAAAAGACTGCCTTCATAACTGACCGAGGTACTTACTGTTACCGTGTTATACCTTTCGGTCTTAAAAATGCAGGAGCCACCTACCAAAGGCTGGTCAACAAAGTCTTCAAGGAACAAATCGACCGAAATATGGAGGTATACGTCGACGACATGCTAGTCAAAAGCAAGGATGCATCACAGCACATCAAGGATCTCTCGGAGAGCTTCGCGACACTCCGCAGATATCAGATGAAGCTCAACCCAACTAAGTGCGCCTTCGGCGTTAACTCCGGGAAGTTCCTCGGCTTCATGGTCTCCCAGCGGGGTATCGAAGCTAACCCCCAGAAGATCCAAGCTCTTAAACAGATGGTGCCCCCGACATCTATTAAAGAAGTCCAATGCCTAACCGGGAGGATAGCGGCTCTCAACCGCTTCGTGGCGCGCTCAGCCGAAAGATGCCTTCCCTTCTTCAAAACTCTTCGGTCGGCTAAGAACTTCCAGTGGACCCCAGAGTGTCAAAAATCATTCCAAGATCTCAAGAAGTACCTCGGCTCCTCCCCACTCCTCAGTAGTTCAAATCCTGGTGAGACACTATTCCTGTATCTGGTTGTTTCGGAAGGCGTCGTTTGCTCTGTGTTGGTCAGAGAAGAAAGCAAGGTCCAGAGGCCAATTTATTATGTCAACAAGCTACTCCGTGACGCGGAGACAAGGTACAGCCGGATCGAGAAGATGGTGTTGGCCTTGATCACCTCAGTCCGGAGGTTGCGGCCATATTTTCAAGCGCATTCTGTGACAGTCCTGACTGACCAACCCATCAAGGTGGTGGTCCACCGTCCGGAGACGTCAGGGAGAATGACTAAGTGGGCCATCGAGCTGAGTGAGCATGACATCCGTTTTCAGCCTCGCCCGGCCATCAAAGCTCAGGTGCTAGCCGATTTCCTCCTCGAGTGTACCATCCTAGAAGACGGCTCCACCCCCGACTCCTCGAGAAGCCAAAATCTGGTGCCAGGTGGCTCCTCCATGTCGACGGGTCATCCAACGCTCATCGCTCCGGAGCGGGCTTGGTCCTCACTAGCCCGGAGGGGGCAACTTTTGAGTATGGTGTCCGCTTCTCCTTCCCAGCCTCCAACAACGAAGCTGAGTACGAACCCCTGTTGGCCGGTCTCCGGATTGCCCGCAGCCTTAAGGTGGAAAAACTGAATGCCTTCACCGACTCCCAGCTGGTGGCAGGTCACGTCCGAGGGGAGTTTGAGGCTCAGGAACCAAACATGATCCGATATCTCCAAGAGGTGCAGAGCCTACTCTCCCATTTTCCCGAGTTTGAGATTATTCAGATTCCTAGATCTGAAAATGCACGTACCGACCTGCTATCTCGGCTGGCAACCGCGGAGTCAATGGACGCCGAACAGAAATTCCACCTGGAGACCTTAGAGAGACCCAGTATCGTGGAAACCAACCAAGTGATGTAGGATGAGGCCGAACCATCATGGTTCGATCCCATCCTGAAGTACCTCAGGGAAGGGTCGCTCCCGGCTGATCGAAGAGAAGCAAGAAGGTTAAAACTGCAGGCTACCCATTATGTGCTAATTGATGACCAGCTCTACAAGCGGTCTTTCTCCATGCCGTTGCTCAGATGCCTTCGCCCATCTGAAGTTGATTATGCCCTTCGAAAGGTACACGAGGAGATCTGTGGCAACCACCTAGGGAGCCAATACCTGTGCCACAAGGTGCTGCGTCAAGGTTACTATTGGCCAACCATGCAGAAGGATGCAGATGACCTTGTCCGAGCTTGCGACCCCTGCCAAAGACATTCTAGTATTCAGAGGCTTCCCTCTGCCAGCTTGGTCCCCATTTCCTCTGCCTGGCCCTTTGCCAAGTGGGGGATGGACATCCTCGGCCTGTTTCCGCTCGCCACGGGGCAGCGGAAATTTCTATTCGTCGCCATCGACTACTTCACTAAATGGGTCGAGGTGGAGGCAGTCGCGCAAATAACCGAGGCTCGAGCCAAAGACTTTATGTGGAAGTCTATCATCTGCCGTTTCAGCCTCCCACACACTATCATTACCGACAACGGTAGGCAATTTGACAATCCAAAGTTTCGCTAATTCTGCGAGGAACACGGGATCCACCACCGCCTTACCTCGGTCGGGCACCCACAGGCCAACGGAGCGGCCAAAGTAACCAATCGAACTCTGCTTCAAGGGATCAAAGCTCGGCTCTCTAGGGCCCGAGGCAGGTGGGCAGACGAGTTACACCATGTCCTATGGGCCTACCGCACCACCCGAAGAGTACCCACAGGTGAAACCCCATTCCGGATGGCCTTCGGCACAGAGGCCGTTATCCCTATGGAGATAGGGCTCCCTTCTCTGCGGGTGGAAAGCTACTCGGAGGAAGCCAGCGATGAACAGCTCTGTACCAACCTTGACCTGATAGAGGAGATTAGAGAGAAAGCTTGGATCAGAGTGGCTACCTATCAGCAAAGGGTGGCCCGCTACCACACCTCCAGAGTCAAAGGGAAAGCTTTCTTTCCTGGTGACCTCGTTCTCCGGAAAACATCTGTCTCCAAACCGCTGGAGCAAGGAAAGTTGGCACCAAACTGGGAAGGCCCCTACCAAGTAGCAGAGATCGTCGGACCGGGGACCTACAAGCTGCAAGATCTAAGCGGAAGATTCATCCCTCGGACGTGGAATTCGGACAATCTCCGCAAGTACTACTAGTAGGGTATGCCCTCTACAGGCTCGCTCCCATAAATTTTTGTCGACATAATGTTTTATAATTCATGACATAAATCACCACAAGTTATATCACCAAAAATCATGAAAAGAAACAGATGCTGCTTACTAATCCTCGGCACGACCGAGTTACCTGTTCAAGCAGGAAAATCTCCGAACCTCGGCATGGCCGAGCAATAATTCTCCGAACCTCGGCTGGGCCGAGCAATAATTCCCCGAACCTCGGCAGGGCCGAGCAACTATTCTCCAAACATCGGCAGGGCCGAGCAATAATTCTCCGAACCTCGGCTGGACCGAGCAACTATTCTCCGAACCTCGGCTGGGCCGAGCAACTATTCTCGGAACCTCGGCAGGGCCGAGCAATAATTCTCCAAACCTCGGCTGGGCCGAGCAACTATTCTCCAAACCTCGGCAGGGCCGAGCAATAATTCTCCAAACCTCGGCTGGGTCGAGCAACTATTCTCCGAACCTCGGCAGGGCCGAGCAACTATTCTCCGAACCTCGGCTAGGCCGAGCAATAATTCCCCGAACCTCGGCGGGGCCGAGCAACAATTCTTCGAACCTCGGCGGGGCCGAGCAACAATTCTTCGAACCTCGACAGGGCCGAGCAACAATTCTCCGAACCTCGGCAGGGCCGAGCAATAATTCTCCGAACCTCGGCTGGGCCGAGCAACTATTCTCCGAACCTTGGCTGGGCCGAGCAATAATTCTCCGAACCTCGGCAGGGCCGAGCAATAATTCTTCGAACCTCGGCAGAGCCGAGCAATAATTCTCCGAACCCTGGCTAGACCGAGCAATAATTCTCCGAAACTCGGTTGGGCCTAGTGATGAATCCTAAAGTCCCGGCAAAAAACCGAAGCACACAAATCTCGATTAAAGCCGAAGGACTTCCAAACAGTCCCCAAAACTTTGGCCAGTTTGAAGAACGCACACTGTGCAAAACCGCCAACAGACACAAAGCATGCACCTTTAGCAAACCCCTAAAAGGTTGGCAGGACCTACACGGCCGCCCACGAACCCCAAGCAAAGTCGAGGAATTCCCCCTGCTGCAAAATCCCCTAGGCGATACCCCTGTATCCTACCGCCCAAAATGCCTATCTCAAACGAGGCCATGGCTTAGCGCATAAACCTGTGAGACCACCCAGATCCCCTATCGGTTCAAATTGCAACATGCACTTTTTTATGGATTGAACGACAATATCATCAGAAGAACAATAAATTGCCAAAAAAGTCCTTTTTCTTCATTATGAGAAGAAGGTACAAACAGAAAGAGAAAAGTGCAGAAAAGAATATGGCCCTCGAAGAGGCCTAGCGTCTCCCCCGGGAACTGCCGGGTCTTCCACACGGCGGAACATCCCGTCAACTTGCTAACGGAGGGACGCAATCTCCTCCTCCTGCCGACGAATGACCCGGTGAAGGGCCTCGGTCTCTCTTGCAGAAATGACGAGATACTCCTCGACTGCCTTCTCAAGCCGCTCGTGGCTTGCGAAGGCTGACGCCATGGCCAGGCCGTCAACCATGACGGTGGGGCGACTCCTCTTGGAGCCCCCATGACCATTGATCGCTACGCCTGATCCATTGGATGATTGCTCTCCACCTTGAAAAGTCATGTCGAGAGCTGTTGAGAGGCTAACCAAAGGGACGGTGAATGCTGGCACCCCTCTCACCCGTATTTATACTCCTCAAGTGAGTACCTCGATCAGTCGGGTCATAAATACCGACCCATGGGAATTCGCCACGTGTCGCCGCTTTAGCTGGCGACAGCAGGACCCGAGGGGCTGTGCTCCCTCCCGAGGAAGATCGGTAAACGTCGATGAATTGCTCGGGAACTCCCCTCCTTCTCTAGAGATAGGGTTCCTCTCGATCTGCCGGGCCCTCGCACAGTAAATTCCCTCGATACTCCTCCAAGCTGCCTTAAATCGGCCACCTCTTGGAAAATGCGAAAAAGAAAGAGTGCCAGCGCCTAACAATGATTCACTCCCCTCGGAAGTAGCCAAATTATAAATTGTTGCCCAGATGTAGTAACCCAAGAGGGGGGTGAATTGGGTTATTAAAAAATTTAATAGTTATGCAGATATATGTACTTTCAACCCTAATTTTGATTTACAGCGATGAAGTGGAGTGCACAGAATAATATCAACAGAAAAGCAAGCAATCACAAAACACAGAGGTTTATAGTGGTTCGGTGCCAAACTCAGCACCTACATCCACTCCCCAAAACCTTTGGGAATTCCACTAATCGTATCACAATGATTACAACCTCTAACCGAACCAGGCTAGCCCTCTTGTTTATATGGCACAAGGCAGCCAAAAAACCCCTAGCCAAACCAGGCTAGTCCTCTTATTTCACGGCACAAGGAAGCCATAGCCAAACCTAGGCTAGTCCTCTTGTTTAAATGGCACAAGAAGGCCAATAACAAACCAGGGTTCACTAACCCTTTTACAAGATAATCAGAGTATGTAAAGGAGAAGCTCCTACAAAGAGCAAATATTCAGAATATACTTTACAACTTTTTGAAGCAATAAACTCAGTAATAAATAAACTAAGTTGAAGCAGCTGAAGTCTTGAATGCTTGAAAAGCTTCAATGATTCGGACGACCTTTCGGAGCAAGGAATGGACTTGAATGCACAGCAACCACTCAACAAATATTCAATGAAGGCTCTTTTCTTAGATTTTTCTCTCTTTAAAATTTTTTTTTCAAAAATCGTCAAGGTGTGCTTCTAATCCCAGCTATTTATAACCATCTAACAAGAAAATATCCATTAGATACATAAGAAATAAATGGAAATAATAACGGAAAGAAAATATAACCGTTAAACATGTTTCCCTTAAGCATTGAATGCAGATCTCCATTTGAGGAAGGACGAGCACCGTAAAAATTCAAAAATCAAAAGTTAAATATAGCTTGAAATAGCAATAGAGAAAGAGTAAGAGAAGAAAGAGCTCTCATAAAAGCTTAGGCGGCGGTGGATTAGAAAAAGAAGCTCCAGGTAGCTGAGGATATGAATGCCATCGTCCAAGAGTAAAGTAATAAACCCCAGCTAGCTAATCAGTTAGCTAACCAGAGAGACCAAAGACAAATAAGACGTCCGCAGGTAACTCTTCAGTCAGCTAGAGAGTTGCTAGTTAGCTCTCCAGCTAACTCACAAGAAAAAGCAACGGCCAGCAGGGTAAAAAGCTGAATCTTAGTTAACTAGGCAGCTAACTAAGCAACGGTCAGTTAGCTCTTTAGTTAACTCTCAGGAAAAAGCAACGGCAGGGAAAAAATATCATGCATCCATAGTTAGCTCTCCAGCTAACTGAAATTGAATCCCTCTCGGCTGCAGAGAAAAATAAGACAGATAGTTAGCTGAATAGTTAACTGAATGAAACGTCAGCTAGCTAAAAGGTTTCTCAGCTAGCTCCATAGATAGCTAAACAGTTAACTAAGCAAACGCCAGCTAGCTAAAAGGTTTCCCAGCTAGCTCCATAGATAGCTAACCAGTTAACTAAGCAAACGCCATCTAGCTAAAAGAAGTTGCAGTAAGCTAACAAGACATCTAGCCAGCTAGCTAAAATTTGAGGGAGTTCGGCCAAAGCACTGTGACGAGCGAATTAGTTAGCTGAAGGAATTCCAGCTAGCTAACAAGCTAGCTCACCAGTTAACTAAAAGAAGATGACGTTCGGCCAAAGCACCTGAGATAAATTTCTTAGTTAGCTGAAAGAGCTCCAGCTAGCTAACAAACTAACTCACCAGCTAGCTAAAAAAGGAGGACGTTCGGCCAGGCACTTGAGACAAGTTTCTTAGTTAGCTGAAAGAGCTCCAGCTAGCTAACAAACTAACTCACCAGCTAGCTAAAAAAGGAGGACGTTCGGCCAAGCACTTGAGACAAGTTTCTTAGTTAGCTGAAAGAGCTCCAGCTAGCTAACAAACTAACTCACCAGCTAGCTAAAGAAGTAGGACTTTCGGTCCAAGCACTGTGAAACTTTTCCAGCTAGCTGAAAGTTGTGGCAGTTAGCTAAATAGAATAACAAGCTAGCTAACTAGTTAACTCCAAGGCTAATAATCATATTCAAAGAAAATTAAATGAAGTACTTTCTTACCAGTCGATTTTGTATGAAGATACTTACTTGCAAGGCGACCGAACTTCCCTGTATCAATCTTAGAATTACTTAATTTATTTTGTATTCATCAAAATCAATTTGGGGTCAACAATCTCCCCCTTTTTGATGATGACAAAACCTTTAAGCAAATAAAGAACAAATGTATATATGGAAGTTTAATAAGTAAACAGGAGTAATCAGAAAACATTAATTTCTCCCCCTATTAAAATAAATAAGTGAAATCTTTTTCTTTTCTCCCCCTGAATATATGGAGTTACTATTTTACTCCATTTCTTAATGTATGCAAGCAACATTCTTCTCCCCCTTTTTGTCATTAATCAAAAAGAAGTTTGAAGAGTCTTGCAATAACTTTAAGCATAATAGATCAAGGAGATGTTAACATTCATTACATAATTAAAGCAGTCATGCAGATTAGCACAAGATAGTAGATATTACATGTCATTGTTTTAAGTCATAGAGCATAAACATAAACAAGCATAACAAATTTGTTCAAATACTACAAAACATATAAGTTAAGTACAATCATTTGTCGTCATCAGATGAAGAAATATGCATGAAGGAAACTTTTTTCTTGCGTGAAGATTGAGGCTTGGCGGAGGACGGACGTGACAGTGGAGAGAAAAGGTGCAGATGAGAAAATGAAGCATCAGGCGCAGAGGCGGTAGAGAAAGTGATGAGAGTCTCCATGAGTTGACTCAGCCTTAAGAGGGTTGCAGTCCAATGATCAACAGCGTTTGCTGCATCCCGGGTCTGGGTCTGGCTCGATCTCATTTGATATTCTACCCACTCAGCCTTAGTCTCAAAGTTTTGAAGCTAGTTTTTAAGTAAATTATCTCCTTCAGGATCCATTCCATGATAGATTCGTTGTGGTGAAAAACTCTCCCATTAAGAATGTTCACATCATGAACAAGCCTTTCAAAAATGAGTTTAAAATCAGACATGTTCTGAAAAACAGAAGAGATATGTGGTACAAGAGTCTGATCATTGACGGAAGAAGCACTATCACCAGAGCTTCGACTAGAAGTGGCAAGGGTCAATTCATTGATAATATGACGGAGTTGATCATCACATAATCTGACAGTTGGAAAAGGAGCAGCAGCAGGGTTGTCATTGCGAAAAGGTGATCCAAAACATTGATTTCAGGTGGATCAGGTAGAAAAGGGTTTTGGTCAGCTGTCATAGCAGCAAGATACGGATTGGGTTGGCTGAAGTCATAAGTGAAAAAGTTTTGAGGGGAACAGGCAGGTTGATTCATAGTAGGCGGTGGCATACTAGATTGTCCTGTTCTAGATCTAACTTTTAACCAAATACCATCTCTTTTAGCAAAATCCATATGGTGCAGTGAATGAGCATTAAAAACGTCAAAGTGACGTAATGCCACTGTAGTTTCTCCTTTAAGTTTGATATTGAAAAATTCAAATACATATGTGAGAAACATTACGTAGGGCAAAGCAGCCTTAGATCTGGACAAAGATTCTATCATGACGGTCATCATTAATTTAGGTAAATCAATAGGGTCTTCTATTAAGATATCATACATTAAGCAAATGTCCCTATCGTTTACCACATTAAATGATCCAGCACGAGGGGCGAGAATCTTAGCAATGATACTATGGAAAAGCTGATTTTCAACAGATAACATATTTGCATCTAATGTTTCAATCTTACTAGCTTCAGTATCATCTATATTAAGGATTAGGCCAATCTTATATCCGCGTTCACTAGGGAGAATTTCTAAGAAACCTTCAGATGAAATTTTCAAAGCAGATCCTAATGTTTTACCATCTAGGTCTATTTTAGTCTTTTTCACAAAGGAAGAAATAGTTCCACTACCAAAGGAAATATTTTCATAAAATTCCTTAATAAGTTTAGGATAAATAGGTCTTTTGGTAGAAAGAAGCTTATCCCAACCTTGTTTAACTAACCGATTACCGATTTTAAAGCCTTCTTGTTCTAAAAAATTAAAGTCTACTAACCTCCCATGAGCAAAAGATTTTGAAGCAAGTAGGGAGTTGATTTGAGTAGAAGACGTGGAAGACTTCCGGCGAAGATCGGCACAATCGTCATCTCTAGCGATTGCCTTCTTCTTGGGAGCCATCAACTTCTTTTAGATAGATTAATAGGTTGAATGGAAGGAAGGATTAATGGAAGGAATGAAAGAAGGGATTAAAGAGGAAGAGAGGACGCTCGGTGAAGACGCACGGCTGAGGGAGACAATCGTGGAATAAAGGATTTTGGTTTGGTAAAAAGTATATAAGGAGATAGCTTGGTGGTTAGCTGGCCAGTGACTGTTTGGTTGCCTGGTCAGGTAACTGCCATGAATAAAATAAAAAACAAAGCTTTAAATGTCCGGTTGGTGGATGGATTTAAGAAAGTATAGCTGTTGGCATTCATAAAGATGAAAAGACTTAAAGCATACAGCATACTTAAGCAATTAATTTGACAGGAAGTTCCCTTTAATTGATTTGATTTAACAGATGTCACATCATATCAATTCATTAATTGTTTCATTAAATGGTTGGATCAAACATTCCTAATTCTCTTCTGATTTAATAAAATTTAGTTTCATCAAGTGGCTTAGTGAAAATATCAGCAATTTATTTTTTAATATTTAAAAATTCAATCACAACATTTCCATTGTTAACATGATCTCTAATGAAATGATGTCTAATTTCAATATGTTTGGTTCTGGAATGTTGAATAGGATTTTTAGTTAAACTAATTGCACTTGTATTATCACATTTTATAGGTATGGCTTTTTGTTTAATACCATAATCTTCTAGTTGTTGCTTAATCCATAAGATTTGAGCACAGCAACTCCCAGCTGCAACATACTCGGCCTCGGCCGTAGATAGTGCTACTAAAGTTTGCTTTTTGCTAAACCATGAAATTAAGTTAACGCCTAGAAACTGGTAAGTTCCAGTGGTTGATTTCCTATCTAATTTACATCCAGCAAAGTCAGAGTCAGTGTATCCTATTAAATCAATGCTAGATTGTTTATCATATCATATACCCAAATTTATTGTTCCATTTAAATATTTAAATATTCTTTTAACAGCAAGCAAGTGTGATTCTTTAGGATTGGCTTGATATCTTGCACACATGCAAACACTAAATAAAATATCTGGCCTACTAGCAGTTAAATATAACAAAGATCCAATCATACCTCTATATAATTTTAAATCAATAGATTTTTCAGAATTATAAGTTTCAAGTCTACATGATGAGCTCATAGGGGTACCGATACCCTTAGATGTCTCCATGCCAAACTTCTTGATCATTTCTTTTGTATATTTGGATTGGCTTATGAAGATCCCATCTTTGCTTTGTTTAATTTGTAGTCCGAGGAAGTAGGTCAGCTCACCCATCATACTCATCTCGAACTCTCCCTGCATAAGCTTAGCAATGTTTTTGCACAAAGATTCATTAGTGGCACCAAATATGATATCATCGACATAGATTTGAATAACTAATATATCTTTATTTTGCCTTTTAATAAATAAAGTTGTATCCATCGTTCCTCGAATAAAATTATTACTAATCAAGAATTTGCTTAATCTTTCATACTATGTCCGGGGTGCTTGTTTCAAACTATACAAAGCTTTGTTTAATTTGAAAACGTGGTTTGGAAACAGATGATTTTCAAATCCAGGTGGTTGTTCCATAAAAACTTGTTCAGCAATATATCCATTCAAGAAAGTACTTTTAACATCCATTTGATATAATTTAAAATTCATATAACAGGCATAAGCAAGAAGTAATCTAATAGCTTCTAATCTAGCAACAGGGGCATAAGTTTCATCAAAATCAATTCCCTCTTCTTGATTATAACCTTTAGCTACTAATCTTGCCTTATTTCTAATTATATTACCATGTTCATTTAATTTGTTTCTATAAACCCATTTAGTTCTAATAATTTGATGATCATGAGGTCTTTAATAAGAGTCCAAACATTATTTCTTTCAAATTGGTTAAGTTCCTCATGCATGTCATTCATCTAATCAACATCATTTTTAGCATCATCATAACATTTAGGTTCAATTTTAGATACAAATGCTAAATTATTACAAACATTTCTAAATGATGATCTAGTTCTCACTCCTTGAGAAGGATCACCAATAATTTGATCTTTAGGATGACTAAGAACATACCTCTATCCTCTTTCTAATTCATCATTACCTTGTGAGGCTTCAGGTAGGTTAGCATTCTCTTCTTCACTTACCTCTTGTGTATCATTCTTATCCTTTAATGTGATGTCCTTGAATTGATCTTCAATGTCATCTGCATCATTTATACCTTTTCCTTCCTTGATGGAAGATCATTAGATTCATCAAAGATAACATGAATTGATTCTTCAACTATTAAAGTCTTTTTGTTGAATATTCTAAAAGCTCTACTATGTAAGAATATCCGAGAAAATTCCTTCATCAGACTTAGCATCAAGTTTATCAAGGTTTGATTTTCCATTATTTAATACAAAACATCGACATCCAAAAACATGAAAGTAACTTATATTAGGTTTTCTTCCTTTCCAAAGTTCATATGGAGTCTTTTTCAAAACAAGTCTGATTAATGCACGATTTAAAACATAACATGCAGTGTTAATAGCTTCTGCCAAAAATATTTAGAAAGATTGCTTTCACACAACATGGTACGCGCCATTTCCTCTAATGTTCTATTCTTTCTTTCAACTACTCCATTTTGTTATGGTGTTCTTGGTGCAGAAAAGTTATGTTCAATTCCATTTTCATTACAAAATTCTTCAAAAGATTTATTTTCAAATTCTTTTCCATGATCACTTCGTATTGACAAAACAGAAGAATTCTTTTCGTTTGTAATTCTTTTAAATAATTTTTGAAAAGACAGAAATGCTTCATCTTTATAGCTAGAAATAAAACCCATGTAAAGAGAGAGAAATCATCAATAATAATGAAACCGTATCTTTTACCTCCTAGACTAGTGGTTCTTGTAGGACCGAATAAATCCATATGCAAGAGCTCCAACGGTCTAGTGGTTGAAACAAGATTCTTTGATTTAAAAGAAACTCGGGTTTATTTTCCAAATTGACAAGCATTGCAAATCTTATCTTTGTCAAAAACAAGTTTTGGCAAACCATGTACTAAATCCTTTTTAATTAATTTAGATAGTAAATCCATGCTTGTATGAGCTAGCCTACGATGCCATAACCAACTATTATCAGTTTTATTATT